>CM057819.1:50890268-50980543 GCA_030067965.1 Latrodectus elegans
CAAATAATACAATAGATATTAATCTTTTACAGTTTAGTTACAGCCGACAATTTTCATTATCAAACATGTTGATAAGTAGCGTAGATAAATATCCTTATTTTAATACTTGAGTAAAATGTAAAAATTCAAACTATTTTTGTCTTGTTAAATACTTAATTTTTCATTTAATAAAATAAATCTAGTGTAATTCTTTATTAATAGCAGTTGATTAGCTTTGTGGTTTCAAAAAATTTTGTACAAAAATTATTTAAGAAGTTTTGTATAAACGTTTGCATAACATTTCGCCAATAACTCGATTTTTTTATGTATAAATAATTTGATTTATTATTTATAACTAAAATCCATCACTATTTGTCTTCCTCATCTGAAAAATATTTAATTTTGCTGACAGTAGGAATAATGGATGAGTCATAATTAAGACAGATGAAGGATTAAAAAATATATATTCCGTTACGAATGATCGATGCAATTCTGATGAATATACTTTTAATCCTATTAATGAAAAAATCTTATCGTAATGTCAAATTGATATGCTACATCATTTATCCATAACAATAAATGTCCGGCTACCGGACAGTGCTGAGATATTAAATTCCAATGCATCTGCTCCCGGACACTAGATGGCACCCCTCAGGCTCCAGTGGAACATTCCCCTGTTCGATCACAGCAAAATATTCTCTACCTTCGCTCTCACAGTAGCCAGGAAAGCTCCAAACCGGACTGAACAAGCAACCGGACTTTTCCAGGACCGCTAAGAACAAAAGGACATATAATATCTCTTCTCTCTTTTTTCATAGTGGACGTTCAATTTCCTCTTATGCATTTTGATGAGATCTCGTCGTCCGTCTGGTCGAATTCTTCTTCTGCCGGATGTCCGGGTATTTCAAACTCTTCTAATGAGCGGATTGTTTGAATAAAGATGCTCGAACGAGATATATCTGCATTTCATTCTCTATTAATTTAATCAGATGTGTGAAGATTTTGATGTGTTAAAATGAATGGATTACGACAATGTTGGGATTTAAGATTTTGGATTATTTATGTGCAAGCTTTGTGGATGTATGTCTTCAATCTAAAGCCTGTGATAGGTAAGTTAATTTTATTACTATGACAGGTGTATTTTTCAAATCAGTGAACAAAATTTTGAGTAAAAGTTTGATTAATTAAATAGTAATTAAATTTTTAAGCCTAATTTAATTAAAATATTTGTTTAATTTAAATTAAATAATCTTTTATTAAAATATATGACATTTAAAGTTTGTCGAATTGTTACATATATTTATGTTAACCGTAATATAAATAACCACATAATTTTTTCCAATGGTATGTGACATAATATATTGTAAGAATGTGATGTTTTCTTGTTTGCGATATAGAAAAAAGAAACAAGTAATATTCTGTTTTGTGAGGATTTTAATAATTTTTATGATACTAATATATTATTAAGAGTAAGAAAAAGAAGATATTCCTCATATAATACATCAAACGCGTTTTTATTTTATATGTAATAAACATCCGTTTTCGTTACTAAGATGTAGGAATTTTTTAAACATTTTGTGGTGAAACAGGAGCGATACTGAGTTACCAGGAAAAAATCCCTATTTATGTAATTATTCTCAATCGTTATCTAAAATGATAAAATCCAAAACAAGATTTCTTTTATTTCTATTTTGGATAAACTATCAGATAAATTTACTAGCTGAAAAATATCATTTTCTATTTTTTTTTTAAAATGGAATGATTTTAAATAATTAAATGTTTATTAGTTTAAATTATTAGCATATTTCGTATAGTTTTGCGCGGAAATTTTATTATATGTTAAAAAGAGATAACTCATTAGAAGTAATATAAGAATACAAATGATATAATGAACTAAAAACATAATAAAAAGTAGACATTTAATTGCAGATGTGTTAGTATAAAATTGACATAAAACGTTTTTACCAATGTTTCAAAGAAAAATGCCAAAGACTATAATACAAGTGATCAAAAAAACATTAAAGTTTATTACTATTAATTTAATGACCTAATGATTTAGTAAATTCTAAAATCTGTTTCGGAAGTGCTTATTTTCTTAATTTTAAATAGAAAATCAGGGTGCACGACAAAAAAGTTTATTATTATTGTCAAAACATTTTCATCATTTTCCATTTTCACACTAGATTTAAATAAGCACAAATTTTCATATAAATTACATTTTAATTTTTTAAATATGTCATTTTTCCATAAAAATTAATATTATGCGAATATACTGAATTTATTGATTCTTAGTAATCTTAAGATTATTTTAAAATTCATACACATACTAAAAATAAATAATTTTAGAAATAGAAATCATTTTTAAGGAAATAACTCACAGGTATGTAAGATAAACAATAAAAAAACTTGATTAAACTGTAATATATATTTCTATTGATATATAGTTATAGAACTATAATAACCACAGATTTATATAATTATATTGAGTATATAAAAATACATTATTGTAATCTTAAAATCTTAATTATCAAAATTTCTCGCTATTAGAGTTTTTGGGAGGGAAATATTTTTGGTGTTACAACATCATCACACACATTATTTATAGCTAACTGTCAGCAGTTTAATCGACTTTAATCTCTTAATCATTTGAGTTGTTTATTTAGAACATTAATTTACTGTAGTATTATTACTGTAATATTAATTTACTGTAGTATTCTATAGAATTCACACAAAATTATCACTTGGATAAAGAGTATTTTATTTAAATAGACATTTATTAATTTTAATTTAGTAATTTATATTAATTAGTGATATTATTTAAATTTTTTATATATTGTGTCATTAAAAAGTAAAAAAACAGTATACTGAAAAAAGAAATATGTGAACACAACAATATGTTTCATTAACTGAACTAATTATTACTGTTATTTTGACTTAAAGTTTTGCCATTTTAATGTAATTTTTAAATTTAAATACACGACGTTTATATATAGCTTTGAGTAAATAAATGAATTCTTGAACTTATTTACTCATTAAAAATTACTTATTGCTATTAATTCAAGAATTATTTCTTTGAATATTTATCTTAAAATATATCGATTCATGCAACGAGAATGCATGCATTATCATGAAAGGAAAATTATAGGTAAAAATCCTATTTATAATGAAAGATTTTTAACCTATAAATAGGTACAAAAATACCGATTTATAATAGGTAAAAAAGGATTTCTTTTGTTCATGAGATTATATATCTAAGAAAAGTGCTGTAAAGTGCATTTAGAAAATTGCATATTTTCAACACATAAACTTTATTATTTTGTCTATATTTAAAAATCGATTGTTTTAAAACAAAAAAACTTCATTTGTTTTTAAGCATTTCTTTAAAATACAATTAAAATTGAAAAGATTTTTTAAAGATGTAATTTTAATTTCATGATATATTCTTATTTCAAATCAACTTTTCAAACATCAAAATATTGGGAAATAGAGGTATCTACCATGTAATATAAATATATACGTAACTATATGTAATATAAAGGAATTAAACTTTTATAACATATATTTTTACCAATCAAAGAACATAACAAACATATTCTTAAATTCTTTATATGAATAGATTCCTTCCTTAATAAAAAAACGCACTTTGATATGGAACAAAATAAAATATAAGTAAATAAATTAAATAAATAAATTAGTATACTATATGTTATAATACTACATAATAAACAACAAACAATTTTAATTTCATACATTTTAGGCTTTCTCATTATTACACAACAGGAACATATTTTTTATTTATTTATCAAATTATATAAAATAAACTTACGGATATTTTCTTTACAATTTTATGAACGCAACGATTTTCAAAAAAAAATGCTGACAAAATTACTTTCTATGAAATTAAGCATTAATTAATAACATTTAGATCAATATAGCATTAAATTTTTTAAAATAAAGCTAAAAGAAATTCATTTTATTTGTAGTATATTAATACTTTGGAAAGACTAGTTGTTAGATAACCCTAGCAGATAAAAAGTAAGTGCTCTTGCACTCCGTTTAACAGCTCCTGTGTTTCAATCCTACCTTCGGTTGGTTGTTTGTAGTGGTTCGGAATCTTATTTAAACTGTAGTTTCAATCTTATTAGCCTTCTTGTATGAAGAGTGATCATTGAGATACAAACAAAGAATAATGTTAAAGTAATGAGTTAAACATAAATACACTCACTACTTAAGCTAATTTTATTACATTAAAAATTGATGATTAAAATTACTCTTGACGTATTCATATGCACTTACATGAAAATTGCATATTAACACAAGTAATTCATATGAATTTAATTGAAGTGAAATGTCCAATTACACGACTATACACGAAATATTTAGATACATCATATTTATAAATAATTTCAATGAAAATATAGTAAATGAGCTATTTTTACCCTTTAATCAACAATTTAATTTATCAAAAAAGTTGAAAATAAAAATTTCTGTTTCAGTGATTCACATTTATAATCCCAATAAATTTCCACATAATAATATTAAATCCAAATAAATCATTTATTTAATGTAAATAAGAGGTCTGTAAGACATTATAAGCATGTTTTTTTATTTTATCTGTTATCAAATACGAGTGCATAACAAATTGCTTCTAACACCAGCTGCTGTTATTTTTAAATATTAGCAAATTAACTGCTAATTATAATTTACTAAAATGGTAAATTACATTACACTATCTGATTTATCAGATGTCTGGATCGTTTATATTTGAATAAAATATCAATGAGCATATACATCTATTCATTTCATATTTTTTAACCCCTCTAAATTTTTAGAAAATCAATATTATATTTGTGAGCATTATTGTAAAATCCTGTATGCAATGATAAAGGCGATACGTAAATCCTTATTTGTAGGGCTTGCGGTGGAAAGCCGTAATCTAGGCTAAAACAACATAATCAACACACAATGCAAAATAAACATTTATTTACGTGTCAAATATGTAATCATGAGTTCTAAACTGCATGCTCAGCTAAAGATTATATTTATTTACGAAGTGTACATGTTTACTTGGCTATTAGATAGAATTTGTAAATATCGAGCTACATTGATTATTTAGATGTTTAGATTATAAATAATATATAATAATTGTACCAAAGTTTAGATGATAATTTTAACATGTATTAGTAGGAATACACTAATTAGCAAATATCTGAATATTATCTAAAACAACACATATTTCAAGATCAAATGCACGATGGAAACAATTATACGCATGATGTAGTTTCAAGAAAAAAATTGCATCAAGTTCATAATCATGATATAATTTAATTATGATCATGATGAATTTCATGATCATGATGAAATTACATTATGTTGACTGAAATTTCTGTGTAGCATAATATTTCTTTCTATTTTGATTTTTCTCATGGGCATAGGTTAGAATATATTTGCTTCCAAACAAACTTCTGTACTTTAATAATGCAACCTTTACCTTTCTAATGTTGGTTTGAATATCCATTATCTATTATTACAAAATACATTTACATTTGTCCACATTATCAAAATATTGCTGGAATTTTTTGAATGCTGGATGAAATAAACTTATATACATTGAAATTACAACCTATACATTTTAAATGTCAGTTTAAATATTTGCTATTCATTACTAATTAATAAATTTTTATTTGTCTACATTATCAAGATATTATTGATTTTTTTCCAACTATGGATTTACTGTAAAACAATTATAAACGCAAATATATAATTATATACTTAAATTAAAAAACCACTGTGGACGATTTGAAACATAACAAAAGTACAACTAAAAAAAGAGAAATGAAATGAATCAATGAAAACTTTTAAATATCATCTTTAGATTCCATTGTTTCAATAGTGAGAGAAAATATAAATCCAGATTTTCTGAAAATCTGGATTGGGATTTTTAATTAATTGCACTAAATTAATGATAATATTTCTATAATTACTGATAAAATTTAATAGCATTCAAATTTCTAATACTTTATAGTTAATATTTTACCCTATATTTGTTCTCTGTTTATGAATTTTATATAAAAAATGCTTTTCTGTCAGATTTTTAAATAATCTAAACGATTAAACTCTGTGGCATGATAACCCATTTGAGCGTTAGTCAGCCTAACGCAAAACCACTTACATGTTTAGTTTCCAGACGTACTTTGTACTCAGTTAATCAACCGTTGATATCATGCATCAATAGTTGATATCATGGAAAGTTCAGTCGAACTTGCCCAGTCCGAATATTGAACCTCGTACCTGTGCCTTGGGCGAGTGAAGTGCTACCGCTACGCCACCGGGCTTACTTTTTATACGACCCCTTATTAGAAAAATAACACATAGTAGTAAGTTTGCTTTAATTTTATAAGAGAAATACATTTTCTTAAACTTATACTCTTCTGCATATCCAAATGCTTTATTATCAGAGATACATTTCATTTTATATTGAAAGATTAAATATAAAATATTCCAAAATATATTTATCTGTTTTACATTGTGTTACGGTAAGATTTGTATTAGACACATATAAATTTATTAATAAAGTAAACACATTCATTTTTTCACTAAATATTGAAGTATAAAAATAATGATGTTTAAAACAATAATTATCATTTATTCACTCAAATTTTCGTCTTTTTTTTTTTTTTTTTTTTTTTTTTTTAATATTTTTACAAAAAGTTTCTAGAATTTAATAATGTAATTTGTATTTTAAATCTATTAAAAAGCTGATAAACTCCAGAAAATGGAAGTTATACAAACCATTTTTGATAACAAGATTACAAGACAAATTGAAAAAAAAAACTGCCTATGTATGATACCATAGAAAAATTAATGTATATTATTTAAATAATCACATGTAAAAGCAATTTATTTATTTTTGCTGTAATGAATTTCCAATAAATTAGTCATTCGCATTAAATCACAAATTCAATATATTTTTTAATTTTTCATTTTTAATAAATATTTTTATTATATTATCTTCACAGCTTTTGGAATCAAATGAAAAATGTTATTTTGATGTATGTGTTCTTAGATTCCATTTACAGCTGAATCAGTTAATTATTTTGTTTTAATTTAGAGTATTTTTTGTATTAGTGAAATTGTCGGAACAATTTTTATATATTATTTTATTTCTTATTAAACTAATAGTAAAATCTATATTTTATTACATTAAAATTAGTAAAAAAAATATTTTCTGTTTGAAAATTTTTTTAATTTTAGGAACAAATATAAAAAGTTGATTTATAACTGACTGCATTTATACAGATCAATTTATATAATATAAATAACATAATTCATATTCTCTGTGACAATTATAATTTTTTAGATTAGAAAATTGGCTAAAAATAAAGCATGTTTACATGTGGTAAAATATTGTAGCTACATATATTACGATTAATGAAATTAAATTAAATGTTTAATCAGATTAATATATTTATTGTTTTATTGTAAATTATTTGTCAAAAATTATGGTTTTGGCAAAAATCTTTTATCGTAAATTTTGCATTATACGTGTATTTGATTAATTTGGTTTTTTGAATCATGACTCTATTGTGCCAATTTCTTTTTTCATTATTTCTGTTATCTTAAACTATAAATTAATCCTTGTTAAAAATGAAACGTGCAAAGAATGCTAGCAGAAATAAATTAAAGTCGCTGTTCTGTATATAAGAATGAAGTAAGAGTTATCTTCAACGTAAAATTTATAAAATGTGAAACCGAGGAAAATATTTTCAATTTCTTCTTTTTCGGAAATTTTTCTCACCAGAAAGATAAGCAAATAAAAATGCAAGAAATGTGTTTTGAAGCAGAAGATCTTAGAACGAGGTTCTCCGGTTTCAAGTTAGAGTTCTTTAGGAATTATTTCAAAAGCAAATATATTTATATAAAAAAATGCTACAAACATATATGTCAGCTTTCCACTAAAACTAACACACAGTTGCAAAATATTTCGTCGTAACATTTTGCAAACCTTAAGAAATATATTTTTATCTAAAGTCAAAAGTTTCAGACATGCTGGAATTTAAATTCTCTTCAAATTTGAATAACAAGTGATACAACGTTAACAAAAAATATTTGTGAATACTTGCAACTACATTACAATTTTCTATTCAGTCAGTTCCTTTTCGCATCCTAGAGTCAGTTTGCATTGACATCCTACAAAACTGAAGATTTATATAGCGACCTCGCTTCATTCGGTTGGGTTAAAACCCACTCTTCAGATGCTTTCGTCGTAAGGTTTTATTTACATTTTATGTATAACTTATTGTGAATACTTAGAATGTCACCATATATATATATATATATATATATATATATATATACGTGTGTGTGTATAAAGTTGGGGAATAAGTTCATAGCGTTTTTACCAAAGACCTTTATTTAAACAAAAACAATAATTATATCAATAAGTTAATCAATTAAATATTTGACGTTGCTGTTTACGACCTCTTCCCACCTCTCGACCAATTTGCTTATGCCGTCCGCAAAAAGTCACCTTGTCTGGTAACAAAGAAATTGTTAAGCCAGTTTTTAAGGACCTAATTTTAATTTAATTCAAAGGAACTGTCTTTAGATTCAATTCAAGTATCTGAAAAATATAGCAATCTAACTTGAGAGCATAATGGCCTATGATTCAGATGATTCTGTGATAGGGACATATTTTCACTCAATAAAGTGCAGATGGACATCAGTATGGTTAAATGTAAATTTTTACTATTTGTGTAGCCTTAAAAGAGTAGTATTAAATATCTTTTCAAAGAAATATAAGTGCTTTGATTGATATTCTGATAATTGTGTGGTTATCTTTTATGATTTTAGCTATTTATTTTTCACCATTGAATTCAGCCCATTTTAGTGAATTTCAATGATCAACCTAAATATCATCCAATCTTGATTTCGTGTTTATCACTTGTTATGATTTACTTTAATTTTACCTATACTAAATTTGATTTTAACATTTTTTCTTATCTCTGACATATATACATAATTTATTTGCAGATGATTTCATGCTTCTTATGTAAGATATCTAATATTAAAATTAACTGAAACGTTGAATGTTTGAATTGAGAAAGACTTTATGTGAGTAGTTGCTGAAGACCTGAGTCCCATTACCCGTTTGCTGGTAATAAATATGACAATAATTTTAATATTTAGAAAAAATGACCTCCTAAGCAAATTCCATTAAAACCACGTGTACTCTTTCTAAGTTAATTTTAAAAGACAGGTGATTCTTTAATATTTCGAAAAATGACCATTTTATAAACATTGAAAAATTGATGTTTCTCCTGTTAGTGCAACTTAATTTATCATATACATTAGTGAATGAAGTTATAAGGAAATCAATGGCAATAAAATTTTTGCATAGTGTTTTCCTTCATTATGTATCATTAAATTATGATTTTTAAATCATATAATAAATGTTACATTTCCCATAATTGGAAGTGATGTTTAATAATGCAATGGAACTTAAAGATTGTATTTAGTGATGAGCTCTTAAATAAACGTTCCAATTGCAAATACATATTTTCAGCTCTTGTGTGAATAATTAAATTTTAATTTATAACACGAATTCTCGAAATTATAATGTCTAGTTTTTAATCTAATCACTCAATTAAAAAATAATTTCTTGGATTTCTGAGTACTCTCCATCAATATAAGTGAATTATTACAAACAAGGAATAAGTCTGGTACAGTAATATTTTCAAAATCCATGATGTAACTATAATCACTTAATATTTTCAACAAATAATGTTGCCATAAGAGGGTCGGTGGCAGTGCATCCAACTCCCAAGGCACAGGTTCTATCTTTGGACCGGTCAAGATTATTTCATCTTTCCATCCCTTAAATGGGTCCATAAACTGAATACCAAGCATGCTTGGGAACTAAACACTATAGGTTTTGCATTAGGTTGACTTCCTAATAGAAACATATGCTTCATTCTTCAGGGGCACTTGGTAAAGTAAACATAGATGGGCCTTGTCGATCATATGAACTGTCATGTCACTGGTTTAATTTATTTTATTTTAATATAACCCTATACAAGAATAATACTATAATTATCGATGGTTATTATTCATTGTATTATCTTAAATAAGCTATAAAATAAAATATCCAACGGTCAACCTATTCACATATTTTCAATTATAATGTGAGTTTTGTTGAATAATATTTAGTATTATGAGTATTATATGTAGCATTGTAATAAAGTGAAATATGAATAACAAAAACTTTGCACTAGAGGATAAAGATAATGGTCAATTTATCTAATGAATTAATATAATCTCTAGTTTTTTAAGTTAAACCACTCAGTGTCCTTAAAAATATTATTAATGTGTCAATTTTAAATCGCTAGTGTAATCCTGTATTTCATATATCTTAAACATATTACATTTGTTGTAAAGATAAAAATAAGTATAAAAAATAATATAAAGTACATTTTTAAGTTTTCATTTATATATTATATTTAAAGGAACAAAAATGAATATTTTATCCGCATTTCTGATATTAACTAGTACATTGTCCAAAATATTCCTGTCAGCTGGTTTATGTATTTGGAATTTATAATAAGTAAAACACGGAAGTCACTTTAAAAAATTGTAATTGGTTTTATTATTAGCTTTTTTAACGTTATTGGGGAAACACTAACGTGACTTGTCTCCATTAAATCTCATGCTAAATATCAGTTGACCAAAAATAAGGGTAATTTGATTGATAATATTTTCAGAGTGCAATGTAAAGACAGTAGCTTCTCAATTTACTTATAGCGTGAAGTTGTTAAAAAGTCATGAACAGCAATCATGTCTAGTATTACTTTTATATAATAGCAAAATATTTACCTATCATTACATTAATTTTGTTTTCAATCAAATATTCTTCATATCAGACAGTAAAACTTTTAGCTTTTCTCACTTATGAAAATGGAATGGCTAAAAGATATTTTATTTTTATGTACGGATTTAAAAAAATACGTAGAAAATGAGATTGACGAATGCGTCAGACATTTGAAAATTTCGTAGTATATAATTTACTAATAAATTAATGAAATGCATATTTTTACCTTTTCCTCAGTTTACATAACTGTTTATAAAAGTATGAAGATGAACAAGTCTTACTAATTTCAAAATGTTGTGTGCAATGATATTTCATTGATTTTTCGGGCTTGAAACTTGATATAAAAAATATATTGATTTAATTGACATGATCATATAACCTATTTATACAAATATTTTACCTTTATAATTGAAAACCTAAATTATATTTAATTAATGAACTGACAAAATCTTTAGTTTGATACCAGCTACGGATATCTATAATTGTGGAGAATAAACTGCAAGCAGTAAATTCCATTTGACTTGGTATGTGTGAGAAGTTAATTTAAAGCATGAAAAACATTTCAATATATAATTTCTTCTAAGTAATAAACAATAATTTATGTATGTGTTAACAAAATTTCTTTAAACATTGTTAGTTCTCATTAATATACTATTGTATTGGAACATCTATTACCAAATATTTATAAAAAAATCTATAATGATGTGTTTGTGTTAAATTGAGTGTTTCCTCTTTCATTTCTATTTCAATAAATGTTGCACATGAAAATATAAAAGAAATGCACTTACATTACTATTAATTTATTATTCAATATAACAATAACTATCATTTAACTAAATCAAAAAATAATTTTGAGACAACAAAATACAAATGACGTCATTATCATAATATAGTTTATAATTTAACAAAAAAATGGATTCATTATAAAAATAATAATTAAAAATAGCTTAAATAATTTGAGTAAATTAATATGAACAAGACTTTTATGATAAATAATAAGAACATTATTTAATAACGTGAAATATTTTGTTTTAATTTTTTATAAGGATTTTAATAAAATTTAAATTTGTAATTGAAATAACTTCACAAGCATTTTTGACAACATGAATGATTTCACATAATGAATTAAAATAGCGTAATTTATAAAATCTAGAACGGCTTGTTAAAAAAATGAATATTTCCTTATAAAAAGAAAATTAAAAGGCTTGCTACATAAAATCTTATACACTTATATATATATATATATATATATATATATATATATATATATATATATATAATAGAGTTTATTTTAAAACAAAATTGTAAACCCAAAAGAAAATGACAATCCTATTTAATATAATAATCTCATAAAATCAATTCAATTTGTCAGTTTTAAAATATTGGAAATATTTCGAAAATGAGAAACTTTTAACTCGTTCATTGAAAAATGAATTCTGATTATCCATTTAATTTAAACTGAAGACGGATGATTTTTATATATATATATATATATATATATATATATATATATATATATATATATATATATATATATATATATATATATATATATATATATATATATATATATATATATATATATATATATATATATATATATATATATATTATTTAAAAATTGTAAACCCAAAAGAAAATGACAATTTATTTAATATAATAATCTCATAAAATCAATTCAATCTGTCAGTTAATATTGGAAATATTTCGAAAATGAGAAACTTTTAACTCGTTCATTGAAAAATAAATTCAGATTATCCATTTAATTTAAACTGAAGACGGATGATTTTTTTTTTAATTTTTGATATATATATATATATATATATATATATATATATACAGAAGATGTCAACATTAAATTTACCAAATATATATGTTCTCCGTTTATGTGATTTTATAAAATAGATTAATACTTGTTTTGTGATATCCTTAAATATGTGATAATTATATCGAAACATATTCAGCGCCTTACAAAGTTAGACAAAATACAAACTATCACTGATTCAAAGCGGGATCTTGGAAAGCAATGACACTCAATATTCAATAGTTGATCTTCAAAATCCTAGTGATGTGATATACATTATCAAACTGTCTCACACTACATTCTATGAATATTTAATCTGATTATCTTACCCAAATCAAGAGTGATGAATTATTAATATTTTATACACATTAAATCTTCATTTTGAATAATATCATTGTTTCAAAGGAAATTACAATGCATAACAAGATTATTTGATGATTATGTGAAAATTTGATAGAAGAGTTACTGAAGAATTTACGAATTATTGTTTTAATCTATAAGAACTTAAAAGTTAACAAACATTCGCTTGTTATCAAAATTGTTCCAGAAATTGCATATCCAAGAATAATTCATATATAAAGTACAATTCTGAAAGTATCAATCCTACGTCAAATGTCAACTCTATTTTGTTGCATATGATCGTTATACTTTATTTAAATTCAAATATAGCACAAATGTTAACATATCCCTTAAATTAAAAAATTCTAACGTTATTTTAAGTTTTTTAACGGGAATCTATATTGAACTTATGTAAAGTGCAAATGAACTATTCGTCATTAGAATTTTCAATAAATTTATAAAATATTCAAAGAAAATTAATTACAACGGCTCTGAAAATCATTAACTCTGCAAACATTTTAATACTAAAATAAAAACCGTTGCAAAATATGGAGAAACATGCATTTGAATTAAATATCACGCCTAAGTCTTTAAACTTTATTTTTAATACATCGAAAAGTGTTCATCTCAAATTATTAACGCATGACAAAATGATATAATTACATATTCTTATGTTTATTGAAATATAGTGCTTACTTTATGTCATGCATTTGGTACACAATGAGCTAATTAAAATTATTAAGTTATATATATATATATATATATATATATATATATATATATATATATATATATATATTATATATATATATATATATATATATATATATATATATATATATATATATATATATATATATATATATATATATATATATATATATATATATATATATATATATATATATATTAACTAAAATTAAAATTAAAATTAAAATGCGTAGCAAACAGTTCTCTTGATGATGTAAAACTAAATCCTAATTAATCAACAAATTAAAAATTTAAAAATAAAACTTTTTAAAATAAGAATTTATTTTCAGAGTGCTAAAAACTATTATTTATTTTAGGGAAAAACTTAAACAATTTACTTTCAGCTGAATATTATATTCAAGTTCAGGTTTCATTCCAACCCTAAGTATTTTACCCTGAGCTTTGCATTTCACCGGGACATCACGTGTCAAACATTGCGTTTTACATGTGGCGTGACGGGGGTAATGGATACAAAAGCTGGGCAGAAATGTGCTATTTCGTGACGTCACGAGAGTGCTCAGGAAGCCCCGATTACCCGGGTAAATTATCGTTTCGCATGTGAAGGGGAAACGTGTCGGTTTTTAATGTGATTCAACAACATCAAAGAATCTGTGAGAGTTGGTGTCTTGGTGGAACATCGTTTAAAAATAATCAGCCTTTACTTAAGCACTTTTTTTTATCTGTTGTTTAGGTTATTTGAGTAAATAGGCGCATAACAGTGACATATTTTTGTTTGTAACACAAAAAGATTTATCCCTTATTTGCAATGTAAAATAAGATTGGGCGTTACGAAAATTGCGTAAACAAGCCTGATGTGCAATACTTTGATAATAGAACACTTTTCAGAGATTTGTTTGGGTATGTTGCTTAGCCTTTAACTTATTAAACATTAATGATATAATTAAGAGCATAATTTTCTCTAACTATACCAACATGCCTATATCAGACGCAGTCATCAAAATTAGAAAATGTTTATTTTGAATTAGTTTAAACACCCTGTAATATTATACAACAATAACACATTAAATGTTTCAATCCATATTTTTTCATAAAATAGATTAGAAATATTTAAAAATAATTCTAATTACAGCGTATTAACCAGTTATCAGTGTTTTATTATTTTCCTCTTTTTTCATTTAGAATTTTGTATTAAAAAAGATTTTAACAGAAACATGTTTCGAAGAGGCATGACTATCATAAAAAAACTACTTTGTTGATGATTGCTCACAAAAAAGAAAATTTTAATCTCGTAGATTAAAAAACAACTTAATCTCTAAGAATTCGAATTTAATTAAGATGTTAGACTTTTGCCGAAAAAGTATCATTTCTATGCATTTTAATTTAATATTTAAGCCTAAGTTGCCACTATTTTATAGAAAAGCTTTAAAGAAAGTGATTATCTAGAACGCCAAACAATTGAAAATAAAAGAGTGTTTAAAAATGAAAAAAAAAATTGATAAATTCTATCGCACGTTGAAAAGAAAAAAAAGCTTGATACATAGCTTGGGATCTTGCCAATGATAAAATTGAAAAGTTTTATAAAGTAAGATCAATCGCTCACTGAAGAATTCTTTCTTAAGTCATGTTTAAACCCTGAATACATATCTGAATAAAGAAATTGGATAATTTAACAATTCAGTTTTAGCAAAAAATCAATTAATATCTTTAAAACTTCTAAATTAATTCACTTGCTTTCTAAAGAATCTTTAAAAGTATTTTTAAATCAATCTAAGCTTTTCTACTCAATTTAAATCTTGGAAATTGCATAAGGAAAATTTTATTTTTTATTTCTTTTCAAATCTAATTGTTTCTAATTAAAGTTCAAGAGGACTTTTAAATTACAAAATTTTCAACTTAATGGATTTCAAACATTTCTTGAATTATTAGGGTCGTTTGCGCTTCAAAACATTATTATTAGCTAGGTATGCATACTGAAATGAAGAATTTATAAATATTAATGAGTTTAAAAATTTTGATGCTTAAAGAATTAACATTTTAACGATACCTTTCACATAAAAAATCGATGATTGAAAAATATTAATTATAATCTAAATCGTTAATAACGCATTTATAATTAAGATATAATATTGCATGTAGTTGTTTAAGATTTGAAATATTTTTCTCATTCATATTAATGTAATTGTGACTTAAATAAATATTAATAATGTCATCACTAATATATTATGAACTAAATGACATTCTTTCTTCTGTTCACGAATAAACTTCACTGAAATATGAATATTTTAAAAATCACATATAATTAATTTGATGGTTTTTCTGTGAGTGTGTGTGTGTGAATCAGAATTTAAAACTATTTTTTTATTTTCTGAAACTTCTTTGTTATTAAATCTTTAGGGTCAAAATATGAGTCTGAAGACAGAGAGTAAAACGCGCACACACACATAATTCACATTTAATATTAATAAAAGCGTAGAATTGGTAACATTCAAGCAAATATAAATTTAGAAATGATGAGAAATTTTTAGAACTTCAAAAATAAATATTTAACTTATTTTTCCTTCGTTGAACAACGGAATTTCAAATTATTGATATATCATTAACTATTTTGATGGAAAAGATTAAACTTATATAAAAGTGTTTTTGGATTATTTGAAAAATAATTATTCACACTTGACGATTTAATTAATTTTTGATTTAAATTATCATTTCTTAATAACTTGAACAATTTAATGTTAGAAACTCTAAGGAAAGGGATTGAAGTAAATTTCAAATTTTATCTATATAAAATAAACTAGAATATGTTATTAAGATTATTGATTCAATTATTTGAATGTGCTTTATTATTTGGTTAATGAATTACTTAAAACTTGAGTATTACTGGTTTAGATTTATCAAACTAAAAATATACTATGGTTATATATATTTTACTATATATATAGAGAGAATGATAATATATTTTATTTATTTCATTCATCTAGAATTTTCAATAAGATATCATGAATGTCTGTAACAAGTAGTAAATCTTTATTTTCCAAAATAAAATATAACTTATTTTGATTTTATTTTTAAAATCTTCATTCATTAGTTATACTTTCGTCACTTACAAGTCAATGTTGCTTGCAAAATGTATAGTAGACATTTCTCTGCTCATAATCTAAGACATACTTTTCAATTGTTCTTTACTTTTTTGCATTATTTGAGTTTGAAGCTAGTAAAATAAACTATATTTATAATTCTGTAGGAAGGTTCATTTAATAATAATATTAGACCATAGAGATTGTAATTTGAGGTTCCCAATAGAAGCAGAAACCCATGGGCCCTAAAATGTTCATGAGAAATTATATCTAAAATTATAATTTCGTTATTTTCAAAGTCATTTGTATATCCCTGGTAATTAGCTAATAAACATCAAACAGGCAAGGTAACTAAGTACTTCATCTATCACCTATCTCTTAAAGTAATTTTAATAAAATAAAAATATCTTCTATATTTGAATTTCTTCAGTTATCTTACTTCATTCTCAAAACATTTTTCTCTGATTGAAATAAATATAGGAATTGAAAATGACATATTTTTCAAATACTTGCATATTAAGAATTAATTATAATTTTAAATTTAGTTTTCAATACCTGTAATTCTATAGATAATACAATCGTACATAATAAAATCTCAAAGATAATTTCTTAATATATTATCGGATTCACAATATAAAAATTATCCGTATATATTCAATGTATTTTGTTATCCCTATATATATTATATTTATTTGTATGTATTATATTATATTTGAAACAACCATGATAAAATACATATATAAGCATAAATTCATAATTATTTGGATTTAAACGTAATTTTTTAAATATTTCATTATCAAAGTCATTGTAAATTTATGAATTTAAATTTTTCAGCGGTGACTTATGAATGTTAACGCACTATTTAAGTAAAAGAATAAAGAGTACTTTTGCATTTTTAATATGTACAATAATTAACGATTTATTGAACTCCGTTTATGGAAGATGAATTAAATCTGAAAATACTTTGAAATATTCTTAGTAAACTATAATTAAAAGTACTCCTTTAGAATTAATGAAGGGATATTCTTATGTGCATTAAGTAGGGGAACAAATTGAAGATGGGGTACTTGACAAGAGTTCTTAAGAATACTCAAAAGAAAAAGGAATTTATACGTTATAAGTTTATTAATTATATATGCATCGTTAGAGATCTGCTCAGAGAACTTTGCCCAATTAATGACAAATATATTACAAAATGAACACGAACTTTTATTATTTCATATGGAAAGTTATAAAAGAAACTTAAATAACTCTAAAACTTATAGAAATTTAATAACTCTGTCTGATAATAATTATTAAAATAAATTAAAATTTCTTGATTAATGGAAAGTTTCGTGAAAAATGCAAACACAAAATAAAATAATTTTCTGCAAACTTATCGATTTATTTTAAAATATTTCATACCATGTTATAGTTGAAAATAAAATAAGATAAGGTATTGATAATTTACATAAAGTACAGATGCTATTAAATTATTCAAATAAGGTATAAATAGTTGTGATTCAAGTATTATCGAAACTACTTTTTTAATATTATAAAGTAAGCGCAACTAACACTTCTCGAACAATATTTTATACTTAAAATGTCTAATGAGTGTGGGGGATAAATTTATATTTTTGTGATAATTTTTTTTACATTATTTAAAATAGAAAATGTTTTAATTATCTATCTATCTATCTATATATATATATATATATATATATATACATACATACATACATACATACATACATACATTACACACATATATATATATATCCACTCTTCAAAGACCTTAACTTCTTTCATCACATTATATGAACTATAGTTCATTTAATGTGACGAAAGAACTGAAAACTTAAAATTATTAATTTTAAATATGTATATATTTTGACATATAGTAATTTATGCAACTTCAATTTATTCTGCATCAAAAGCAATATAACATACTATCTCTGAAACTGAGAATCAACATAAGTATAAACTATTTGGAAAAATAAGAGAAAAAGTTTTCATATCCTACAATATATATAAGTTATAATACTATTCAATATCTATACATTCTTTATTTATAATATATAACGTAATTTTAAAAAAATGATTTCATGCTTTGCTTTTTTAATCCGATACCATTTATTAGATTGATGTTCACTGGAATAATTTTATTCAAAATTATGTTGGTCTGAATTTAGACAGAAATGAAATGTTTATTTGGTATATATATACATATATATATATATATATATATATATATATATATATATATATATATATATAGTAAAATACTAAAAATAATAGTATAATACTAATTTAATAAATATCAAATTCAAGAAGTGCGTTAAAGTACAACTGTTAGAAATAACTCTAGTTTCAGAATCACATACTAATTTTACTACTTAGCTAAAATATTTATACATTCCTCAAATGTTTAAAACATATTTTTCTGTCACTGGAAATGTTTTTGAATTTTTAGCAGATTGCGAACTTGAAAATGTTTTCATTTCTTCGACAGTCTGTTTTGAGATGGAAAAAAAAAATCTGGAAATTGGCTCGGGTTAGAAAAGTGGCTGCGGGTTAGAAAAGTGTGCATCTCTTCAAATTTAAGATTTTGCCCATTCTCTGCAACCACTCTGTAAATTCACAAAACCCTTTTCCTGTTGCAAGATCATTGGCTTCAGACTAATTTTATCAAGGGAAATTTTACTTTGAAGGTGTTCTGAAGGTTGTCTATATACTAAAGAATGGCATAGTGGTTGTGCTCAGGTGTTATATTCATCATACTATTACTGTTTTTATCATTAAATATTATTTCAGGTGGTCTTAATAATAATATTGTTTGATGCATAGATTCACAGCAGGTGTATCAACATCATCATTGCTTAAAATACCCTTCAAATGATGATGTTTACAAGAATTTAATTTTTCAGCAAATACAATTTATAAATTTCACTTTGACTTTGACAAGAGAGCTTTAAAACTCTCTTCAGTGCACCCACTTCTCAAATAGATTGGATGGAGCCAAAAACTTCAAACTTTCACATAAGAATAAAAATGAGAGTCGTATTTTCCTCATATTCCTACATGCATTTTTAACGGCATTTGATTCATTTTCTTCAAAAATGTACATACCACTTAATAATTCTTTCATTCTTATTATTTTTTATTTTTGTTGAAATTTTTATGTTTATTTTATTTATTTCCTTAACAAAATAATTTCAATTTAAGAACTAATTTTTGACGCTAAATTGTATATATTGGTAAGTAACGTAGCCTAGTGGTTAGTTCATTGCCCTTCCATCCAGAAGGGCAGGGTTAGACTCCCATTGCCACCAAGACCCACAGAGTACAGGCGATATATATGCTCGTTAAATTTATGGAATCAAAATTTCTGTAGTCAGTCGTTGAGAAGTTATCTGGTGTGTAATGGTCTGGAGAAAATTTCTTACTCCTCCAGAACAATATCAAAATTGAAGGAGTGAATCCTCTGGTGATTTGGTCAAAACAAATGACTCATCCATCTGACTTAAATTCACATAGCCAACAGCATAACGAGGTTGGCTTGTCCTAACAACAACATTTAGACTATCAATCGTTCTTTTAACATGATAAAAATAACTCTATTTGCATTAAACATAAATATACATTTGCCATTTGTAAAATGTATTCTTTATTTTACTAATATTTGTTTGTATTCTAAGATAAAGTTAACTTATTGTATTTTTTTCATTTATTATTCTCAAATTAACTAAAAACTGATGAAAAATGCATCGAATATGTCAAGTAGAAATATACTTTCAATAAAACAAGAACTGTTGCTATTTACACATAAAAAACTTTCGTTCCGACTCCTAAGGGTACATGCAAGCAGTCAACGCATTTTTGTTCCTCAGAACTAATGCTTTTTTTTGAAAAACAAATGCTGTTTTGATCTAGCCAAAAAAAATCTAGTATCTTTAAGATTGCATATACACTGTGTTCTCAAGATTTCATAAGACTGATGCACTTTTTCTATAAAATGGAAGTTCAAAAAGAATAAAAAATTTTTGTCTCTTTAAAGTGCATCACGTTTTAGTTTTATATTTATACAAAGTAATTTTCACACAACAGTAAAACCTCTTAATCGCTCAACATTCATTAAAATTCTATGCAATAAATATTTTTTACCAAAACCTATATTTTTTATCTGATTTATTTTTAAATCTTTAAACATGGCAAAACTATAAAATATACTTACGAAATCAGATGTTTTTTTTATTATTAAAGTTACTTTTATATTTTAAGTAAGCCCTAGATATATGTAGCTACACCCAGAAACGATATCTTTGGAATGATAAATTATTTATGAGTAAAATGTTTTCTCCGTTGTTATCATTTTTATGTATCCCAGTTCAAATGTGTAATAAATGTTAACTTCTTGTTTCAGTAACTATAATTTCAGCACTTTAGAAAAAAAAATAATATTAAAGTATTTCATGTAAAGAAGAAGCAAGATTCATCAATAATTAAGGATTTTACAAAATATTACATTTTCCATAATATTTCAATTTTAAAAATTTACAATGAAATTAATGTTGCTAAAGATTAGGTAAAGTTCCTTTAATTTTATAATAAATTATGTATACTGATTTTACATATCCTATTATTTAACAATTTATTATAAACTCGTTTAAAAGTCTTCAGACATTATTACAATTCCACAATAGTCAATTAAATTATGTTAATAATAAGGAAATACATAAACTTAACACATTGATAGATTTAATTCAAGTTTAAAATGATTCTTTTTTCATGATAACTAAATAAGTTCATGATAACGTACTTAAGTAAATCTATTGAATTTTTATGCATTAAAAAAACTGTCTTAAAATTAAGCACCTCCATTAAAAAACTGCGTATGTTTTAATTATTTTATTTTCTGCATTAAAATGTGTTGAGAACACGGAATTAAACCAACAAAGAAAGTAAATCAGAGTAAATCAAAATAATCAAACAAATAATTCATGTAAGCAAACATTTGACTCCGTAAATAATGAAGATGTTTAGAGCACTTATAAAATTTCTTGTATATAATAAATAATATATATTGAAATTTTCTAACATGTACAAAGGAGAAATTTAAAAAAAAATCGTATTTGGAAAGCAACTAATATTGTTATAAAGTATATGAATTCAGTATCTACGCTTATGTGTATATTCATATATACTGTGTGTCTTACACTGCTGGAAAAAAGTAGAAAGACATATTTATACAAATTGTGCTTTAAATTTGAGAGAAACTAATACAATTTTTTTATTTTATTAAACTAATTTTTCTTTTATTTGCAGTGAAGTAGTTTTATTTACCCCACTAAAAGATTTTATTATGAAATAGTACTTAAAGATTTTTTGTCTGTGAAAAAAATAGAGGGAAACCTGTAAAATATTCTCATTTTGTAATTTATAGTAATTTAACATGCTAAAAAGCATTGTTTTTTTAAACTGGCTTTCTTCCAAAAAATATATTTTGATGAAAACAGTCTTCAATTTTTGTACAGTGTTAAAATGGCTAGGCGAAAACTTTAATTGAATTTTAAAAGGGCCCAATTGTGGCATAAAAAGAAGTGGATAAATGTGTAAGAGAAATTTCAATGTACCGACACATCAGTCCAAAAGCTGTTTCTGACTTCTTGAAAAGCCTAAAATGTGAGAGGAAAACAGAGATTGGCAGACTTAAAAAATTGACTTGATTTAATCAAGAAAAATCTTTAAAGAACTTAAAAAATGCGCGGAAGCATTGGAAAAGCACAAGACCTATATCTGGCTTCACACATGTAACTAGAACAACACTTTACAACTACGTAAAAAGATCGAATACGTTCATATTCAAAAAAAGAGAAAATACCATCCTAAATGGAACGAAAGGCATACTGAGCACCTGCTACAGTGGGTCAAAGAACACATGTCTTGGAATTCCGAATAAACTTGCGATATTTTTTCTGATGAAAAAAATTTCAATTTAAATGGCCTACAAATGTTTGTTAATGGCATTGGTTATTATTTGGAATATATTTAGGTACATAAAAAAGATACTTATTTTACCTGATAGTTAAGAGGAGTCAATTTAATGGTTTAGATATCAATTGGCTACGTTGGAAAGACCAATCTAGTGTTTCTGGATTAAAGACAGAAACATACAGATTGAATTCAAATTCAAAATTCAGAGCTTTTTCCCTGCGGTGATGAGATAGGTGAAGAAAATGGATATCTCGGCAATATGGAACATCAATTCACATGGCCAATGGCATTAAAAATTAGTTTGCAACAAATAATATTCGGCCTTCTAAAAGTACAGACCTCAATATTGTTAAAAATGTATGGCCTGTTACTGCTCGGCGTGTTTATACCAGAGACAAGCAATATGGATCTTTGATAGAACTTCAAGAAGCTTAGAATTGTGCTTAGGGCAATTTTTGTAAAACCAAAATACATAAATAATTTCATGGCAAATAGAGTCTTTGAAATAGTTAAAGCAAACTACAGCACCATTGATTTTCAGCAAAACGTTTACTGTTTTTATTTAGAACTGTCCTACTTTTTTCACCCAGTAGGCTGTGAGTAAAATTATTTTTTAATTATAATAAGCAAGTAGTTTTTTTATTTCATGTTACATACATTGTTATCAGATTGTAAGCAAGTTTTTAAATATGCTGTAAGGAAATTATTTTGTAACAATTCAAAATTAGACTTTTATTTAGAAAAACCTTGTGTCCTTCTACTCTTTTTTCCAACAGTATACAACTAATTTGTTAAGCCCCTTTAGCTTGCAATTTCAGGAAATCTTTTTTGAATGATAAAGTTTCTTTATTTATAACTAAATAAAACGAAAAATTTGTCTTAAGTTTAATTGAACGCTGAAAAAGCTTAGCTAGTCTTTATTAAAAATATTAGTAATACAAATATGGGAAAGAAATCATTTATTAATTTAATATGATTACTATACGACGCTAAATATATTTCTAAAAATGTATTTTATTTCAAAATAATCATTTTATAATTATATACCTTTAGAATGTTGTTCAATGAAATTTCTCCTGTGAATAAATTAATAATATAAAAAAATGTATTGCACATTATACACTACTGGCCATTAAAATTGCTACACCAAAAAGGCGACATGCTACAGACGTGAAATTTATAGGAAAGAAAGAAGATGGTGTGATATGCAAATGATTAGATTTTCAGTGCATTCAGACAAAGCAGGCGCCAGTACCGACACCTACATTGGGTTTAAATGAGGAAATTGTTCAGCCGGTTCCTTATACACAAATAGCATTTGAACGTTGTTGGCTAGTGAAAAGTTGTTGTGATGCCTCGTGTAAGAAGGAGAAATGCGTACCAGCACGTTTCTGACTTTGATAATAGGTTGAATTGTAGCGTACCGGGATTGCGGTTTATCTTTTCGCAGTATTGCTGCTGGCGTCATTCGAGATCCAATGACTGTTAGCAGAATATAGAATCGATGGGTTCAGGACGGTAATACGGAACGCCATGCGGGATCTCAACGGCCACCTAACACTAGCAGCCGAGAAGACAGGTATATTATCCGCATGACCGTAATGGATTGTACAACCTCGTCACGAGTCGTGATTCAAGAAACGGGCTCGGTTATTTTTATTATAATATATTTGTCCAATAAATACCATTTTGTTATCTGCATTTCTTCCTGGTGTAGCAATTTTAATGCCCAGTAGTGTAAATATTATTGACGCAGATAAAAGAAGACTTGAAAAATTTCTAATATATTGCTCTGTAAATTACTGAATTAAATTAGTTTTCCTTTAAAATATAACTTTATAACATCTAATACTGCATAAATTGCCTTCAAAATTTAACATTTATTAGTTCAAAATTCAAGATTGGTTATAAGCGGGAGACCGAGTGATTGCAAGTTACACCTGATGTAGTTTGTCCATAAATTCTAAACACATACTATTCATTGGATATTGCATGATGTTTTGGTGTTCGGTTGAAGAAAACAGGAAAATGTAATACCCCAATGTTCAAAAGCCACATTTTAAAATTCTGCATTCGCTTAACTCTCGTGGCTAAAAGAATTGATTTAATAATTTCCAAAAAAAGTAAAAAATCACTGTGATAAAAAATATTGTAACATTAGAATAGCTATTTATTCTATAAGTATTCATTTATATCTTCAGTAAAAACTTAAATTTAATGTTATCATTCTTTACTTAATAAAAACGTTTGCGTTGTAAGTATGGATTTCGTACCACACATCGTCTATTGTTTGAACAAAAGCTTAGAAACCTAAGCATTGCTTATTAGTATGATTTTAAATTTTATCAAATGTTAAGCATGCAAATTCCTAAAATTACTTTATAAAATGCATGTTAAACAAAAGATACATCATAGATAAAAATAAATTAAATAAATTCATATAAAAATGTTATATTTCACAAAATAAACTGATTCCAATATTTTTAGAGGAGATTGTAAGAAATAATTGATGTGAAAGGTAAAGGAAGATAATTTTGTATCTCAGAATATAAATTTTATGTAAATTATTTTATTTATGCCTAAATGTAAGAAAACTAGTGTGGATGGATGCGAATTGTCAAAAATTTTTAACAGAAAATTATCACATTCTAAACCGTATAAAATATCAGGAAACGCTTTAAAATTATGATGGAATTCATTTTAATAGACTTTAAAGCTATTTTCTTCAAAAATTTAGATTTTCACAAACATCTCATTATAAAGGCTTATGAGGGGATGATTATGCTTTGAAATTATATATGGATATTACATATTCTTCAAAATAATGTAAAATGTATTCATATTAGATTGAAGAACACCTTTAATTTAAGATTCATTGCTTCAAAATCTGTATATGGCAGAACAAGATGATTAAAATATTTGTGTGTAAAAAAAATTGCATAAAAATACCAATAGATTAAAAATAATTATAAATTTAAATTACTTCGAATGTTAGTTACACTAACAGCATTGAGGTTTTAATTATTTATTTTCTTATTTCATTTTAAATTAATGTGTCTAAATTGAAATAATGCTAAATTGGTTAATATAAAGTATTAGCTGGCAAGTATCATTTTGATATCATAAAACGATACTTCACTGCACTAAGTCCAACAGAGAATGTTTAAATAAATTTCCTCTTCCCAATTATCGAAAGATGACATAAAAATTTAATGTTGTAGGAATAGTGCTAAAATTCATAAAGTATAAGAATAACAGTTAGGAAGCTTTGTAATTTTGCCACCAAGAGCATTGAGGTTTTGTTGAGAGCATTAAATACCAACTACGCAGATCATCATCACGATGTCAGAAACTGAAAATATTTTTCGCTTATGAGCGCATTTTTGATGAAAACTGCCTAGTAAAAATAGCGAAATGTTTTCTTATCCAAATCATAGGGGACGTTTGAATGGCAGGAACAACTGATCGAAACGAGTGCATAAAATTGCGTAAGTGTACCGAATGGCATACGAGAACACTGATGCTGTTCGGCATGCAAAATATCAACAAAGTTCGAATAGAAAGAGAAAAAAAAATAAAACAGTCAACCCCAAAATTTCGACATAAAAGTTTTTATTTCCGACCTTTAAGTCGCGTTTTTTTTAGCTTTTGCGATGGGAAGTCGTAAAGAAATTTGGAAGCGATTTTCCAGCAAATACTTTCTCGAAAATGACTTCTCGTAAAGAAGGTCGTAGAATAAGTTGTCTGCTGTCGAGAATATTCTTTTCTGTTATTCGTGCTTCAAAATGATGCCACGAACGCGAGAGAAATTTGAAGTCAGCATATCAAGCCTTTGTTGAATTCATTTATTTTTTTCAGAAAAAATGATTTAAAAGAAGTTATTTTCAATGTAAAATAAAATTGGAAGTATGAAACTCGACTGTAGATGACTCATGCAGATTTATCAAACATGAAATTATATATTTGAAATATCATAGCTCATACGGTACAGTCACATAGAGATTTTTATAAATCTTTTATATTTATAATTTATTTCATTATATAGGACTGTGCGTGTGACAGCTTGCTCAGCAAGAGAGAATTAAAGTTTTAAAATGGTGACTTTACAAAAAGAATTATAATAGATTTTTATCAGTATTTTTTTCTAAGAACTGTTTAGAAATTTTAAAACTCTCATATATTTGTAGCAGATGCGGCATGACATACTATGTACACATGGTATCATGTAAAAAATATATGCATCGAATTTAAGCAGGTGATAAAGCATATTTTATGTATAATTTTAAGAAAAATTTTCATTTTAAAAAATTCTTCCTAAGAAAATTTTATAAGGAATCAAGCATAGATTGATTTCTCCAACTATTAAGAATAATTTTATTCTTATATTTTATTAAATTATATGTTTATTACTATGATACTGAATAAATGATGTTTTTTATCATTTCAGAATTTTTCTTTTAATTCATACCATAGATTCTTTAACGAATTAATTTATACATTTCACTACAGTTATACTTCTCTCTCTCTCAATTTGTTTTTTAAATAATTAAAGTATGTTTTTTCCCTAATTAAGTAAAGTTTTTCCTTTAAAAAAATAGAGTATACATGATAATATTAACTCTGGTATTCGCCAAAATTCAGTTATTTGTCAGAATTTAACTTTCTGTCAGAATTTAACTTTCTGTCAGAATTTAACTTTAACTTATATACAGCAATTGAATTAAGTTGCTGTATTTATAAAAATAGAGTAACTTTTATTCAAATATAATTGTAAATATAATTACTTTACATTTAAACATTATATTCATGCAATTAATTACAACTTTGCTGAAACAAACAAATACATTTTATGAATTCCAATAATTTATAAGAAAGTTTGCATACTATAAATAAAACTATTTAGTTGATAATTTTTGTAAAGAAATTTTCAAATATTATTGAATATATTAAGCAATTTTTCTTAATAATTTTATAAAATTTTGAAGATAAAATACATTGTCTAAAATTCAATTCCATCTAAGCAGGAGAAATTAGTTATTTAATTTGAAGCAAATGTCTTATTATTAATTCTCATGTATATTAAAATAAAGTAAATTTTTACAGCATTTTATAATACAGAAACATTTTGAACATACAAAAAAAAATAATTCGTATTTTTTTATAAAAAAAGCATAATATTTAATCAAGATAAATTTTGTGCAAAATTATTTTGAATATAAGTATTTTTAAATTTTGATCTATGTAAACCTAGTTTAATTACAGAATACACCATTGCATTTATTTAGATATAATTAAAATATATTTTATTTTAAAATGATGTTTCAATGTAAATTTAATTAGGTATAATTTATGTAGTTTCAAAATTTATATACTATAATTTAATTAAAATAAAAACCCACATTTTAAGAAATATTTATGCTGAAATAATATTTTTAGTTATGATTCTTATATTTTAATTTGAATTGTTCTGTAAATTTATTATAACTTTTGAAAACGTTCACAAAATCATATACAAATTAATTTTTGTCTTATTATTTCTATTATATGTAATATGATTCGAATTTGACTTTATATTTATGCATTTCATACTTAATCATATATATTATGTATTAAATTTCAATTTATCTCAAATTTTCAGATGATGAATTTATTATTTTGTAGAGCATTATTTTAGTGATAATTTGATATAATTGGAGACATGATACCTTGCTATCTTCTTCAAAATACTAAAAAAAAATATTTTAAAAGTATCTTTAAAAAGGGTTGTTCAGATTCGAACTCCAATGAAATATTTAATTGCATGCCACTTAATTGGTCGTTGTCTCACGTCTTCTTCGAGGAATCAATGGATTGATTCCCTTTGAAAGAAGAACCCTTTGAATGCTTTCCATCTGCATTTTTCCGAGCACGAAGTACCGTAAAAGCATTCCTTACCGGAATCCAATTGCTCGACCTAAATACCAACGGAAGGGAGCAAAAGGGGTAAAATAGACCGCCGTCCCAAAAAAATCGATTGAACAACTCGGGGAAACGGTACATCAGTACTGCACATCTTATCGAAATTCGAATGATCCTCTGCTTGTGCTTTCTGTATGGAACTGGGACGTACAGTTGGGTAAAAAGAAAAGAATCAAACACTTTTTTTTTAAAAAAACAATTTCAGTCTTTTCGATTCCTAAAAGTTTATTTCGATTCCGAGAAACGTGTTACGATACTTTTATGGGGAGTCAAAATGCCTTAATCTATATGGGAGGGCATTCTTAGTTTTTATTTCATTCCATGGAATCTAACTTCTTTGTGCGACTTTATTGATTTTTTCTCTTTTTTTAACACTTGACATTCTTTAAGTGAATTTTTGGAGCTCACCTTCACATGCTATATCGACATTCCGGAAATATTTCTGGTTTTCTGGAGATATTTTAACTCAATAAATACAACTATAAATATTTTCCTTTGTATTATCTCATGCGAACGTTTTTTTCTTAATTCATTTTAAAAGTTAAAGCATTTATTTATATGGAAATTTCTAAAGTTTTCTGTTTGAAAAAATATATAGATACCTAAAATTATAATACTTCATTGAAGTCATTTAATTTTTTTTGTAAGTATACTTTAATTAAAAGAAATTATTCAGGATATTTAATTTCAATGTACGTTAATTTTCTTTAAAATGATAATAAAATAAATATTAGTAAGGCGCTAGAGAAAACACTTGTTATCATTTTAGGAGTAAGTTTTTATTATTTTTCATTTGATGAATTAATATTAAAATACACTTATAATTTTAATTTTATAACTTGTATATGAACTATTTTTGTTTACCGATTCTACAAGAAATATGAGTATTAGAAAACCCTTATATTATTAGTAATTACAGAATTACCATTATTAGTAATTACAAAATTGCAGCATTTCTAAAAATATTTGAAACTAAATTTACAAAATATTAATTTATATTCTAGAAGTAATTTAGTTGATAATGTAAGAATTTAATAAATATTCAACTAAGAGCAATATGAGATGTCAACACCAATCTAACATTATATTCTCACATTTAAGCATTTCATAAGACATTATTTCAATGTTATCATTTCTTCATATTGATTAAGTGTTAAAGTAAATTCAACATTCAATTAATATGCTTTGTCCTAAGTTTAATAGACAAAAATAAAAATTTATATTCATTTTACGACATTTCCTTTAATAATTTTATGTTTGTTTGATTTATTATTCCTTTTATGATCAGCATTTGCTCAAAATTACTTTCTAAAATGTAACGCATCATTTAAAATAGATTCCAAACTATTACAGAAATCATGCAAGAGAAAGGAATTGTATATTTAAATTGATAGCCTACGGGCCAGACTGCCAACCACTCAAATAAAATTTCTGCCAAAAACTCCAAAATATACAAATAATTAATCTTTCAGAAGGAATGCCTGTAATTACAACTTGTCAACATCGAATAATTAGACTTCAAAACATTGCTAATTGAATCTTATATAACTATAATCAAATTCCATATAATTGTAATCTTTAGAATGAGGCTAATCATAAGTAAATATAATTAACTGCAAAAATTATTAATAAATAGATCAATCAAATATAAGTTCTACATATCTACTGGAAATAATCAGATAAAAGAAAGATGTATTTTATCTAGTTAGGTCCAATTTAAGGAGCTTATTTATAATGTTATTATTGGTGGCGTAGTTAATTGTACATCAGCTTTATAGTAGCAAAAACAGTGCTTATCCGTATAATTATTACAAATTATTTTACATAATTTATTTCTTCAATCTTAGCATTCTCTAACTAGTAAATGTTTTGTAGTTAAATTTGTTTGGCAAAAATATACTTTTAAATTAAATTTATGTATACATAATAGAATTACATCGGTACTTACGAATTAATAGCAGTAGTTGCAAATAATTAATGTGTGAAATTGACATCGGATAAAGATTTAATTTCTAATTAGTTATTTATGTTTATGATTTTATAAAAATATTAAAAACTCGTGAAGAATCATTTAAATATCTTTTATTATTGCTTTAAACTGAATATATAACATCTCAACAATGCTGTATTAAATAGGAAATGTTGTATGGGAAGAAAAAATGTTCAATCTATAAAATTGCTTTGATTGTCAATAGTTTTTTAACCAAACCAAATGGGGAAAATCTTGTGAAAAATCTTCTTTTTTAAATAGTCTAAATTTAACATATTTTAATTAATCATTTTTAAATTCAATTTATAGGATTTTAAATGTGTCAAATTAAAACTTGCTAAATTTTTAATTATTTTTTAATTTGTCATTTGATTATATGAAACATATTGTTTATAGAATATCTTTCTTTAAATATGCTTTTAATGAGAATGATTTAATTCCATAATATCTTAAAATATTGATAAGAGTTTCATTGATCTTGTATAATTGTCTAATTCAATACATTACCTACGAACTCAGTACAATGTGAACTAAATTCATATATAAATACATAATTTACTCTCATTTATAAAAATTCATGAAGAATGAAATCAAATATGTATAATTAATAAAGAAAAATATGATGCATGGAAACTTCTATGAATACCCAAGCAAAACAACAATATATTATAAAATAAAATAAGATGAATGACAATATGGTAAATAAGTGTGTTTCATATAAATTATAAAAAATTATAATTTTTAAATTAATATCGTAGATACAGGATTCTTTTCTTTGCGATTTAAAGAACTCACATATATCGTTCAAATAGTCGATGATCATTAAAACCATTATCTACTTTAAATATTAGTTGAAAAAATAATATATTTAAAAGAAAAATATTTCAGAATTTTTCTTAAATAATCTCTTTTTAAATACTAATAAAATGCTATAAATTATAAAAATCGACTGATAAAATTTTTTATCATATTTTATCAATGAGAAACATCGCATTTTTTAAAGATATTTTATCATCCTGATATGCTTTAATCATTTTTATTTATTTATCATTTTTATAATTCAGATAGTTTTACTCCTGAATAATGTAATTATGAGTAAAAAATTGTATCTAAATAAATTTAAGTACTCAATAATGTGTTTTTAAGCAAACTATAATTCCCCTACACAGCTTGTTATTATATCTATTAAAATGTATTGCATTCTCCACTGTATTAGGAGTTCTTATATACAACATCCATAGGTATGTCGTTTATGTGAATGTTCAAATGCTTATACTGAAGTACTGTCGTTTTTAAAATATATATATACCTCCTAGCACACTTATGTAATAGTAAGCATATGAATTACATTTCGTTGAGATGCAATGGTTTATTTTCCAAATGTATAGCTTATATAAACTTACATTGAATCATATAATTTTATAAGACAATATAATAAAAAATATTTCAGAAGAAATTTTTGATCTAAACAAAATAACTCTTGTATATATTTTTACAGAATCTTTAAACAGAAGACAAAATTTCCATTTTCACAAATTTAGTATGAAAAATGTTAAACAAAGTATGGTAATAATAAATGTGTCATTCTTATATATGATTTCGATTTGTAATTATAATTGGAATAAAGATTGTGCAACTTTTGTATTCCACCATAAGTCCAAAGAAACACATTAATCAGTCTAAGGAAAATAATTTCCTGGCCATGATGAAAAAACTAAATTGAAAAACATTATACTTTCATTACTGATTTAAGTAACTGTAAGAAATGATTCCTTATATTACTTAATGTAATATACTCATTATAACATTATATTAATAAAAAATTACAAAAATTAACAATTTTTTTGTTTTATCTCATAAAATAACAATCTAAAATTAAAATTTGAATGAATCGAAAAAAATTAAAGTTATATCAACGAATTTCCTATATGAGGCCATAACAATATGTAATTCGTCATATGAATAAGATAATTTTAGTCATGCGAATATATGGACTTAACTAAGAATAATCTGAAACTTAAAACTATTAAACCAAAAATACCAACATTTTCAGAAAATTAAAAAGAGTTATATATATATATATAACTTTGTGCATGACCATAAGTAATTTAACTTATAATTTTAATGTTAATGTCGTTAACCTTAATTTTATTGGTAATATCTATAGGAGTATTGAACTGGATTTACGTGATATATCTCTGTTCACGCGTTCTTTCTACCAGACATATATATATATATATATATATATATATATATATATATATATATATATATGTATATATATATATATATATATATATATATATATATATATATATATATATATATATATATATATATATGTATATATATATATATATATATATATATATATATATATATATATATATATATATATATATATATATATATATATATATATATATATATATATATATATATATATATATATATATATATATATATATGCATATGTATATATATATATATAAAGCTAAACACTGAGGAATACTTTATGCTAATTAAAAATCTAAAATTTTGCAAAGTTAATTTCAATAATACCAATTTATTCGTTCTGAAGTAAACTATATGATTTCGTACTTTATTTACAGTCCTCCAGTATAATTCATAACTTAAATACACCACAAGAATGGGAAAGAATACGTTGTAAAGTTAACATCTTTCTTTTTTCAAATATACTATCATCCCAAAGGTTCCAGCATAATATTAAAATATATAAAAGACTAATTAAAGCAAAGAGGGAGATTATTTAAAATTAATGTGCCCTTCTGAAGATCTAACTAGAGGTATGGGCTCAAACCTAGGCTTTTAACATGAAAGTTATAATCTTCATTAAAGACTAAACTAGGGATTTAATAATTTCCTTGCCTATCTCCTTTATGGGTTGAATTCATATTGCCTATTAAGGATTATTTTGCCATATTTTATACCCAGTCATTATTACTGACTCGACATAAATTTAGTTTGTCATTAGCATAATTTACAACTTTAAACAAGAATTATTACCGATACACTTCACAATCTTGTCGAATAATTGAAAAGAATGTACCTGTACCTTTTACATTTGCGATGTTAAATTCAGAAGGAATTCAAATATAAATGGGATTGAACTCTATCTGAATAAAGATCATAGAGGGAAATTATAAATACATGTACATTAATTTATGCATTCCCTTCAACTATGTAATTAAGTGGAATGGGATGTATATTTACGTGCTACTTAATTATGATGATCTGTCTACGTGGATTTCAGTATCTACTTTATTATCATTAATTCCGGAATATTTCAGCATTTAACATATTTTAAGCATTTTATATTATTGACGAACTGTACTTTATGGTTACATATTAAATTATTAAAGTTTAACTAAGCACTTTTAATTCATTTCTTTCATTTATTTCTATTATTTACATTTATGTGCTGCGAATAGCATTACAATTTAAAAAAAATGATATAATGTTTTATTAGATTGCTGAAATTAAGAAAATTTAAATTATATATATATATATATATATATATATATATATATCACGAATTTAAATTTTCTTACTTTCAGCAATCTGATAAATTATTATATCAATTTTATACGTTATATCATTATTCATACGTAAACAATGTTTACGTATCATACGTACGAATTATAGGTAAGCATTACATCATTATTACATATATATATATTAAATTAAATCTTGATAAGCATAAAATTCCCCATTTTAAACAAAAATACTACGTATAAAAAAATAAGCAGATCAGATCATAATGATGTATAATTGTGTATTCCCATTATATTCTAAATTAGAAAGGATGTGATGTTCAAAAACCCTAGCGTATATATTACATGAAACATTTTTCTTAATATTTAGGACTTTAAAAAAAATCTCATTTTTTTTTTTTTTTTTTTTTTTTTTTTTTTTTTTTGCTATAAGATTCCAATAATTTTACTTTTTATAAAACAGAAATTTGTTTTACATTCCTTTAACGTTTGTAAGGTTTAAACTATAATAATAAAAATCAAAAGCACACATAATATATTTAAATATATTAAATCTTATACTATTTTGAAAATTTAAGAAGCATTAATGTTAATTAAATTACGAGATAATGTATCCATACCTAATCATTTTTAAATACTATTATATGATTAATATCTTATGATGTTAATGTCTCAATATTTTGAGCTGTCATAAAATAGTCTGAAAATGTTTTACATCTGTAGGAAAATAAATCTATTTTTCAACTATTATTATTTATTGATATTCATTTTTATCTCATTCATATAGATCTACTATTAATCTTGGTATAATAATTCCTTAGAGATTATTTCCTGTGACTGAACTGAACGCATCAATGCATTTTAATGTTGATTAATTAGGAATAATACCTGTCATCATAATTAATTATTGCCACTCGTTTCGTATTGGTACGAAGATTATTTTTGTGAGCTTCAAATGTTGTGATTGATGTTACAAAGAGAGTTACTGACAAAACCGTTCAGAGACGATAGTCTATCGTGATTTTCACGGTGGCTTTCCCAGTCTTATATTTTGGCTACGCCCATGGAGTGATTAATAAATTTCTGAATGAGTCATGGAGTGATCTCAACAATATACCTGACCGAGATGAATGAGTCACCTACGGTAGTTCGTTAATTTGTGATATAAAGCCCTTATCTGGAACGTGACGCCCATTAGAAAAATATCAGTTAGTATGCAACGTTATAGAAAGTAAGTCTCGGATTATCTTTCTTAATCTCCATATAATGAATTTATAACTAAAGATTTACAGTTCTTTTCGTAGTGAATACAGCGAAAGAAGAACATCGTCATAGCAACAAATTGTTTACGTATAGCTGTATTGTAAAGCAATGACCACGATAATTTTAAACTATTTTTCAATGATAATAAGGTAGTTACTTAAACTCTTAAATATTATAAAATAATAACTTAAAAAAAAATAAAGAATAAGTAATTTCCAATGAAATTGAAGAAAAATAAATGCAAATGATAGTGCTTTTGAAATTAACAGACGCATAAATCTGTAGGAATGTGGTTTATATATTGTTTTAGGTTTGAAATTTAGTTTCTATAAGCTACTAATAGTTAATAATAACTTTTTTCACAAAAAATAAGCAATAATTTTGTTAGAAAATTTTCCATGTTGTTATAATTATTGGAATATTACATTTATATATATATATATATATATATATATATATATATATATATATATATATATATATATATATATATATATATATATATATATATATATATATATATATATATATATATATATATATATATATATATTATCATATATATATATGTATATATATATATATATATATATATATAAAGAGACAAAATATTTTAATGATTTTTATGTGCAGTGTACGTTAATGACAGTTTTATAAGGACAATGAGACAATGAGAACTATATCCATCAAATAAAGTTTTAAAATATGTTTGAATGTAGTCCAGCTTTATGTAAACAGTGCTACAAAAATCAAAAGAGTACCTAAATATTTGTGAATTAAATATACTCACTCCTCAAGGAACCATTCATTCAGAATCCATCAGGATTTATTTTCATTCATCAAAATTAAGGAACTTCTTTCTTTGGTATTCATACATGACTGAAATTCATGAATATTGAACTCGTTTTCTTTCCCCTCATTCACAAGAACTAATTAAATTATAATTATTGAAAATCATTATGATAAAATGTAAAATTGCAAAGTGTTTTGATTTATTTGTTTAGTTTTTTTCTGTCAATGAGAATTTTTGATGACGTAAGAATGCTTTTAAATTTAAATAGAAATGTATCCTTTTTTTTTTTCATATAAACGTTAACATTTTTTAAGATATATTAAATATAAAAATCCATATTCCTATAATTTCGGAAATAAAAATATGTTATACATTTATAAAAGGTGAAGAGTTACCAATTTTTTTTGCTTATTCTTTGATATAAGTAAATATATAGATCTACTCTTAATAAGAGTGTCATGTCTTCCTAGTTGTGTGTTTTCTGCGGACTCAGTATCACAGGCTGTTATTTTTTTTTACCATTCAGCTTCAATATATTCAGCCATCACAATGGAGCAGTGTTGAATGACGCGGGAATATTTATGATATATTGATTCACTGAATACTTTTATGTCATTCACTATACATAAAAAAATATTAATGCTAAATTTATGTTCATAGTGCATTTCTTCATATAACTGCAAATATTGTATGCGGTATACATAGAAGAATTATTATAAAATTGTGAGCATTTGTCAAAAAATGTTATTTCAGTTTTTTGTTAAAAATATCCACTAAAGAAATCAGTAATTAATTTGATTTATTTCATTATGCCTGAATAATATTGATGTTTAACATGTATTATATTTGAAGCCAGGACAATTTTTTTTCAAATATTTAATTAAAAATTCTATATAAATTATGTTATGTAGTAGGTTATATTTCAAAATGAATTTAATTTCTGAAACCTCATACAATAAGAACAGAAAGAAACTGCATTAGTTAAAATTGTAGATGCGTAATACGTGACTGAAGTTAATTTGGGGGTAGGGTTATTACACTTTCGGAAAAATATAATTCAATATATAAAATTTATTCTCTATAATCAACTATAAAATTTACAACCAGCTTTTCTGAACAAGATTAATTTTAATTTTTTCTCATTTAACGTGGTAAAATATAACTCGTTTAACTAATTTCCTAGATGATGCTTGAATATGGTTCTCAATTATTTAAATTTTTCACAACACTTTTTAATTAATTTCGAAAAATTATGAATAATTTGCTGTTAGTGGGTCAAATGAATAATGCAATTTTTTTTCTAGTGTGATATAAGTATAATATAATGTGCCAAAATATAATATAATATGTCAAAATAATGGATGCCAATATAATATAATGTGACAAAATTTGAAAGTAATACAGTTTCTACAAAATAATTTAACAACATTTTGATTTTGAATCAATATTAAGCAGAGTTAGCAAAAGGATTTTCAAAAATAATTTTGAATGCAATTAAGTATCATTAGTTATAAAAAATATGTTTAAAATTTAACAGAAAGGAGAAACTTTCAGCTATATGACTTGCCACTAAAATCAAGCAAATTAATGTGCTTCTTAATTTTTATAGTTTTCCATAGCATTGCTTCAGACTGAATTTACTTAAAAAACGACACAAGTTTATTCAGCATCTCATAAAAGTATTTGAATGTATATGAGTACTTTTTAAATTTTAAATGAGAGATAAAAATCAACATTTGGTGCAAGTATGATATATCCCCTCCCCCAAGTAATTTCTCATCAAATTTGCGTCTTGTTTTTTTAATTATAGGATTGTCAGTTTTGCCTTTAGTGTTACCAATTTAAGTTTTATTGATTTTCGGATTCTTCAGTTGCCAGGTTTGGCATTTTCTTGTATTTTACGTCATTTTCGCGTCATATATATGTTTTTTTTAAAGTGAAAAGAGGATTTGAATTGTTTGTTCAGCTTTTTGTTTCAATGAACTTTTGAAAATTTTCTGTTTAAAACATAATTTTAGTTTGGAAACGAAAAACAGTTGCAAAGGACAGCAACTAGGGGAATAAACCCTACTAGTTCCAAGCGTTTCTATGAAAGGATTAACATAAAAACATATTTTTTTAATAGATAATGTTATCGACGAATTTTGTTTCAGTTTTAAAATCATATATAGCCAAAGATTTCCCAAGTCAAATTAAAAGATTGTTAATAAATTAATTTATCTGATTGAAGAAACAACTTTACATGCAACTTTACTTAGTCTTCAAAAAGAAGTTTTGAGGAAAAATTCTAGAAGATACCTAAATCAGATTCCAATTGCTATAGAAGTATGAAATTCAACAATTTTCCTTGTTGGAGAAGAGTACTTTTTGTCAAAGAAAGGAAATACAGTGTTATAAAACTGGATATCGTATTACGGTGAAAAGAAAAGATCAAAACAGGTAAAGGAAAATCTTATTTTTAAGAAATGATAGTGGAACTGTTTTCTCGGAAAAATAAAAATGTTATATTTATTGAAATATAAATCACATTCTAACTATCTAAAATTTAAAAAGAGCATAAATCAGCAGTTAATACCATGTACAAATTATGCGAAATTATTTTAATCTACAGTACTGCAAAGAATAAAAATTTATATTAAAATTAAATATACAAGAATTTGGATTGCAATTTTTAAACTGCAATTCATATCAAAATGCATCAGTACAAAAATGAGTAGCTTTTCAGAAACAGCATTCAAATTGCAAAGTAAGGAGTAATATACATACTGTACTATTAAGGAGTAATATATAAGTGTAGAAGAATTTAATTGAACTTACGAAAGAAAACAAAGATAATTATTAAATCATGGATGCAAGGTGATAATGTTCAAATATTTTTATAGGAATATTTTTATATTGAATTTAAATGTTCTGTAAAATATATTGGAAACACATTGACATGCTAATTTAAATTGATAAATTTTTTTCATTAACGACCTTGATCTTATAATTTTTAACAATCTTGCTTAAGCATAAAATAAATTTATTGAATTCTTGAAACAAAATATCTTGCATTTTTATTTAACAGTCAGTTCTGTGATAATATTTCTGTAGAATAATGGCGTAAATATATATATATATATATATATATATATATATATATATATATATATATATATATATATATATATATATATATATATATATATATATATATATATATATATATATATATATATATATATATATATATATATATATATATATATATATATATATATATATATATATATATATATATAAAATGTAATATTAGATATAGAAGTGAAAAGTACAAGAATGTATAAAAATATTTATGTTTAGACGGAGAATAATACATTGAATATACTAAATGGAAAACAATACATTGAAAATACTTGGAAAAATTTAAAAAAAAAATATCAAAGAAAGATATAAAATGGATTGAAGTACCAACATGGTCAGGGGGAAACTGGCTTCTTTAAGTCTATATCTTGAGCCAGTGCTGAAAAGCCTTACTTTGTGACAATGGGGTCAACACCCCCTGATGAAGCTGGCCATGTTGGTACTTCGTTCCATTTTATATCTTTCTTTGATATTTTTCTTTTAAAATTTGTTAAATACAAATATATATAAAATTTACAGATATGAAACAGTTAAGTCGTACTTTAAATCGCACATCATTGAAATTGTTTCAAAATTTCCAATTACTTTGATTCAATAAATAATTGTATTAAAATTTGGTTTTGAATTTAAAATTTTTATACACTGTACAAAAAGATTAATATTGAATAATTATAAACAGCAAATGAAAATAAAATTTATGAAAAATTAAGCAAAGTTATAATAATTTAAAATATATTAGTAGTAGTTTTATGTTTTATTAATATTTTGTTTTAAAATTTCTAGACAAGAAATAATTTTAAGAAAAAATTTCCAGTTTTTTTATTTGATGTTACGTCTTTCATGCATAAGGACATAGAAAATAATTTTATAATTATAGGTAACAAAATGCATTTTTTTAATGAAATTCTTATTCTTGGCTTTACTTCAACAAATCAAATGCAAATAAAGAAATGAGAACAATATAAACGTATTCACGATCAAACTACATTATGTATTTTTGAAAAAAAGATGGATATTTATAACGTTATATGAAAGATGATCAATCAAAAGTCAGAAAAAAATTATATACGAGATTTATAAATATGCAAATGTGTGGGAAACAGCAAAATACTGTTTTGTAGATACATGAAACTAAATTAATTCAGAGTTTTCAGTAAGAAATTTGATATTACTTGACAAGCGTTTGAATGGACTTTTTTTTGTTTTTTGGCATGCACCTCCTCTATAAATAAAAGTGAAAGTACCAATCATTTTTTAATAAAAAAATTGTTAACTTCTATAAAAAATATGCAAATTTGTTACGCATTTATCATTTTTAGTAACTTAATTTTAACAAAAAAACTTTTTTTTCAGTAAAGAATAAATTTTAAGATATATATCAGCACACTTGTAATCTTCGTCAAGTAAATAATAATATATATATATATATATATATATATATATATATATATATATATATATATATATATATATATATTATATATTATATATTTAGATAGATAGAAACAAACAATTCAATTTTTATACAATTTTGAAGTTTTAAAACAATGTTAAATATGCTTTAAGAACATTTATTTGCAGATTGCTTATAAATTTCTTTTTAGCTATACAATATATGCAGCTTTAATAATTTAAGTAAATTGTGAAAATGATGTTTGTAATCCTCCAGATGAGATTTGTTAACAAGATATTTTTCGCATCTACTTTGCAAAGCTTCCATATCTCTTTAAATATAGCACCATATAATATGAATTTCGCAATCAGAGGTAACACATGGAGTTTAGAAACATCAAATCCAATTTATTTCTATCAAATGGAAGCACACACACACACACAAACATTACCTAAACTTGTCATTTCATGGTTAATATCTGCAGGTTTCTGTTCTATGTTTCATTCCTTATTACTAGTGTATTGTAACATTATTACAATCTTTCGATGGCAACGTAATGTCTATGCACAAGAATGACATTATGGTAGACTTGCAGTAGGCATTTAGAATATGACTCTGCCACACCCACCTTTTCTCTTCCTACAGACATTGCCACGGTGGCCGTGAACCTCCATATTGTCATTGTGGGCGAACTGAATATCTGTGCATACATTCTACTATAATCAACTCTCCAGACTCAACAAAGGGGAGAGAAAAGGGATGTCCTCAAATATTAATGTTATCATTACACGATTATAAAGCGTGTTTAAGCATGTTCTACTTCCCCCGCCTACAACTGCCTCTAGTGGTAGAAAACTTCATGACTACAGAGTCAAATGATCATATTTGATGGGTTGTAAACGAATGTATAATTATTCCACGTCAGAAGCCTTCCACTGAAATTTGTGTTTAGAATACAAGATACGTATTTATAAACTTCCATGTGTGGGAAAATTAGAGTGGTTAAAATTATGACAGAAATGATAGTATAGTTTTATCCTCTTTACTTACTTGAACGAAATGTGTACCTAGTGTTAAATACGTAATAAGTAACAAAATGGAGAAATATTTATTTATTTGAAATTCATTTTATTTTAAAATAATAAAATTACCGAAAATATACGCTATTTTGAAATCGATGTTGTAGAATATTTAAAAACTTTTTATGTGCTTAGAAATTAATTTCATTATTTTAATTTTTTGTGATATGTACTTTATATTATTTTCTCTATGATAGTATATAACATATTTGCTCTAATGACAAAAATCAGGATAGAAAATAAATATTTGACGCAAATTATACCAGAATTGTAATTTAAAATTAATTAAATATTTTATCTTATGTGACAAAATTATTTAAAAAATAAGAAAAAGTGCACCAAATTATAATTATTTTGTTTAAAGCTAAGATTAATTTATTACATTTTAAATTTTCGAATAAATAATTTCTGAATTATATTTTCGCGTGTTTCTACTACTGTGCATAAAAACTTAAAACATATTTGTTACATTAGTTTAAAAAACTAAAATTCAATATTAATCTTAATACATACTTATGGTACATTTAATCATCGTTTGAATTGTGACAATGGAATACGAACAGAAAGAAGCAGCAACGAACAATAAGTGATAAGTATTTCGAAGCGATATACGTAATACAAAGCGAGAACACAATAGGTTCCGTAGACCACTGTGAATACTGATACACGAAGCAACACGTCTGGGCACAGAGTCAATGAGAGTAAGGATGATATCCAAAGGAATGACTTTCAATTCCCTATCAACCACATACCAAAGTGCTTCTTCTGTGGAAGGGTCTTCGTCTTCTGAGCCAGTGGAAGAATCTGAAAATTGCGTCCGATTTTATTTTAAACGTGCTTGATTCGTAAGAGCTCTGGTGAGCACGGTGGCCAGGAAAGTATCTGTACACTTTGTTTGGTATGTTGGCTGATGCGAGCAATGTGCGGCCGAACATTATCCTACTGATAAAGGATGTTGGAACGCCCTGTAGGTAGAGTAATGTCAGCGACTGCAGCACATCATCCACGTAGCGTTAGGCTGTTATAGTGCCTTGAATACGAACAGGAGGTGATCTCGAATTGTATGCAATCGTACCTCAAACCACGATTCTGAGTTGTCGCATAGTGGGCTGTTCCCCAATTGCTGTAGTACTAGAAGTAAAGTACTAGTTTACGCTCCACGTAGTAGGCGGTGAAACAAAAGTGTGACTCATCTGTGCCACTCAGTTGTCCACACCGCTTTAATCAGGCACCATTCCAGACTTTGGCATATATACTATGGGGTCAATGGCATTCTTAATGGTTGACATGAACGCAGACTATTAACTACCAATCGACGACAAATGGTTCTGTTTGGTATGAGAATATTGAAGGTATCTTGCACATGCTTCGAAATTTCTTTACATGTGCTTTGTGGAACCACCACTACTCCCTGACAGTCTAGTCAATCTACATGAGCTTACGTCACTCTGCTACAACGACACCCCACAAACGTTCTACAGTTCCTGGTTTCATACATATTCATCACAAGCTGTGCACTTTGGGAGCGTGAAAGTCTCTGCCAGCTGCTATTTCTCATAAGAACAAACCTAACCTTCTCAATTCGACCACAATGCTCCTCATAAACTCGTGTGTTTCTGGAACTGACTCATTCGATGGTGGCCGGCATCCCTTGCAATTACATGCGTCTTTTGCAACACGAACAAACTTTCAACGATTATTTTCCAAGCAGCATTACCGGTGCAAATATTTCCTGCCCTAATGTTTCTTATATCTCATCCTACGTAAGTTGAAAATCTGCGCATTTAACATCATTTCCATAACTTGGTAAGGTCCGTCTATTTTGAAAGTTGCATGGTTTTCTAGCCTCTCCTTCTTGGCTTGACATTTTCAATGTCGGACAGTGTGTATATAATGCATTCAATGATTAATCTTGATGTAAGCAGAATAATGTATTTCAGCAACTGATTACTAATGTTTGCTGAAATTCAAGAAGTAGGGAAAATATATTCTAGGATGCCCCTTGGAAAATATTGGTGATTTATTTTATCACCAAACATCCTTTCGCACTTATACAAAAAAGACACTATGTAATGATATACAATTAAAAATTACTCAAATTATACAATCAACTGTTTATTACCATATTCAACATTACCCAAACTGGGGCCAAATTGGTGAAAAATCAAGGGCAAATTTATGTATAGGCATCTCGACATGTTATCAAATTACATTACATTTTTATATTTGTTAAATGTCAATATATGAATATAAAAAGAAACTTCATTCAAGAAAAATATCTTTCTTATCATTTGATAGCATTTCAAAGTATATTTTAAGTTTCAAAATAAATTTGGAATATCATTAGAAGATATTGAATTGATTTTTATTCATCATGAAAATTAAGAAGAAAACTATATGATTGACAAATTAAAAATGACTAGTAAAATAAAATTAAGTAATTAAGAAAGTAAGATTGATGTATTTAAAGGAGAAAGGAAATACTCTAAATAATGAAGCTTGCATTTTAAATGCAAACTGCAAATTCTTTCTCTTTACCCTCTAAACGCAAACATTTTAGATGCATAAAAATTGCTTTCTGTTTTGGCCGAGAGAAATGTAGAAATTAAGTTTTCTTTGCGTGAGAGAGTAGATTATAGCCCTCTTGATAAATTGAAGCAGAAACTTTTCCTACAACTGGAAGAAGAACTAACACCTCCATCCAATCTTAAAAACGTCCTCTGAGGTGGATGCCGTCCTAAAAATAGATAATATCACTCCCTGTCCAGCAATATGCCATCTTCTCATTCAGCCTCTACTCCTACACACATCAACTGCACGACTATTTTCTTCGTTTCTGTACCGTCTCTGTCTTTCCATAACAATACCGAGACTCTAGGGATTCCATATTGTGAATTGAAATGAATATACTCTACATTTCGATGTATTCTTCCTAAAAATAAAGAATATACTCAGAAAAGATATTTTCTTAACCAAAGTAGATTGAGTCGAGTGAATATTTTTATAGAAAATACTTTGCTGACAACATTTAGGATGGTATATTGAGAATTATATTCAAAGATTTATACCTAAAGTGATTAGGAAATATATGAAGAAAAAATCCAATTAATTATTAATTTCATTAATATTCATATTATGAAAGAAGTTTGTAAAAATATATTGGTAAATACAATTGCACATATACATATTCAGACACAGTCTCACACTTATTTGTGTTTATATATAATCAGGTATGCATCTTTATATAAGAGAATAATGTTAATAAAAATATTATGGTAAATACATAAATACAAGTATTTATAATTAACATGTTTATAACTTATTACCAACTTTTGTCCTATCACAGGATTTTAAGATAACACACTATATACATAACTTTTTGAAGAGTTATCTTCATCAAATAACCTGGAACTCATTTGAATACCATTTACATTTTTAATTTATTTATTTAATGTATTTTCAAATAGTCAATATAGAATTTGTAAGTTGTAGTATTTTTTTCATTTCTATCTAGAATAAAAATTAATTCATATTTTTTATTAATATGTTATACTCATATAAAATCCTGATAAACAGATTAAGATACAATTAATTTCCAATGTAAATTGAAAATTATGATTTTAGGCAAATGTGATTAATATTATTTATTTAAACATTTCTTTTATTTGATTGTCTTATCAAATATATTGTGCAAACAATGAAAAATATATAATGTAGGCAAGTTTTTTTTTTCACTTAACATTCTAAATAAAAGTTTAGGTAAATACTTTTATGACTGGATTTCCTAATTTTAAACTTACGTGCCTTATTTTTTAATAATAATTACCAATTAGCATTAAAATAGAGGCCGAAAATTTTTGTATAATGTAATAATTGGACATTTGATGTTTTCAACTGAATGCAGGTAAATATTTTATTCTAAATTTGCAAAGTCTCTTGATAGTGAAATTTTGATTAATTAATCCTTTATTAAATACACATGTGCATTGTAAACACGAATGCACATATAAATCTAAATTGAAATAACCATAAGTTTAAGGTAATATTATATGTTTTTCACTTTAGCGTAAACTATTTTTCGACTTCAAAACAATTTTAAAATTCAAACATCACTTATCATTCATCATACATCAAATAACAAGATAAAATTAGAGCACTTTATAAAATAGATATTTCGTTCCGTTAAAAGAAAAAAACTAAAAAATATTTTTAACATAACTTCGATTTCAGGACAAAGATTATCATGGATTTTTATACAAACAATCCAAATCTTTCTGTTTAAAGGAAAAAGATACACATTAAAATGTCCATACGACTTATAAATTTGTAATTTTGTATAAAGTTTTATTTTTAATATATATATATATATATATATATATATATATATATATATATATATATATATATATATATATATATATATATATATATATATATATATATATATATATATATATATATATATATATATATATATATATATATATATATATATATATATATATATATAAACAGGGTGTCCCAAAATGTCCGCATAATCTCTGCACAGCTAGATTTTCTCGTTGTGAGTACATAAAAACTGCCCAAAGAAGCGTTCCTGTACGATCCATAATTTACAAGAAAAATACGAAAAACAAAATATGACGTCACTTCCGGTGCAAGAAAAAACACTTAATTGCACATATCAACAGGAGTATATGTGCAATTTAAAGCAGATGCACAAAGTATCCGACTTGTATGTCTAGGCAGGCTTGCGCACGCCGTGGAAGGGCTATCATCATACATTGTAACATCGCGGGATCAACTGAAATGAAAGCAACATGCAGACGAGCAACTAAGCCTATTAATGGTATTGTCACTAAGTGCGCAACCATGTCACACGTACATGCATGAAGTGATATGCACGGCGAAATTTTTAAGCATTAACGTCTGAAAAAATATTCAAATACTGTTGTTGATATGTCCAATAAAGAATTTTTTCTTGCACCGGAAGTGACGTCCTTCCTTTTTTTTTCGTATATTTCTCGTCAATTATGGATCGTACAGGAATGCTTCTTTTGGTAGTTTTTGTGTACTCCCAACAAGGAAATCTAGCTGTGCAGAGATTATGCGGACATTTTGGGACACCCTGTTTATATATATATATATATATATATATATATATATATATATATATATATATATATATATATATATATACATATTAGATTTTTGAACGCATTAATTTAATTAGAAAACAGTGAATATATAATGTGGTTTCAATGTCAAAAATAACTACTTCCCACTCATTCGCATTTGAAAAAAGTGTTTGATTTGGTAATTCAGTTCCAAATAATCTGTTCATATTTTGTCACACTAAATATGTTAGGTTTGTTTTATTCGCTGAAAAAAATGGATAAAACAATAAAAATAATATTATCGTTGTCAAGTTTTGTTTTATATTAACTCACAAGTATACATGAGCTATGTGATATAAGAAATAACTTCAAATGATTACATAAAACGCTTAAGCTCATTCCATCCGTTCGTTTCTAGATTCTTTTTCTTCATGGTAATGCTAATTATAATTTTCCTCTTTCTTTCATTTTTGAGATCAAAAAATTCGTAACAATCCGCTAAAATGGATTCCGTTATCTTTATCTTCTTCAGCTTCAAATTCAATTTTTTTTCTCTCTCTCTCTTTCTGAGTATAGGTTATTCTTACTAATACGTTTTTGTAAGGAAATGAAGGAAGGGATTCCTTCTCTAAAAAGAAAAGTAGAAATAACAATGAATCTTTTTTCACAAAATGTAAAAGGAAACAACTTCGATGAGCACAAATTGGCAAAAACTATTTTCCAAGCTAGGATTAAGGCAATTAAATTGGCTGGTTTCTTTATCATTTTACTTCACACCTTTTTTTTTAAAAAAAAAAATTCTATAAATTGAGGAAAAAAATATTTTAGTTTGAAGATTCGTTTTTTGAAGTTTAAGGTCTTCTGATTTCTTTTTTTTATTTATTTTTAAAAAAGGTGAGAAATTAAAAAAAAATATGGCATAACTTTTTTTTCTTTATTTACTTTTCAAATTTTTCAAAATGGGATTTTCTACTTCCTAACCCGAGTTAAGGATTCTAATTTGCAAGAGTTAAAATGGTACTCTAAAAAAGAAAAAAAGTAAGAAAAAGTCTCCGCTTTATGCAGCTTAGTAAGAAAGAAATGCATAAAAGAAAAACATTTCTGAGGTATAAAGTTCTGAAAAGAATATAAAAAAGGAAGGAGAGGGAAATGAAAAAGTAATTTAACGCACAAGCTGTGCTGAAAATAAACAAACATTCATTCGTTCTAAAAAAAGTTTTATATATATCAAAGTCATTTTAGAGGTTATATTGGATTTGATTTTGATAAGCTGTAGTTTTTATTTGTGAATAAAATGCAACATTGAAAACACTGAAAAACACATCTCAATATGATGAAATATCAATTCATTTTTCATTTAAAATATGGTATCTTTTGGAAAATAATATTTAAAGTGAGAACATTTTTAATATCTATTAAATATTTATTTGCCATTTATATTTTTAAGGATAAAATATTTTTTATTTATCGATTTTTAATGAATTTTTTTGATTAGTTACCATAATTTAGAAGAATAAATTCATTACATTTGTTTCTTTAGTAAGAGAATAGTCTTATTTTCGTTTTATTATTAATAAGAGAGAGAGAGAGTTATTATTAAAACAAGTTAATACGCTATTTTTTTTAAATTAAGTTGAATAAGATTATTAAATATATTTTTTAACTAAGAGAATTGTGTTATTTTCCTATAAATCACTAATATTTACTTTTTAATGATGAAATCCATAGCTGAGAGAATACAAGTGAAAAATTTAAAGAAATTACTACACAATTTTTATCATCCAAAATAGAGATATGCAATTTATTTATCAATTGAAAGAAATTAAATAATGAGCAAAATATGTAAAATTATTAATAATTATAAAGAGATATAAATTTAAGAAATTAATTCAAAACGTTTAATGGAAATCAACATAAAATAGCTTTAAATACTTCTTCTGACTTATTAAATAAAATGGGAAAAAAATGGAAATTTATGAACCTATATGAAAATATAATAAGTTTCTATTAACTATTGTGGTACATTTTATTCTATGCATATAATACCAGACTAGAAATTCACTTGAATATAAATTGGGTAAACAAGATTTATCGTCGTTTTATAATAAGCTGAAATTTAGAACAATCATTGAAAGGAAAACAAAATTAATAGATCGTTGTTAAAGTGTTTTCTAAAGTGTTAATTTCGAGTAAGCTTTTCACCTTTTCCAAATAATTATAAGAAAATATTTATAGCGTTGCAACTAACAGAATGATAATTTATATTACCAACTACAACTTACTTCTCCAAAGACAATAACATTTTCAATGGAAAAATAGATGTCTGATTTTTTCTTATTATCTCAGTTACTGTATTCAGTTATTGGATTAAAATTGATTATCAAGTTTTTCTATATAAAGAGCTTCAAATTTTTAAATAACTTCAGTTAACATTATATGAATAAATATTCATGTAATAACATTATTCCTAATAAACATTAAAATTCTGAAAAAATATTTATTAAACATATTTTAATTTTAAGTAATTTTTAAATTTAAATTTAAATTTATATTTTAAGCTCTAAATTTAAATATTTGGTCAAATTCAAATTATTGAAACTAAATTAAACACATTATCTTGAAGAATTTTATTTTATATTTTCTACTTCAGTTGACTTCTGTTCTGGTGTTTTTGAGTCTTAAATATTTGTTGAATCAATGAAGAAAAAAAACCGTACTTATAATCAATTTTCGCATAACTTCCAACGATAGCTCCTATCAGAAATTATAGAAAATAGACTAATATATTAGGTAAATGTAAATGGGCAAGAAAATATTTTATAGTAATATTAAAATTTTCAAGTTTTAAGATACAAAAAGTTTGAGAATGATTTTATTATTTTTTGCTTTAATACATTCCTTTTTTTTTCTTACCGTTTCTCCTACGTTTAAGGCAATTTTTTTCTTAAAAATTGATTTCTTTTTTTAAATCAATTATGATATAAAAGTAGCAATAATTTCAAATGCATATTAACACATTTTGTGAAATTAGTTATTTTGTATCAAATTTTAGTGAAATATTAACAAAATGGCTAATACTGTATAGAAAGTTTTAATACATCAATCAAAATTTAATTTTGACATAATGCTTATGAGACAATTCTTTTTGAAGTGGAACAAAATCAAGAAACATATTAAGACATGAGAAAAATATGGTTAAAAAAAAGAACACACAATATGTATATTTTACGAAATTTTTCTCATCATTCCTTTTAAAAATAGCTGTAAATGAAAGAGTTTCACATATATATTCAAAATTTTGCTTTATTTCATAAATAAATATTACTCAAAACAAGAAGGAAAGTTTTAACAAATATTCTTATTATTACTTGAAATATCGTGTTAACGATGGGATTTGGTGATTTTGTGAAAAACAAAATTTTAAAAATAGTCGCCTTTAAAGTAATTATTCTTGTGATACTGAAGATGTTGTGCTAATTCTTTCTGAATGTATAAGCTAAATAACGGCCTCATAATTATGACTTCAAATAGCACAATAATAAAAAACATATAAATTAAAATTATAGTAGAAAAAATCATGTTTCATTCCACTTCCGGTTTTAAAATGCACAATTTTTTTTTTTTTTCCAAATATGGATTCTTTTAAAATCTCTGTAACTTTATTTCTATGTGAGACGTAATGTCAAACGAAAAACTTTTAGAATCTGGAAAGTTCTGAGTACAAAGTCACAAACAAAAACACTTACACGTATAATCAAAAATCAACTTTGCAGCATGATAATTACCATAGTAATTTGAATACAGCCGTCTTAAAAATGTTTTTACCATTTTACATAACTTTTATTGAGTAATTTGAATGCCTTGTTCCCAAATTCTCGACTAACGTCTGAAATAAAGTTTAAACATGTATGTTTGTACAAAATTTCTTCATTGAACCTTAAAATTCATTAAAATATGATGGAGTAGTTAAAATGCTCCACAGTTTGAATTTTTTTTTTGTACTCGTATATTAGTTTTATGACAAATTTTATTTTATGCTAGATATTAAATTATAATTGAAACTATTAAAACTGATTATTATTGAATTTCTGTTTCTGTTATCTTTCAGAAAGAACGTTGTTATCTGTTATCTTTCAGAAAGAACAATGATTATTATTTCCAAATTCTCTCTAACAACTGTCAGTAATGAATAGCACAAAATTATCTATTTTGTAAGGATTGACAAAACAATACGTATCTATTAATAAGGTACTAAAACAAGCAGTAAATACAAATGACAATAAAAATGGCAAAAAAAATATTTAGCAGAAATGGCTAATCAATATGCAGATATTTTACTGTCATTCCATTCATGTAAAGAATTTCATCAACAAAATTCTGTCAAAATCAAATCTAATTTTTTTTCTGTAAATTAAATATAGATACATGTTAGAACTCTTGATAAAATGCAGTTAAGTTTACATTAATGATTTCCCAAGTAATGTTTGTTTCATTTTAAACTTAATTACCAATGCTTAATGCATATTTCATACTTAAGTATTGATTCACTTAGTATTATTTAGAAGATGAGAGAAATTAAAAACCTAGTAACATTAAAAATATTTGTTAATTCTTTTTAAAAAATTGGTTTGAATGTAGTAAGTTCCTAATAAATGCCATGATTTTTGTGAAGAAACGCATTCACACAAATGTATTATTTTATTCTAAGGTATTAAATTTATTTTTAGTTTTTTCTCAACATTAAATTTAATAGTGGATGTTTTCAGGCAATTAATTCAAAGATTATAAATGAAATATAATTATTTAAAATGCAGTGCTTATTTTTATACGGATTTCATTTACTTTCGCCTTCGATTTTGTTTTTAATGAACAACACAAGGCAAAACTCTGTAATATAAAGATCACACAAATATAATATAAAATAAAAAACTTTGAAAGTACGATCTATTACAAAAAATAGAGCAACTGACGTAACAATAGCAAAATATAATAAGCTATAAATTAATATCGATGTAAAATGCTTAAAACGTTTATATTAAAATTTAAAAAAAACACATACATATTTCTGTTTAAAATATTATTATTATGAAACATAAAAAAAATGTTTTTAATGAAAATTCCTGAATAAATATTTTACATTAAAATTTTAAGCACTTTGTATAAATCTAGACAATAAATATCAGTTACGCTTATGTAATAAATTATATGAAATATATTCTCTAATATTTGATATACTCTGAGTTCCAAATGCAGAATTTTAATTCATTCAACTCACATTTCATCAAAAACTTTTATCCATCAGGAAATTTTTATAATACAATGTTTACTAGTATTAAATATTTGCTTCAAATATCATCCTCTTATCGCACATACTCCCTAAACATAAACTCACACCACTGAAAAGAAACAAATTTAAATAGTTGTAAAAAATGTATCGCAAAAATGACTTTTTATACATATTCGCATTTTTGCTTAAGTGAAAAAAAAAACGGAAAACGCAAACGACATCGAAAGCGGATTGGCAAAGATATGAAATAAAAAAGCTCACGAGTTTTACTTGTTGCCAATTTAAAATAAAGTTTTCCATATCATTTTTATAAAAAATATTATTCCAAATATATCGATTGGAATTCTGTTATTTTTGTAGCCATTCTTATTCAGTAACACGATTGTATTTGTGATATTTCGTATTTGCATATTTTTTTCGAAGAAATGGGTAGGATTTTTTGAAAATAAATAACTGGATATAACTTGGTTGACAAACACATCTGGCAGAAACTGTTAAATCAATTTAAGGTTACTACTTTCTTTAGAAATAAATAGATATTGCCTTTTTGTTGTTTGCTTATCGAAGAATTCATATATGCACTTTTCGAATGAATATTTTACATTTTATCAGAGGAAAACAATAATCAATACTACCTAACCCTAAAAAAATTTCTAGAGAAATTTCTTTCTTTCTTTCAGTACTGGATATATATATATATATATATATATATATATATATATAGATAGATAGATAGATAGATAGATAGATAGATAGATAGATAGATAGATTGATATAGATATGGATACAATGTTTGAAATCTTTGTATGTAGGAGCAATTAATATTTTTATATATATTTTATTTTTACTTTAATACTTATAAAAACATACGCTGTCACATGTTTAAAAACTGTCATAATTATTCAGTTTTACTGGATAATCTATGAAAGATAGTTGTTAATTGTCTAATGGTTAATTGTTGTCTAATATTATTCCATATGTGTAGTGAACGATATGATTATGGAATAATATTAGACATTCCATATATAATGTCTAATATTATTCCATAATTATTCCAAATATTTAATTTCATATGTAATTATTTGAAGGCGTTAAAGTATATTTATACTTACCTAATGATATCTTTCAAGTATAATTTGTGATTATGCATTCTGTATGTCTGTATGAAAAGAGAAGATAAGTTATTCATAGATATTTTTTTTTTAATTTTTGAATTGATAAATTTAAGTAAATGAATGCTTAAATATAAAAGAAACTTTAAACAAAGTTTATAGAAAATTGATTAAACAGAATACTAAACCGACTACAGTTGTACACATTTTATTTTCTGTTTTCGTGCCCTTTCTATTATAAAAGGAAATTCTCAACTAAATAGTCCTTATCACATTTGATAAAAAGATATTTGAATTGAAATATTTCACTTTATTGCATCATCTGTGGTTGTCGAATCAAATATAAAGAAAACAAGATCAACTATTTCATAATTTTAAAAAGTTCAGGAATGTTTCAATTAATTTATTAATTACGTATTAATTTGTCTATCATCAAAGCATCTCTTAAAATGAATTTCTAATTTTAAATATCAGAAGTTATCGAAAAACTTCTGAAATCTAAAATTTTAGCTATCCTGAAATTTTGGGCCTTTCCGGACACAAATGTTTGGTTACTAACTTTGGGCATTACATATGAAATTCAATATATAGAGTTTTCAACGAAAAAGAAAAATACCTTATCTTTTTCATTCAATATCCTCTTACTTTTTAAACTGAAAGTATGTCTCTAATTAATCAGAGGATACACATCCTCTTTGTCTGTTCCTTAAATTTCAGATTGTGTCACAAGTTAATAAAAATTGAAAATCTCATTTTTTTTCATCTGACTTCATAGCATAGGCATCAAAATTCGAATCAAGAAAAATCCTGCCTTGTAGACAACTTTTCTCCTTATTTAGAAACTTATTGACAAGGATATCCTGTCCGGTTTCCTTCCGCGGACTTGTAGTTGACAAACGTGAGAAGGGTGTTGATGCTTCAGAGCACCAGCCTTCAGAACGCCTATCAAATGTATTTGGGACTTTTATGTTGCTCCTGAAACAGACCACGACAAATAAAACTATTGATAACTTTATAAATATAGGAATTGGAAGATAAACTTATATTGATTTATGAAAATAATTTTTGGCAAAATTCGAAATGATGAAAATTGAGAAAAGTGCTATTAAAAATAATGGATTTATTAAATTTAATTGATAATACTTAAAATTTAAAGGATAAAAATTTCCTCGGATACACAAAAAATTTATAAAAATAGTATCAAATTCTTTTCATTATTCAATGGAAGCCTATTTTCTTATTTATGTTTTTTTTGATTATGTGTAGCAAGAAATGGCATACTAATTAAAATGTGCTTTCTTAAACCTAGTAATTCAATAATGGTAATTTAACAAAAAATGAATAAACGAATATTATTTTACATAATAGAAATACTTTTATTTTTAAACTAATATTTATACGTAATACTTTACATTTAATAAATTTAGACTCTTTTAAAATGCGTTTCAACTGTACAGAGTGAATCAAAGAATTTTATTTTAGGATGGTGAGAGAGATAAATTATGTACTCTCTTTCTCTTAAGCTGTGAAAAGAATGAGTACACATATTATTTCAATTTTTATTGAAAATAGGTCTTCAAAGGAGAAAAAATAAGAAAAATTTATAAAAATTAAGACAATATTTGTTTTAACAACGAAAAAATTGTTTTCTAATTATACTATATATATACAGTTATAGAATTTGAAGTAAATATCAATAGCTCTCTTGTTAATCTTGGAAAAGCTCTTAATTATTTATATGTCTATCTATCACGAATATTACTACCAGCAGCTCATTTGGTAGAGCATTATGGACCATTTAGCTTAAAAATGTCTGATTACATGGATTTTTGCTGTTTATTAAAAAAAAAAGTTGAAGTTTTATCGTGTTCAAAATACATAATATTACATGAAATATATTGAAAAGTTACACAATGCTGAAAAAAAGACGTTTCAACAAAAATGTAGAGTTAAATTATATAAAATATTTCTAGGAAGATGCATTAAAATCCATAATGGAATGTTGTGTAAAGCGTACGTTATTTTCATACAGTTTGTACAAGAGACATCTTCAAGGTAACAAAAGTTAGCAGTTTTCTTGAAGGATAAATAATATTTTATTACTTTTTCGATCAATTTAAGAAATGTGTTTAGTAATATTCGTGTTTAATTATTGAATTTTTATGTACAGAATGTTTTCGTGCTAGAAAAAATTCCCATAAGTATTCTTTGAACTTCAAGATTAGACAACTGGACCATAACTTATTTTAATCTGAGTAAGCTGTTTTCATAATTGATTTCATAATAGGATAAGATAATATTAGTGTATCTTACTTTAAAACGTGTAGAGGATACAAAAACGAGTTTTACATAATTTCCTGGAGTAATAAAAATTCTGAAATTTTTTTTATGAAATCAAACCATTTATCATGATATCAAAGCATGGATATTGGAACTAGATTATTTGAAGGTAATTTATAGATAAATAATCTAGTTCTAGATAAATAATCCAATTAATTTTAAAAACATTAAATATGAAAATGGATGAATATGAAATTTCAGTGTAACAATTCTCTTACAGAAATGCAGAAATAAAAATTGTAACTGGAACATTAACCTTTGCCAATGCATAAGAATGTAGTATGTGTTAAATATATATATATATATATATATATATATATATATATATATATATATATATATATATATATATATATATATATATATATATTACATTATACAACATTACTTGAAGTCACTACAACTGGCTGTTTCTAGTAAATATCATTTTTTACTGACATTTTCCATTTACACCAAACTGTGATTGAGAGAGACATTAATTGTTATTACAGTTAATACTAAAAATGATTAGCTTATACCATGCAAATAAGAGTTGTATATAATTTTTAGGTAGTTCCAATTTCATTATTAAGCAAATAATTTAATACACATTTTTAAGTTTTTATACACCCATACGAATATATTTATATATACTTGCATGATATTCTATAACTATTACCCTAAAAATTTATTAACTGTCCTTAAACTTTATAATGTAATAAAAATATATTGGTTTATTTTGTTTATTTATAGAGAAATCAAAAACTATTTTTAAAAAAATTGTAAATTGAAAGATTAATTATTTAAAAATATATTACATATTTTGGTTAATTCGTCTGAGAGTAAAATAGCAGAATTTTGCAAACTTTACAGTCTCTTAACTTAATATTTCACAACCAGAACAAGAAATAGTTTTCTATTTAAATAAATAAAATTTTCGAACACTGATGATTTATTTTAATTCAAAAGAAAAGACTTTCACTTATATTTAAAGAAAAATGAATCTTTCTAAATTAGATTTGTGAATATTTTTGCTTCAGCTTTTTCTTTATGTGTTTTGCAAAGCATTTGCTTATCTCAAAGACGGGATTTGCATTTTAATTCGAATTTTCAGAAATCATTTCCATAATAAAGATTATTTTATTTATACTCGATTCAATAAACATTCATTTTTGCTCCATGTTTTTAAAGATAAAGAGAATTCTTACTAATTCTTTCCACGAATTTCTACATATCATTCTAATAATAGAATTTCTAAATCCAATTTGTAAGCTGGAAGATAACTGTTCTCTAGAATATAGCTTCACATTATTATTTCTTTTCACATTAAGTTACCAAAACATGCATTCGTTGATTTTATTTTTTTCTGTAATAACAGTGCAAAGTGTCATATCGAAAGAAAAACATTAATTTAACAACGCCCATCACAGACAAGAGTGGTAAAATTAGTATATTACGAAATGTTGTAATAAGATTTCCATCTGTAAGCATGGAAAAGAGTTTTTGAAGTGTATCTTAATCCTTGACGTCCCACTGTAATCCCGCTGTTTTCATTTCATTGCTTCCCCTTCAAGTGAAGTGACTTAAGACGTTGTGCTTAAGCACATAAGACGCCATAGCGAACGTCGCTTTTGGGATTGGTTAAACCCAGTGTGGATGCAGAACTTATTACACAAGATTGGCAGTAAATCAGCACTAGCATACATATCAAGTAAGAAGAGAATTGCGTCTTAAGCTAGATTAAAGGTAAACAAGAGCTTAGTTGGATTTTTAGATTATATATTTTATTATTTTACACAAGGAAAATAACTTAAGGGGATAAGAAAAGGCATTTGTTATAACAATTATTTGATGACACAGGATAAATTGATTTACTTTACATAATTTACTAATTTATTTAACTCATGAATTAATAATTTGAAGAATTTTGTCTCAATTGAAAATTTTAAATCGAAAACTTAAGATACTATCCTATTAGAAATGAAACTTGGTAAATTAATAAATAATTAAAATGAAATTTAAAATTAAAATATTTCCGACATTTTTTATAGCTTGTAGGGAAATCTCTAATGATACTCTACAACAGTTTCCATTTCATTAATTTTAATTATATTTTGAAAATCATTCATTTTCATTAAATGCGAATTTTAAATTTCATTTATTTGCCATTATCAAAAAGTTGCTGAAATTATTTTTCTTTGAACCATAGTTTTAAAACTATGACAAAATATTTTCTTGTTCATGTCCTTTAAAACTGACTCAAAAAAATAAACAACATGATTTATTTCCATTATAATAGATAAAAATATTTTTTAAGAACAGTTAAAATTTGCAAGCAAATATTTTAATTTAAATAATAAAACAACAATCGAACAGTTTTTTTTTTTAATAAAAGATGAAGAAATTACAACATATTGTCATGAAATTGAACAATTATCAAGAGTTTTTCTTATGAAATGAGGAATTATTTTAAATAATGTCTTCATTTTTTCTTTATAATTTCAAAGTATATATAGCAGATAAAGACACTTATTAAAATGGATGATATTTACTATAGTTTTCAATAAATTTTGTAATCATTAAAAATAGTTTTAACGGGATATACAAAATTTCAACTTAAATGAAAAACAATCTTACCCGGCAGAGAAAAAAATAAAACATGTTTCATTATCATTACCCTAATATATATATATATATATATATATATATATATATATATATATATATATATATATATATATTTCGGGTATAAATTGCACATAAATGTTTTCATCACATACTTTTAACTATGTAGTTGTTACTTATGATGGTTGGACCAGTCAATCTCACTCAAGTTATTAAGCCAGTAGAGTTCTGCTTTCGTTTAACCAGAGTACCAAGAAGTACGACTTTGCTCTAAACTCCACCGACAGATCGCAGTTGATTCAGTCCTTCATTTTCACATTGATTTGAAGGGTGAGAAAATCTTTGCCATACCATTACACTCATGGTAATTTTTACGACCGACCACAAGACTTTCGAGTCCACAGATTTAATGAGCAAGCGTATCTCATATTGGATCTTTGTGTCATTGGAATTCGAACCTCACCTTTTCTGATGGAAAGCCCTATGTAACTTTGGCTTAACCACTAGGGAACTTTGGCCTTACATTTATATTTAAACCAATTCATTATTACATTTTGAATATTATTGCCTATTTTTATGAAGGCTACATTTAAATAGCTATTATATAATGGACATTTATTTGTAAAATGCATTATTTTAGTATTCTAAGTATATTAAACATAACTAAGATTTAGTAAAACATGGTTTGTTCAATTCAATTTCAGCCATTGTTAAACAGTAAGAGATGGACATTCAACAGAATGGTAAAAGAGGAGATCTATATATGTGAAAGAAACGTTCTGATATACCAAATGCTATGATTGTTCAAATGATTGGCAATCACTTTTTGTGGTTAACTTTCTCTCTGACTGTAAAATATTTTTTATCACAGTTTATCATCAGAGAAACATTCTAACAACTCATATAAATCTTATTCTGTTATATTTAAAATAAATTCAAGGATCTTGCGATCAGATTAAAAAGTTACTTTACACATGCAGGTATTAATAACACCTGCAAAATTTTCAAACCTGTGAATTATTCTATGATACTCCCTTGCAGATATGTTTATAAATTGATTTGGTCTATGAAAATTATGATGCTTCCGTTACATTTTATTGAATTATTGGTTAATCACATTTAGACAGGCAGAACTGACTTACTTTGTTGCCATGCGTTTTTAAGCATTAAGACACCGTTGTGTAACTAAATGCAAATTGAAATTCTTGATTTAAAAATTTAAGTCATAATATAAATAATAATTAATCATATACATAATTAAAAAAATTAACATTTGTATTTTAATTTTTCATTTAATTCATTTGAAATAATTAATATTCATGTTTTAAAATAAAATATCTTTTACTTAATCAGCTTCAATTTGCATTTATCAGGTTTCCAAGTTCATTAACTAGGAAAAATGTTTTTCCCAGTTATCGGATTTGCAAACTCTGATATAGAAGTTAAATTCACTATATTTCGAAAATCCAAAAGGTGAGATATAATTTACATTGCAGAATTTAATTTGGTTGAAAATATGAGTAACATAAGAAATATGGATAATTTATATCTATTTATAGGATTGAAAAAACCTTTTTTTATGGTGATCCTAAGAAATAGGGGCTTAGGATAAAAAAGTTATATATTATGATGAACTTTTTTTTATTATAATTGCGTATTTCTGTGCCTTTATGATGATATCATGAATGGGAATAAATACACAATTATAATGAAAATGCGAAATGATACAGATGATTACATTTATTTAATATAATTTCATTGTTATTTTATAATAAATGGTTTTTAAACGTTTCCTTAAATATTTTAATATATTCAATTTTATGCACGTTTCAATGAATAAATGTGAATATATTTGTACAAATATTCCAAATGAGTTAATATATTTATAATAATATAGAACTTAACTTAATTATTTTAATTATATTTTCATATTACTACTTAAGTAAAAATTTGATATTTTTACTTAAAATACTTTTCAGAATGCATTTCATAGTTCTTAACATGAAATAACAACTAATATAAAAAAGTAGTTAGTATTTCATGGTAAAATTTAATTTTAAGCTGAGAAATTATAATGATTTTACTATTACAAGCTTCAGTGCAATTCAGTTAAAATATCTAAAATATGATAGTTATTTTTCCATATTAATACTGTTTAAGATATTGTCGTAATGTGTATATTTATAAAAGTAATCTGATAAAATTATGTTTTTAGCAAAGATTTCAAAATTTAGTCTACAATATTTAAAACATATTTTTGAAAGATTTTTTTTCCATTTAGATGTGAAAAGTAGATTTTCTACTGCGATTCAAGTTTGTTAAAAGTAAAAGTATATATTTTTCATTTTAGTCATATAAACCAGTAACAAAATAATACATTTAATAATTCATAAGATACCAGAAAACTCCTAATTTTGTATGTCTAGCATCATAGATAAAGCAATATGTATGTGATTTGAATATTAATTATTAAAAGGAATCTGAGGATATTTATCTTAAAAAACAAATGCGGTTTTATCTGAACTTAATATAATATGTTTGACTTCAGGAAGAGGATATTTTCTTTTAGAAAAAGAAAGAAAAACCCAATTTCATTGAACCTCAGTGAAGACAGGTAAACCTTAGAATTTCAGATTATTATGTAAATCTCAACTACAACAGAAGTTCCAACAAATTCAGGAAAAGCAGGAAAAAATGCATTATTGAGTCTCATAAAAACTGCTACAAAATTCTTTCTTGAAGAAGTAAATTATAGTAGAGAAACATTTTCCTGTTATTATGTGGTGGAAACAACCAAAATAAACATCACTGTGTTTAAAGCGATTTTTTGCAGGCAAAACAGTGGATTTAAATATGCCATCTTTGCTCTCCTATTTCGTTTAAAGATGGCAAACATTTTAAATATAAATAACCGGCAGGAGCTACCGATTTCTTGTATTTCAACTTTTCCTTTTTGTTGCAAAGATATTATTTTGTTTCTTTTTTGTATTATTATTCATTTAGTTTCACGTTTTGATGAAAATAAATTTCAACGTTTATTTTAACCATGTTTACTTGTTAAGTCAGTGTATAAATGTAGATAAAGCTTCTTTAATTTTAGAAACATGTGGAATAAATTCAATTTCAAAATAAAATTTTATTTATTCATTTGCAACATTATAAATTATTTTATTTACAAAATATTAAAATTTTAAGCAGATATCTTGACCCAATATTGTTAATTAGTATTTTTGCAGACTATGTTTGATATTTAAAATCATATTAAAAGTAAAATTCTTGTTTTTTTGGGGGAATCACTCTAAACGTGCTATTGTAAGAATATATTTTGCAAAAACGCAATTTCAAAACATTCGAATTTTAGCAAGCTTATGTTTCTATATTTATTATTTGTTATATTAGAACAGAAAATGTTAAATAATGCAGTGGGCGGAGCTTCGCAATCTTTATCTTATCAGCGTAAAGAAAAAATAACTCGATAGACAAAACGACGATGTTTTACAAAAATAAAAATTAAGCAAAAAAATAAATAAAATAGAGAATAAAAAATCAGAAGAAAAAGAGAAAATTGTTCAAGGCCTTCGAACATTTCTAATGGAGAAATGGCAAACGCGAACGCTCCATTGCATCGTGTACGTGGAAATAAAAAATGAAACTAAAAAAGAAGAAACAAAATAGCGCAACAGAAAACACAGTTCAAAAGGACAAATTCCGCCAAATCTTCCAAAGGTTAAAAAAGACAAACTACCCTTGTGGGAATAGTGTGTACAGTTCTTGAAGCAGCTGCTTTGGCCGTAAATTCTCCATTCCTCTATTTTTCGTCCACCCTTTCCTTTTCTGCTGCATGGACAGTTTGTGTCGTCAATGACAGATGTCCGCCTTTGGTGTCAGATACGAGTATTTCCTAAGGCGTTTATGCTGCCCGAATTCTACTCCCACGCTATCTTTTGCTGTGGCCCTCTCTCTATTCTCAACGCTCTGCTACTCTTTATTTTACTTTTAAATTCTTTAGTTGTGTAAATAATGATTGTTGGTGTGGAGCAATTTTTACTTTTAAAACAGAAATAAAAAAAAAATACTAATCTACTTAAAGAATGGAGTCATGTCATTCAGATTAAAATTAATTTGAATCATTTAAAAATGTTATTGAATATTTCATTCATGTATTTATCATTTTAAAATTAATCAGTATATGATAGAGCTATAAATAAAGTATATTTTACTGTTGAATTAAAAAAAAACAGTTAGCGAAAAGGTGAAACTTTAATTCATATTTTGCAAACTACTGTATTACTTTTGAAAAGGTGTTGAGAATTAATTACTTTTGTAAAAGCGTCTTTTACCAGTTTATTCAAGATAAACTTTACGTCACTATTTTAATATTATCTTGTAAATTTTTATAAATACTTAATTAATTCAATGCTTTTATAATTTTTAGTGCATTATTTTTTAATTATTATTATATATTTTAATAATTTTTATGCCATGTTTTTTACGCCTTTTAAAAACAAACTCTCAATTTTAAATATTTTGTAGATGATTTGTTGCAAATTGAATTCTTTTTAAATTAAAAAATCAGTTATCTTGAGTGTAATTGGTTTGTGAATAGTATGTTCTTTCATATTACACATTGATTTTTTTTTGTCTTATACCGGCTTAGGCCTACAATATGTGGTGGGGCTGCTCCACTTTTCCATACTGAACCATATTTTGTGTGGAATCTGACTGCTTCAGCATACTCATGCCATAGGGAACCGTTTATAGGGTAGGCAACCATTCACACCTCACTCATGCACAGAAAGGACAAAGACAGGATAGATAGAGAACGTACATCCATGCCTGAACCGGGATTCGAACGCAGGATCACCCTATCCGCAGTCAGGCACTTTGACCACTAGACAGGGCGGTCGGTTATACGTTGATATTTGTTGGATATTAAAATAGTTTAAGTTTTAAATACCAGTCGTTCTTGTGTAAAAAGTTGCAATAAAGACAAAAAATGTTTAGGTTGCATATTTTTCAAAAAAAATTTTCAAAACTCCATATTTTTTAAACTCTATCATCTACAAAGAATGTTAGGAAAAACCAAGGATATTTAATTAAGATGCGATACATTAGGAAGGGATTATTGATAACTTTATAGTCATTTTGCTTGGAAGTTATTACACTCTAAGGTTATGTTATTACTCTAAAATTAGAATTTTAGAATGGATTTTAAATTAATAAAATATATTATGCTCATCTAAGTATAATATCTGCAAATTTTTCCATCGAAGGGGATAGTGATCTAATAATTCAATTTTATTTCGCTTTCATGTGACCACAATTTGAGTTAAAGAGAAAAAGAAAATCGTTACAGTGGTTCATAGAAAACAATTCAAAGTTAACTTATTGTCTTCGATGATTAAACACAGCATAAGACTCAGCATTTTTCACAATAGTTTTGAATTTCGCTGTTTCTTGAAAAATTTTTCAAAAATAGAATTTTAATCAAAATTTAAAGTTTTTTGTGTGATATAAATTGTGATTAATTTTTTAATTTAATTCTTTATAAAGTATTATAATTTTAGTTCATAAAGCTATGTTTTGTTCAAAAGTTCTTTTAAATTTCTTCTCCTTTTTCTTTATTGAATATTAAAAAGTTATTTTTAATATTGATACATTTACAATTGCTATTTCATCTTAACCTGAATATGTGGAAATAATTTGTGAAAAATATTTAATTGAATACAAGGTAAAATTAAATCACTCTTTTCATATTTTGGTCAGTTTTAGAAAATGAATAAGTGTAAGGTCACTAGTATCTTGAAGGATGTAACTTGCACTTCAAAATTAGAAAAAAAAAAGAAGCTGGAAAATAAATGTCTGCATAATATTAAAATTAGTTCGCAAATGATAAATCAAAAAAATATTAAAAAAAAAGAAATATATGTAAAATTTTAAATAAGTATCATTAATCTATAGTATTACTTAAACTATTTTAAAATGACAAAAATTACTATGCAAAAAAATTTAAACAACCATAATTTCAAAATGCTTTTAATATTATCCTTACAAATTTTATATCTAATGTTTCTCAATTTAAATGCTGTTTTATATATATAAATAAAAATATTAAAATAATCGTGATTGAAAATTGTTAACTTACAGAAAAAACAACCAATAACATGAGAAATCAATTTTTACGCAATTTTTCAAAGATAACAAAAATTAAAGTTATTCAAAAAAATTTGCATCTTATTCAAAAAAAATAAATTGTATTTTTTTTTCAAACTTTTTAATATGCAAGTGTAATGCTTTCAAAATGCTAGATTATTATATCAAGAAAACTAAAAGGTGCATTTATCAGATAAATGATAAATTTGATGACCTTTTAATGCGAGTTCTATATTGCTAATATTTTAATTCAATTTACAATAAAAGAGATGTAAAGTTTAATTAGATTTAAGCAAAAAAATATACACCCTTAAGAAGTTAGAAAACTGTTGCTCATTAGCGAAAGAAACGGTACTTAAGATTTTATTTTTTAAATGCATAGAATTTTTCATAACCAAATGGAATTAAAAAGAAAGAAGTAACATGAGAATAAAAAATTACTATAATTAGGAGAAAAAGATTACCCTATTAAAAGGAATAAAAAGCTTACAAATTCTCTCGACTTTAATATTAATCATACAGTCTGCCACAAAACTCTACATTCAACCTTAAGAAAGAGCACATTTCAAAACCAAGTTATATTTCAATTTGCAGAATCGAATAAATATTTCCTTTTTCACAAAATTCAGATATTTACACAATTATAGAAGTTTCAAACTATCATTTCCGTGGAAATTTTGTGAATATGTAAAAATTAGAGTGTCAGAAAAATCTGCATACACACGATTGGTAGAGAAGAGAAAATTTACACATGAAGATTTGTTGAAGGTTATTTAATTTTAAGGTGGCACTTCTACAGTTAGTGATCGTTAGTATTTTCCTTGATATTACAATAGCGAATTGCTTTAAAATGAGCCAGGGAAAGGAAACATTCTTAGAACTTCGAAATTTGGTAATACAATTGAAGTGTGAAAAGATATCTTACTTCGAAATTGCCAAAATTGTAAGCAAAAGACAGTTGACTGTGCAAACAATCTACAGAAATTTTGTTAAACGCAGCATATGCTCAGCAAATCTCGATGTGGTCGTCCAAGGAATCTCACTGATCAAGAAGCAAGAGCCATAGTAAGAAAAGTGGAGACAAATCCAAAAATTAGTTCCCAAAAATTGGTGGATTAAATTGCAACAGAAATTGGAAAGCATTTACACCCAGAAATTGTTCGTAGAATTCTTCGATCGGCCGACTATCATGGCAGAGTTCCCAAAAGGAAATCATTCGTATCGTCTGTAAACCAAAAGAAAATTTGACTTTGCTTCTGCATATATTGACAAGGATTTTGAGTTTTGTTCAATGACAAGAGCAGGTTCAACATTTTCGGAAGTGAAGGCCGTGGAAAAGTTTGTAGGAAAAAAAAAACACAGAAATGAACCGCGATAATTTGACTCCCATCGTAAAACACGGTGAAGGCAGTGTGATGGTTTGGAGTGCCGTGGCAGCAGATGGAGTTGACAATCTGGTTTTCATCTTTTTACTATGGATCGTTTTGGATAGCTGAAGATATTGCAAAGCAATCTACATGAATTAATCAGAAAATTGGGACTTGGAAGCATTTTTGTCTTCCAACAAGACAATGATTCTAAGCACACAGCAAAGCTTGTGAAGGAATGGCTGCTTTACAAGACGCCCGAATTGTTGCATTTACCTCCACAATCTCCAGACCTTAACCCTATCGAACACATTTGGAAGGATGTGTTATATTGTGTATATTTGGACAGAAAAATACGACAACAACCCATTACCAGAGTCGAAACCCTAAAGAAGACTATGCAGCTGGCTTGATCCTAAATTTCACCTGAAACAACAAAGTATCTTGTGAAATCGATGCCACGATGAATGCGTGCAGTCAATGCTTGGTAAGCCCTCCCTTTAAAGCATTAATGGTATTTTTTGTTTTTGTTTATTGCCAAAAATCTTAGTTTCCCGTCTCTGTATGCAAACTTTCGTGACCACATAATTTGAAACCTTTGTTCTTTTCATTACGTTTTAACAAATGTGTTGATAATTTTATTTATTCTGAGTTATTATAAGAAATAATTATGAAAATAAAATTGAATTTTTGAAATTATGAGTTATGTGAAAAATATAAGAAAATCAGAGTATGTACGTATTTTTGTGACTCTATTAATGACTTTAGTAATAAATTAACAACGCAGCCATTAGGATGAAAATTATACAAATATTTGCAAAGCATATTGATTGGGTCACCATTTATCTAACTGCACTAAATTACAGAGAATGATGCTCTGTGGGTAAAAATTATAAAAATTAAATATAAAAAACCTTTAACTAAGAATTTTTACTTGATATTTATATTCATTTTTATGTAGATTAATTTATATCATGGCAATATGTTTCAGGTAGCATATTTTGGGTTGTTAAATAAATAAGACACACACATCATAGTTGACAGGACACAGAGCAGCTATTGTTATGATTTTCAGTTAAAAAAATTGCAAGCTAAATTATACTATCTTATCCTTGAATGTTTGTAAAGATCCAGAGTCCACTTTGAAATGTCTTTACAGATTTTACTAACTCTCAAGAACCGAAAGGGCTATTTAGTGATAAGGAAAGAAAGCTTGTAGACACAACTAAAAATTTAAAGCCTTTGACAAATGAAGAGTTCGATATATGAGTGGAGCCCTCTTTTCATACGCACCAACGAAAAAACTTGGGATCCTGCTGAAATTTTAACATTCATTATACAAGGGACGTTTTCCAGATTGAGTTAAAAATGAATAATAAATTACTTAAAATAAAGCATTAAAATTTATTTGTTTCTATATAAACTTAATGCACAACTTTGCCTTTTTTATTTAATTGCTACTAAAAATATTTTGTTTATACACTACTGTTTAATGTTGGCCTCCAAACATACTGTACCATGTGAGATAGAAATATTACAGTAAAATTTATTTTGGAAGATAGCATGTCAGTGTAAGTTTGATGACAATTTCCACACGACAATAAAAATTAACTAAATCCATGACTCCAGCAACTTGAAGCATATCATGAAAATCGTGTGAATTTTAATAATGATCCTCTCTAGTTAGGTTAAAAGAATCAAGGTCAAGCGTAGCATGAGAAATAGTGCACTTAAAACATCCATGGGAAACTCTTATCTCATCATTTTAAGTTATAGACCTGAGATGACTTCTGAGAATATAAGAAATGACTGTTGTCTGTTCTTTTCTGCAGAACTGGATAGACAAGGAATGACCAGGGGATAACTTTGATACTACTGATGAGCAGAAATAGCGGTGAGACCTCATATATTGCTAATATTGGAAAACAATACCAGAAAATTAAGAGATGCCTAAGAAGACAAAGGTGTATTCTGTGTCCCTTTTACCAAGGATGCCAGCAATCTTATTACCAGAACGTCTACATATGAAGAGATCCATTGCAAATTCATCTCACAAAAATGGAAAGACTACAGTTTGCTTAAAATATCCACGTTAACATTGTCTTTCACGTCATGCCAATTTGAAAGATTTTGTTTGGCCCTCAGGCAAGATGAGACTGAGATGCCCTCACTCAAGATGTAAATATATTTCAGAAAGTAAAGGAAATACTCCATTGTAGACAGCTGGTGTCGAAGTTAATTTATTGCAAAAGATAGAGCAGCCATCAAGATTTCTCATTTTGATATAGGGCATGGTATTTTCAAATCTCAAATAGATTTCACTAGAAGGTTTGTCCATCCTGATACCATATTTATAAATAAAAGTAGCCTTTATTCAAATATTATTGATTTGTTCATGAGAAATTTACATCAGATATACTAGGATATTTGAAAATTGGATGATATGAGTATGAAATTAGTGACGGGTAACACTCCGAAAAGATCTTCAAATGAATAAATACATTAATTCACAGCAGTTTAATAGTTCTTGATGGAAAATCCTCCATGACCACCTGGCTAAATGGATTATTTTTTCCAGAGTATCTGATTGTGCACCAATCCCGAATGTAGGCTGACGTTCAAATGCTGAAATCAAAGCTGTGTAGTTTATTACAATATTTTACTAGATTTGAGTTTCTTTAATACCTGAGTCGTTGTAATTTAGCCTCAAAAAAGACAATATTATATTGGAGTAACTGGTACGAGATAATCCGTATTAATACGACATAATTAAGATGGATTCACAAGAACATTCGTAACACATTCTTAGTCAACACTATATCAGACATCCATATTCCAGAATCGATCTTATAAATTCTAAGTAAGTATCATGAAGGGTAGTATTATCATCGACCCCTTATTCTCTCTCAGAGATGAATTTCAAAATGCTCAAGTGCTTTCTATTTTTCAACAATAGATGGTCAGTGTGCTTACAGTTTGAAATCTAAGGGTCCATAAAAAATTACAAATACTTGGGGCTTTTGTACACGGAGAGGAGAAATTCATTGAAAAGCCTTCTATATTTACATTCATACACTATTGATGAGGCAAACACCAGTGAACTTAAGCCAATTATAAACAAAGCAACATAAGTTTTCCGAATATAAAAAAATTTCGAAACATATTGATGTTTTCCTTTTTATAAAAAAAAATGTTTGTTTGATGTCATGATGCTGTAATATGCATAAATATCTATTTCAAGAGAGTAGATTTTAAAACATTTTTATTTTTAATAGTTATTGAAGTGATGAAAAAATGAACTTTTTTTAATAAAATCTGAAGAATATTTTTTAAATCATAAATACAGACATATTAAATTGCACTCGAAATTAAAAAATACTTTTTTATCTTTAAACTATATTAACTTTTTGAGTAATGTTTACCAAAAAAGCATTTCTTTATTTTTATAGCGATTATTCTGGATTAGACTGCAAATACGTAATATGGTTAATATTTAAAATCGCTTAGTACTATTCATTTGCTCGTAATTTTATTTATGGATTTTTTTTATAAATATTCAAACAAATTTTGATTATCATGACGAGTAATTTAACAAATAGTTTCAATTATGGTTTAAATTCCCTTCACACATTAAGTATGGCATGAATATAGGAATTTCCATATGACACGCTTGAGTTAGGAAATTATAATTCGTCGTATTCCTGTTTTATATTGCATTCATTATGTCGAATATTTCTACTAAATCTAATTCTGTAATTCCTAATCTAATTAGGAATAACTTCGCCTGGGTAGAATATCGAATAATAGCTTTATAACTATTCGCTCTGCTCTTCATATCATGTCAGATAACCCATGTTTAATCATCCTCGCCCACAAACGAGCATGGGCGACGAATCCGTCCTGATTAAGGGCATAAACCTTCCATTGAACACGTCAGAGTGGTGCAGCTGCCTTATCTATGGGCATGCAAGTACAGACTTAGAATAATCATTCATCATGGAATGAGGGGAAGTAATTTGCACCATTGCATTTATTCGCGTCTAGCAGTCCTGCCATTGGTCGCAGAAATCCCGCACTAATCTTCCGCGCTGACATTGTATTTCGTAGTTCAGTTCTCTCCAGTTATGTTGTTGAGTAAGAATTCTGTTTGGTTATTAGGATCAGGATTCTGTAAATGGTAATTAATTAGACAATATGAGTCAGTATGAAAGAATTGGATTCACTTTCCAATTATCTAAGCATAATAAATATAAGCGCGAATTTAAGTTTAAAGAAATTTTTGCAGCTGACTCAAATAATTTTAGGATAAACGTAATAAGCAGTTTTTGTAATATTGTGTATAATCTAAAACAGATATTATTTTTTTAAATTATAAAATAATTTAGTTTTACTTAAAATGCTGACATTAAAAAAATTTTCTATGTTTGCTTCAAAAATAAATTGCTATAATTTTAAAAAAAAATCATTTTAAATTAAAAACATTGCGTCAATGTATTTTTAATATTCTATAATCCAAGATATCGTTAGAGATATAAATTTAATTATTTATAAATTAAATATCATATTTTAATAATTATACCATAAAAAATTTTACTCTGTTTCAATTTTCAAGACAGATGATTAACAAATTTATATTGTTAGCACATTTCAAAAATAAAATTTTAAAAATATCTATTTCGTTTCTCAAAATAAAAAAAATTTACAAGTTTCTTCACTTGGAAATTTTCATTCTTTTACTGAAATCAATTTGTGGTAGAATAAAATACATTATAAATATTTTGATTAATGTTTAATGTGTTTTATACTTTGAAATCTAAGCCCTTTTGGATGTTAAGAAAATATTTTTGAAAATAATGAGATATAATCGCTATATTTTTCTTTTTTATTGAAACATTTAAGGAAAATTGGAAAATTTTATAATTGTCAATCAAATCAAATACCTTAAAATGTAATTTACTAATTTAACTAAAGTACCTTGATAAATATTTCACCATTTTAATATACCTCATTTATTGCTACACAATTCTGGCATTAATATTTCAATCCATGAAGGGTGAAATTGCTCTAATTATTTAAAAATGTATATAATTCTTCATATTCGCTAATTCTAGTTATTTAATATTGGAAGCAAAACTTTTCCTTTCAATATATATTTGACTAAATTCGTTTTAGTTTATTTTAGAAAATGAAATTAAAAAAAATTTCCAGTACATTTTAAAATTATGTTTTCATCATACTTAAATTATATAGAAATCTTAATATTATGGATTATTATATAACTGCCAATTTAACATACTTAATGCGTTGCTCATTTCAAAAACTAAAATAAGCATTTTTGTTAAATTTCTATAAAAATAAAAAAAAAATAAAAAAATTAATATTTTTTTAAAAAAAAGCTTATAGTTTCACAGACAGTAAAATCTTCATTTCTTCTGAATAATTATTTAACAGCATCATATTTATAGATTTCATTCAAAAATGCCTTTAGGTAGATTGCCTATTTAAAAGATGAATCTCTAGCACAACTCAAAAAAATTTCTTTAAGATTAAGTTGTTTTTTTAAAAAAAGGTAAACTATAGTTACGTCTTTGCAAGGACTCTTATTATAGACAACTTCTCTAAAATTAAATTTGAATGAATTTTGTGTACCAAAAACACTTTTATGTTCTAAAATTTAATTTCTAATTAAAATATCATATACTTTCATTAGTTAATATACATATACATATATATATATATATATATATATATATATATATATATATATATATATATATATATATATATATATATATATATATATATATATATATATATATATATATATATATTTATATATATATATAAATATATATATTTATATATATATATATATGTATATATATATAAATATATATATTTATATATATATATATGTATATATATATATATGTATTTATATAAATATATAAATATATATATTTATATATATATATATATAACTTATGAAGAGAATAACACGGTTTTAATAATTCAAATTAATTAATTTTCCTTCCCCATTAATGGCAACTGAATCTAAAGCTAAGAAATGACTGACGAGTAGCCCAAGTAATAAAGATTTGCCCGATTTCAACGTAACAGAAGTATAATTTGATACTAAGCCGTGGCCTTTTGCCAGGAACTAAATTACTTTCCGGATCCAGATTTCCATTCACGATGACGGGAAACGAAGGGAAATGGTCGCTTAGTTCTTGACATGAAAAAGTTTCATCAACTAAAAATCAAATGCGAGGCAAAATCATACATTATATTTCAAAATGAAAAATAACTTCTGGAAATGCAATAACCGCAGTTTCATTTTTGAATATTCATTTCTCATCTCACGAGCATTATTTCTAGTACATATGGTTCCATGGTGGTTGTTATAAATTTGGCTGAACAAAAAAAAATTTGAAAATGTCTATTGTTACACACACATGTGTTTTAAGAATTCAGATAAATCGCGCAAGTCAGTTTCTGCACATCATGATAATCTATATTAAATGCTAAATTTAAAACTTTGGTATATATCTAATTATATTTATATTTGCACATATATGTACTTAATGTGACACTATTTTACTATAATTTCATTTAGTTTTCTTTATCTAACATTAACATTTAAGTATTAAATATTTTCAGACTGAATTATACTGAATGTTTTAAAAAATGTACCTCTCCGTGAACCTAGAATTTTGCACCTAAAAATAATATATTTATATATATATATATATATATATATATATATATATATATATATATATATATATATATATATATATATATATATATATATATATATATATATATATATATATATTTATATATATATATATATATATATATATATACTGTGCCCAGTACTAAAGTATAATTTGTCAGAGAGAAAACACCAAGGTACTATCTCAAAATTTGTAAAAGAACTGGAGATGGATGTTTTGTGTCTGCTTATTGCATGAATATCTCTAGGTTTGCGTACACGAATAGTCTTCCTGGAAAGGAATTTATGTATTGGATATTGAGAGAGACTTTAAAGCAGCCTTAGACTCTTCATCATGCGCAAAATATTTGATAAAAAAGAATGTTGTAAGCTTTTGATGATAAAAGGACATGGATTCTACATTGTGCATTAATCAATTTTTTAGTATTCATCCAATTTCAATATAAATGAATTCATCGAAAATTATTGGTTCTTTACACGTATTATTTGTATTTATAGGATTTATGGTAACTTTTAGAAGATATTAAAAGTTAAGTTATAAGATAGGAGTATATAGCGAGTCTGAGACCAATTCAGTGATAGGATGGAAGAGCTATTGGCAGTTCTGTGATACAATACGTTTACGTTTTACAAACAAAATGTTAAATTTTTATCACTATTTTACAAAACAAATATTTATTCAAGAAATTAATATTTGATAGTTTTTATCAATAGTGGTAAAAATTGAATTTGAGTATTTTTTATATCTACTGCACTTTAAGTTTATATTTTTTCAATCTTTAAAAAATATGTGTGTGTAAACAGCTATTAAATTAAGTTTAAAAATCTTCTAGCATGAGTGATTATTTTTACAAAGTGTTATAAAACATTCCAAGAATTTGTACCAAAATGGGATCTAATTGCAGTGCCTTCTACACATTCATAAAATGAATATTTAAATCAACTTCTACAGAATTCATGGTAAAGTAAAAATTTGAAGGGAGAATTTTTTTCATGACTGCTTATCTAAATAGGTTAAACTTTTGATTAGAATATCTTGATAAAATTTAAAAAAATATATATTATAAAAGAACAGCTGGAATTTTGTTCAGTAATAATATATATTAACTAGTAAAAAATGTTTAGATTAATTGTACACTCCTGACCACCCGAATTGCGACACCAAGACAGACAAGTGATATCACAACAAATTTTATTTTGTCGATAACATGTTGATCAAGTATCAAACTATTTAATTTATAGACTCCCGTGAAGGTTCCTGACTAAATCATTATTCAAAGAATAGCAGAGATAATTGAATATCACTGCTGCTAAACTCCTCGCATTAATTTAAAGAAATTTTGGATGCGTTCTTGGGGTACACCAAACCAAGAAGTTTCCACATGCTGCCAAATTTGATCTGGTGTGACAGTTGGGGACAAGATCTGTGTCAATCGTGGAACAACGCTGGACTACACGTTTTCTATAGGGCGAAATATCCGGAGAGTGAGTCACGCAGGGAAGCAATTCAGTCTGGTGATTGACTAAGAAACCTTGGACAATGCGTGCCATGTGTGGGAAAGGGTTTTTAGCTGAAATATGGCTGTAGGCCAGCCCTGAATGAAAGGAAGAACACCTCGGAGATGTAGTGCTGGCTGTTAAAAGTACTGGCAATGCGTGCTAGAAAAGTGCGAGAATGATATCCAATACTATCCCATACTATATTACTCGCTGCAAGACCAGTGTGGTGTTGCATAATGCAGATGTTCAGCATCCTCTCTCCATGGTGTCTCCAGACTCTAATGCGACCATCATGGTGTAGCAGATAGAAATGTGACTAATCTTTTATGACAATCTCATTCCATTCACCGTTCACATCCTTCTTTCATCGCACCATTGTCAACATTGTCGGCAAAGACATCTGTGGATCTGAGTGAAGGGTAGACGAAGCAAGAGACGTCTTGCAGACAGACTACTCTGCTGTAAACAGCGTCGAATTGTAAGCGCAGACACTAGATGATACGTTTAAGACTAAATGTGCTGTGCTATGGTTCGTGATGTGGCTTAGCGATCAGTCACTGCCATGCGCTCAGTTTGTCTGTCATCACGTGATTTGGTGCACTGAGGGGATGCTATCGAACACGTTGGACCTTCGTACAGTCCTACATCCAAAGATTAGGTATCCACATTACAGTTGTTTGGTTTCCAGTACGACTACTGATTATCTTTTGTCAAAATATCCAAGAATTAAATAGAACATTGAAGTGGCGTGATGTGCGTCTGCACTGAAATTCTAATCATTTGGATATGTCACCTCCGCTAATGCATATTTTAAATCTCTTGATATTTGCATGCTTCCTTCCTTGATTTACGCTGCTTATCAGTGTATCTTAACATAGCTATTGAATAAAATTCTTCAATACTTTCAAATATTGAAGCATTTAAAAAAAAAAACGTAAAAATATTTTTATTATAAATTGAAATTTACAGATGAAAATAATGCTAAATATGTTTTAGGAATCGAATGAAAATTGTGTTTAACTCAGAATTGAAAACGGTGTTATTCTAAAAGTTCTATTAGAATTGAAGTTTACCATATGAATATTAACTTTAAATTTACCTGAATTTTGTTAAAGAAAGGAACTAGTGATTTAGTATTTATGATTACTTTTATTTGAGAAATTTATAAATTACTGCTGATAAAAATACCATTCATGATATTTACCAAAATCGTTTTTGCTAATTCAAACCAAAGTACTTTTTGATAATCAAAATTTAAATGCCCATTGCAGTTGCATGGGTTTTCTAGTGAGAATAATCATTCGGAGCCAATTTTTGTTACATATTATCAGGAATAAACATTCTCCCAATTTATACATGTAAGAATATTTCTGGAAACAGTTTATAGTATATTAATTTATGAAGAATACGAAGTCAAAATGCATCAATTGTAAAAAACCTCTTTTGGACTGAAAACACATTTGATCTAAATAGTTTATTTTACCCAAGCGAAAGAGAATGCAGTGATTTCATACTATTCTATAACATTCATTTAGCCACACCAACAGTGAGTATATCATTATAATGAAACAAGACATTTTACTTAAAATGCTTTTGAAAATCAATGTACAATAACGCATCAAAAGAAAAGAAATGCTGCCAATCCTGCATTTCCACTTTAAGAAGAAAGAAAAAATAGAGATGGATGTCTTTGGAAGAATTCGCTTCTTATATCTCGAACCAAGCTCTAGCAAATATAGGATAGATTTTCTTCAAAACATTTGATTTCTTTTTGTAGTGAATTAGTTTCCTCAAATAGATCGCAGACTAGAATCTAATCTCAAACTTTTTCTGTAGTGCTGGCAACGAAATTCAACTATTTCTTTTCAGTTTCTATAAGGTCACGGTATATTTACTTAAAACATGTGCATTTGTTTCAAATGGAATCTTTTTTTTTGGATTCTACAGTGCTTCAGGTAATTTTAAACACTGGTAAGTACGTTAAAAGAGAGAATACATGTTATAAAACAGCTACTGCTATATACAGCTGTATATTTTTTTCTACTTACTTAAAATTTATCTGTAATTTTATCAAATTCTCATTACATAATATCTAAAACCTCAAATGTGCACTAATTATTTCGAATAAAGACTGATCAAATCTATGCAAGGTAGAGAATCAATAAGAGCAAATATTTTATTGTCTGATAATTTGCCCTTATTAAATTCATATTTAACAATATTCGATTTATTAATATAGTTTTTAAAATATTCTTAGAGTTCATTTTGGATAAACTTCCATTTCTAAAAATAATATATGTCTATTTTTAAGAATGGCGATATATTTCCCATTTATACATATTAATTAAAGCTTACATAACAGTTGACACTCTCAAATTATAGGTGCATCTTTTTTTAAAAAAAAGGAAAAACATTTATTTATAGCAAAATTTATAACAATAATTATTTATAGCACAATACTATAATATAATATTTTACAAAATATGACTAAAATAAAGTGTTGTCCTTATATTGCTGTAAAAAGTTATTAGATAAAATTTCTAAGACTTAATTTCTACATCAGATTAATGTTTCTAGATGATCTCTAGAAACTTATACTCATTAATATAAAAATATTTGTAACTATGAAATTATAGTAGCTGTTATTAATTTAATGAAGCTATGTATGTTTAAGTTGTTAATATTTATATTGCTGATGACAAAGTAATTTGGAAAATTTAGGAACGTTATTTTGACCGAAACCAGCAATTATCTTCAAAATAATTTCATGTTAATATCTAAAGTAATATATTGTTTTGGACTAATAAACATAAGTGCCTGATATTGTAAATATATTATATTAAATTTTATTTATTTAACGAAATTTAGATATTAGATTATAAATTAAAGTCCAGATGCAATCTGCAATAAAAATGTTTTAAAAGTCTTCTCATTGTATCAATAAATATGAATTTATATTACCTGTATTAACATGTAGATTAAAAAATAAGATATAATTGACAGTAAAGTGAATCGTATTGTCAATTTTTTATATTTATATATATATAGAAATGTAATTTGTACTTTATTACTAAATTTATAAATGCTTTTTAAATGAAATATATTAAAAGCACATTTACACATTTATATTCGATATTCTTTCTCTCTCTATTGTATATATATATATATATATGTATATATATATATATATATTAAATAAAGAAATAACTATAATAAAACAAATAAATTATAAAAATAATTTAAAACATTATAGAACATTTTAATTACTTCAGTTTATAATTAATTTATAATTAAAGTTGTATTTATTCATGAATTGAACATTTTCATCATTTTACATAAATTTACATAATCATTATTTTTTCAAACAGTGAAATGATTCAAACAAAACCATTAATTACGCGAATATTTTGCTTTACTTCCAGAAATATACTTAGCTCAATAAATAATTCAACACTTGATTCTAAGTGATGAAAAATTTATTGATATTAACAAAAGTAAATAAATAATATATTTAGAGATACTTTATTTCAATTTGTGCTTAAAACTAATAAAGTTTTGAAACAAAACTAACATTTATGAACAGCCTGAATCATCATTGAAATATTTTTGATGATATTTTCATTGTTTCCAAATTAAACTTACACTACTGAGTGGAAATAAATACAAATGTGGATTAATTTAATTACTAAAAATACTAAGAATTACAGTACTTTAACTAAAGTATATTAAAGAGTATTTTATGGTCACAAAAATAAAATATAGTAACTACATTTAGGATATACAGCCATCAAGGCTAAAATTATCAGATTATATTTTGCTTTCTTTTAAAGCTCCTTCTTCAAACCTTGACAACAAGATCGTTGATGAAACAGCAAACACTATGATGACGTCATGATGGTAAGATGTGTTATCTGACACTTTGTGTCTTACATAAATTATAGAAATAATTTTATTAAAAATTGATTAATGACACTCATAGTTTGGAATATGAAATTCTAAATGTTAAAATTATATTCAACCTCTAGTTTCCAAAATTTAACAAAATATCAACATAGGATCTTATTATTTTAAATCAAAGAGTAAATTGTTATTTTATACTCATAAGTGATATATTACTTGTTTTATTCAAAATAACATATTTTAACCAAAACCTTGCACGTTGTAACCTTACATGTTTTAACCAAAATAATTATGAGAAAAAAAATTATTTGTTTAAAGAATGTAGTTTTCATATTATTATAGAAAATGAACATATTAGGCTTAACTTCTGTTACTTAGCTAATAAGGTAAATTTTTCAAAAGAAATATTGAGGTCTGATATCGCTGAGAATACGGAATATCTCCTCACTATTTTTTAACATTTAAATAATATGATTTTTTCAACTCTTTGATTAACAAAATGTTAACAAACATTTTTAATTCATTTGTATTTACCAAAAGCAAATACATTGAAATAACTTATAATTTTTTTGTTTTTCAGAAATTCCCAGTTATTAATAGTTTTGGATTAAAGTTAGAAAATTCTTACCCAACATAAATGTATATTAATGTGTTAAACATTTATTTCATCTCAGATTTAAAATGTTAAAATATTAAGCTGAAATTTGTAATTTAACTTAGCATAATTTTAAATTTTTTAGTGTGTGTTTACTATCATGATATGTCTCCATCTGATAGAATTTGCGCGGGACATTTTTCTTTAAAAGAATTATAATCCAAGAATTTTATGTATGTTTCCTCCTTCTTCTATCATCAAGAATACAACTTCCTTTCTCAAAGATTTTACAAAAATAGCATTATTAATTAACAATCTTACTTCAATAACTAATTTTACCACCAAATACTCATTCACATTAATTACCTTGACTTAAAAATGTAGAATTTAAAAATACAGAAAAATTAACATCATTTATAAAATTTCATGTACAATGTTTGTTTACATAATACTGTGTACAATCTATAAAAAATAACAACAACATTATCTTAAATTAGAAAATAAATTAAAATGTGCATTTGATTACATGTATGAAGTTTAAATTCAAAATGAACAATTCACTGCTTATATTTTTGAAACGGAACATTTAAATTAAGCTTATATCAATCAAGAGCTATCTGCATTTAGTACCCTTCTACTTGGCGGGAAATTATCCACTATCTAACCACAACTCATCGCTATCGGTTTCAGGAAAAGCGCTATAGCTTTCAATAGCCGTCGACAGAAATGCCAGTTGTAAATCTCCTCCCTTTTCAAACTTCACCATCACATTACTTATCGACTCGCCCATGAAAGGGTCAAGGCGACTTTTGTGAAGCGTGGAGAATCTTAAACTGGGCTGGAATTTGAATGCAGTGCCATTTGTTTTTCCCCTGGAAATGGTTACCGGAGCGTGAGCTGGCTTGATTTGGAGAGCTCTGGTGAATAACTCAGCATTCTGTCGTCTTGTATAATATTGACGGAGAAATGGAGAGCATATTAAAAGAAAATATTGATATTTCTTAGGATGTAACTTCAAGCAAGTTATGATGAAGAATTTTATTACTATAGTTACACATGTAAGCTTGCAAAAGTTGAAAAAGAAACCAATATACAGAATGGTTTTGCTATAATAAGTTAATTCATTTTATTTTTAAGAATATTGATTGTTAAGCTATGCAATACGTTCAGTTCACAACTTATAGTGGCTTATTAATATAGGCAAAAATAGTTATTAATGTTTAGTAGAAGGCGCTTAAAGAGAGTAGAGAAACTTCTTGCAGAATGCGACCATTTAAAGAGACATAATGAGAGTAATAAATGACTCTGCGTGAAGGGTTTGTCAGTATATAAGGAAACTTTATAACATATTCTATGTAAATGGATAACTTTTCTATGATAGATTTCATCACTTATGTCAGCATTAGATTGAAAGGATTCAATCAGCAGAATTTGTCATCAGACACTGATCTCTTTAAATAAGGGCTTTCTTTTTGGGGTATAGTATAATAGACCGATGTAGCAGTGTTAAGTTCTTTTGAATCACCCTACCCTAAACCTAAATCTAATATAATCTATCATATTGATAGAAAGGTATTTTTTTGGATTGAAAAGTCTAAGTTCGATCGTAGTCATTGTTGATCAACGGCATATGAACAAATTGCTTCAGTTTTCTGAATTTAGAATCATTCAGCGTGGATGAGTACCCGTTTCTTAAGTTCTTTTCTTTGCTTCTTATGAATATTGCCCACTCTTTTCGAAAATTCATTCAATAAGTTATTTCGTTGTAGTTACATAAATTATATAAATATCTTGCTACGCCATTGAGATAAATGGTTATCCATATCACAACGTAAAACCTGAACTACTTATTTAATATCTTCCTTATAAGCATGTTTAACATTTTCATAACTTGGATTAATTGCTTTTTATCTTGGATTTTTATAGAGCATTTAATAAGTATTTAATAATATGGATTTTAATCCATTCTAACACTAATGATGAAAGATTAAAATTGTGGTGATTAAGAATATAATTATTATCAAAGAGAATTTAAGAAAATATTAAATCTGTGTAACAAATTTATCATTGGGAAAAAAACGTTTTACGTTTTTTATCGTATGAATTATTTGCGACAAATATTCAACGTGAACTTAATTTGAATGGATTTAAATGAGTGCTTCAGTATTCAAGAATTATGCAATTTCTACTCCATTCCTTTCCATGAATCTCTTCATTAAGTTTTGACACCTAATCAATTGCCAATTATGCCATCCAATCAAAGTCATTTATTAAGTAAGCTCCACTTAGGCTATGATCGATCGATCAACAAAATCAATCATACTTAAATGAAGGGCGAATTATTGGTCTATGAATATACATCATAGAGTTTGATCAAGTTTAAAAAGAAAAATTTTCTGTGAGTGAATTCTTGTATGTGACATATAATGATGCATTAGGTGCACATAGAGCATAAATAATCCCTTTAACAAAAGAAAGGTGATAATATAATACACACTCTTATCTTATATATTTATTTCTATTAAACATAAGCTGTATAGCACAAATTGTTAGCATGCTAATAAATTAATTAAACTTCTTAATTACTGGGGAGAAGAGATATTACATTCTTAAAGATACTAATATTACTGAAAAATTGCACTATATTATAAATTTTAACTAATTCAAAAATTACATTAATTCATTTTTGAATTGAGCCAGAAATTTTCATAACTATGATAAGCAATTAAAACTAATTTTCATGTGTAGACTCAAGTATTTAAATTTTATTTTTGGATTTAAATTTCTAATGCTGTGACAAAAATGGTTATTAAGGAAATTTTTTTAGAATTCACATTTTATTGTATAGTGTAAAAATGATGCACATACCCTAAGAAATTCAGTTAATTCCATAAAATTATTGAGGAAAATTTTCTAGTTCTTTATTGTTATAAAATTATCCCATTATCTGCCACATTCACCACAGATGTGGAACACATTTTATCTATATCTGGAAGCTTCGAGAATAACATGTTTTTTTTTCAGTTAATGCACTCAATTTACTACTGCTGCCAACAGTTAATTTCAGCCCATTTCAAAAATATCTCAGAAAGAGTTAAGTTAAAGTTAATTCGTGATAGTTTTGCAACAGCTGCTTTTGTCTACTAAACATGTTTTATTTATGTTTTTGTATCATAAATGTTATGCTACTGCTAAGTATTATCTTGGTATCAATGGAAAATAGAGGATATTAAAAATATTTTCGATAAGATTTATAGAATTTGTATATCATTACACACACACACACAACACTTCTTGTTCACACTGATAGGACTTAAAATCGATTAACAGCCACAATTTATTTTATAATACCATAAACGTTAGAAATTAATTTCACTACTATTTACGATGTATGTTCTATTTCACTCATATTTTTCATATGTAAATATATCTTCAAAACAATATTTTACATTTCTCTTTATTTTCATTGTTGAATATTTAAATTTATATGATATGAAATTATCATACATTCTATTGAAATAAGATGAAACTTAATAATTTAAAAAAAACTTAAAGTAGCTATATTTTGGTTTTAAACAGAAAAAAAAATTTAGAATCTCTAAGATGATTAAGAATTTGCTTTGCAAATTAATTTTTAAATGTTCTAATATAAATAAATTAATAAACAGTTTATAAAGGAATGATATTTTTTAAAATTTTACATTATTTGAACAATATTTTATCAGTTCGGGAAATGTAGAATTGAGAAAAATGTTTTTATTTAAGATTCCATGCAAAACTAGAAACTTATTTATGAGTAATTAATAATTAGTGATGATTCCCAGCATTTTTATGATTATCAAATTTCTTTTCACATGTAATTCAAAATGCAATTCAAATTTTAATATTTCAGTAATTCAGTTTTAATAATTCAAATTTGTGATCTCTCTATAATACAAAATAATTTTGTCAATCAAATTATTTTCTGAAATACTTTTAATTAATAACTATGCTATAGTTGTTTTATCTGAAGCTTGAAGTTGCTTGCAGTGAACAGAATTTTAATTTAATGAATTACTGAGGTACCATCTACTTCAAATATGCTTAAATTTGTGTAAGATTGAAATAATTAATAAGATATAAAAAACGTATGACATATTTACTTTTCTTAAATTGACAACAACAAGGTTAAGTTTCTCATAGTAGAAATATATATATATATATATACATATATATATATATATATATATATACATATATATATATATACATATATATATATATACATATATACATATATATATATGTATATATATATGTATATGTATATATGTATATATATATATATATATATATATATATATATATATATATATATATATATATATATATATATATATATATATATATATATATATATATATATAATATATATTTGTTGAATAGCGGAAGTATGCAAAGTTGGAAATAATTTAAAGTTACAAAGTTACAATGTACTTTGGTATTTTATATAATTTTACTACTGACAACAATTAATTTCAAAATTTGATATTGTAACATAGAAGAAAAATTTGCTTTATAAACATAATGTTCTTAAGATCCATTGTTACTTTTTAAAATTTAAAAATACTATTTACCTACACTCAGATTTAAGCATAGATGTATTCAAGACATGCATGATAGGTATAAGAATAGTTTCCTGACTTCGAAAAAATTAGCATTGTTAAATTTTTTTGAAATAATTTAACTGAAATTATATATCCACTAGGATGGTGTTCAAAACTATCTAAGGGCTCATGATTCTCGCAGCAATGTGTCAAATAAAGCATGTTTGGATATTGTACCTGTTCAATGTTTTTTTCAGCCCACAAGTTTTCTAGGTGATATGTAAGGAGAAACACAACCATAAATATACTAATATCTCTATATCGTGGTTGACATAATTCCTCAAATGGATTGTGTACAGTAGCATTACAGTTTACCATCCATAAGTAAGTTAATGACATTAAGCTTCGACCACAATGTACAACAAGGCATCTAACATTTACCCTGTGACATTTATATCTATATTATTATAACAATTTAGTACTCAAATATAAGTGTTTGTTTTATAGATATTAAATGTGAAAAAGGCATATTTTTCGTCTTATAATAATGAAAAGTTAAGAAATATACTAATGATGCTTCAAACATTCATAAAATACTTTTAATTAATTTCATAACATTGAAAAAACTAAGAGAAAATGTAATGTTTTTATTGCTTTTGTTAACAGAAAATATGCCTTTTTATGTGAAGAGAAAATTTCGTTCTGTTAGTAGTTTATCATAAGGAATTTTTGATTTCAAATATAGACAAAAGGGAGAGCTGTTTATTCCAGTAAGTATGTTATTTAATTTAAAATGAGAAAAAAAACTGATGTTCGAAACATAATTTTTCGAAATCACTTTAATTTTCTGAAGTTTCTTTGATAATTGCATTACTAAAGGCGAGAAGATTATTTTCCTAAGAATTTTTGAAAAATCTTGAATTTAGATTTTACATCTTATTTCCATGGAAATAATGCAATAAGCTTTGTATTTGCTTTCATTTTACGGACTATTTGATTTTATTGCTTGAAAAATTATATTAGACAGTGCAATTATATTCTTTCATTTATTGGAATAAATTAATTAATAAAATGAATTAATTAAGATCCAGAATTTTAACTAAATTACCAGTAATTATTTACCAGAATTTTAGCTAAATTTATGAAATAGCTTTTATTTCTGTAAACAATCACTAAGAACAGCAAATAAAAAAATTAAAATTTTTATGTTGTTGATTTGATGTATTGAATAATATTAAATATCAAGATTTCAAAATTTAAAAAAAAATTAAAAAAATAATTAAATATTAATTTTTTTTTAATCATGAAGTTTGAAGTTTGCTTTTATCCATTTATTAGTAAATCTTATCTACAAATATTATTTGATAATAGATTAAATTCAAAACTAAATTTTATCTCAGTATTCTTAAATTTGGTAAAAAAAAAAAAGATTAATTTGCATAGTTTAACAAGTAATTATTATAAAAGAGCAATTTTTTTTAAATGATAACAATTTATTAGGTTTTTAAAAGTATTTTCTATTTTGAAAATCTTTTTATGAGTTTTTAAGCGCAGTAATTTTTTTTTTTCAGATATGATCATAAAATAAGTTCATAACAAATCGCAAGCACTTGAGGCATTTTTGTTTGAACCCTTTCATCAAAGTCATGCTTCCTTGAACTTTCATTCTTTGTAACCACTAGATAAAGTCTTATTTTATTCCATGTGGTTCAGATATTATGTAAATGCCTTTCTTGTTAAAAGGATTTTATGCCTCCATTAAAGAGCAGAGATGTTTTTGCCTCGTTATTTGATGAAATGGGATATTTCTTGAGGAGTGTACATTCTTAGTTTACGACTTTGAAGATTTACCAGAATTTAGCTTATTACATAAAGAAAAATCGTCGAGACCATTAAAAACATCTTGTGCTTCTATCTTTAGAAAAAATGTTTTTTATCATGTTTTCGCTTTTTATTTCGGATAATAATTTGGGTAATGAAATTTTTTTTTTTCATTTTTTTTGGCTACTTATTTGCACATTATGTGACGTTACATTTGTTTCTTATGTATAAAAATGATCATATTTGTTTATTTTGATACTATGTCTAAAATATAATAAATATAATAATATTTATTTATTATGTTTAAGACATAGTATCAGAATAAATATATTTTTAGTCTATGAATGGTGCTTATAACAGTTATAAGTTTATAATGAAAAGTATAATTTGAATGAGATTTTAAATTTTAAATATTAATTTTTTTTAATTATTTTTAGAAATTATTAGTCTTTACACTTTTACCAGATATTAGGTTTTGCATTTTCTATTTTGTTGCATTTTTTCTTATTTTATTTACTATGTTTATGTATAAAGCAGGTTTTCATAAATAACATCATTAATGTATAAATATGTATTAGGACAAATATATTTCTCGTCAATTATGCATGAATTATCTAGATAATACCCACATTGACCCCAAGTGTTCTTTCTAAGGAAACTAAATGAAAAAAAAATATGCATAACAACATAAATCTTATGTATTCAATTTTAAATTTCTCTATTTAGATTAAAAAATAACACTAAACCAGTTTTATCATTTTACGTTATGCATAGTTTAAACATTTTTATTTTTATGAATATAGTGATTTAAAATGAACCGGAATTATTTCAATGATAACGTCAGATAGAAAATAAGTATTTCTTCATTTGAAAAAAATGTTAGGTTTAGGATTTATTCTAAACATATCATGTAATGTTGTATAAAAACTATAATTAAGTATGATTTGCTTTTTTTATTATTTTTCAATAAAACATTAACAGTTTGCCAATGTTTTGTGAATATTCTAATTTAAAATCGTCAGAATTACTTTAATGATAACTTCAGAGAGAAAGTAAATGCTGCATCTTATGTTAGAAGTATTGAGTTTAGGACTTATTCCAAACATATCGTTTAGTATTATATAAAAATCATAATTAAATATTATGCCCACTTTTTACATTCTGTATTACTTATTCAGAGCCATCTTCCCATAATTTTGTTGACATTAAAATCTGAAAATATAGGTTATACATAAATATACTTTATCATGAAAACTCACAAACCAGCATAATGTTTTTTTTCAAAAATTTAATGAAATGATAAATTATTCAAATATTTAATTAAAAATTATATCATCGTTTTCATTTGCTGAGAACAAGAGTTTTCTTTGTAAAAATTCATCTAAAACAAAAAAGTTTTGAAACAAATGTATAGAACTAATTATTTCTGAAAACTCTCGACTCAAATCTTTATGATTTTTAAAGCGCAATAGTAAATACTATGCATATATACGTTTTTTCATAAAATATGTTCAATAGAAAGTGTATTATCAATTTAAAATTTTAACTTCTAGCAAAATGAAAATAGTTCGAATCTTTGGATATATTATAAATATTTTTTATGTATTATTTTCTGTTGATATATATAATTCTGAATCTGTTATATGTAAAAAAAAATTAGTTGTGGAGAATTTAGCGATTTTATAAAGACTAATTTCCTTGGTTAATAAATATTTCTTTAAAAATATAAATTTTTCTGAACTGTTTAACTATACTAAAAACAAATAAATGCACAAAAATGAATAAATAAATAAAAATTAATATTAACTAATTTATTTAAAAAAGTCTAATTTCATATTTATATTTCCAAAAATATTATTTGCATTAGTTTTAGGTATGTTTAATGAAATATTATTTAATACATTTGATCGGTAAATTATTTATTTATAATAGTTTTAGCCCATTTAAAGTTATTAAAATTTAGTTGAATAACCACAAAAATATATGTTAAATGACTTTGTATTTTGAACTCATCAAAGTAGGTTTATAGTAGGCCTGTAGTTTTTGTATATTACTAACTTAATTATAATCTCATTTAATAAATTTCAGGCAAACAAATCATTCAAGACAACTATAGAGATAATGAGTCAAAACTGTTTGCTAATTTCTCCTTCTTCATTGTATGTGATTATATGCTCCTTTGATTGGAGAGTTGATACTGAGAATACATTAAAATGGAAAAATAAATGGATGAATGCAGATCAGAAGATACCACAACTCAAAATAATCATGTTTAACAAGATGATCAACTGATCCGAAAGTGTTAATGAATCGGAAACGTCGTAAAAAATGTCAAAGGAAAACGAGAAAGAAAACGCATAAAGCTCTTTTAAAAAATTATCTGATCAAATTTCAATGAAACTTTTTTTCCTGGCTTGCCCTCATTAACTATGTATCATTTTTTCCCCTTTACTTCACCATAAAAGAAAATTGGGATTACTGAATTTTGATGTACTTACTTATTTTTAATTTGTTTTACAGTTATTTCAAAGAAGAAAGAGGCGGAAACGGGGAAAGTATAGTTAGTTTTTTTTTAATTCAATGCTACACTGATTTTTGATACGTGAATGTAAAAATGTGGGCGAGTAAGGAATTAAATAAGCTCTAATTTATTACACAAAAACTAAGAATAAAGCAGTTTAAGAAACAAGAAGTCATAGTTGTCTAAAAATATTTTCTCTTGATTTTTAATATAACAAAAAAATATTTAGTTTTGTGCATTCCTTCTAAAAGGATTAACGATAAAATCAAATCTGAATAAAAGAACATTTCCTTGACGTTTTTTATTCAACCTTTATATTCATCACGCTATTTTATTTAATTTTTTTGATTAAGTACCTGAAATAAATTTATATCAAGAAGCTTAAATATATTTCCAGTAGTAAATTATTTTAAAATTATTTGTATGGACAAGTACTATGATGAATAAAAGTATAGGTGTACTGGTTTCTTATATGTCTATTAATTGTTTAAAACTACAAATAATAATTATGTGTGTTTTCAAGAATGTATTTGTGTGTGTAAATACTTACATGCATGTTTTTTTAATTTCATATTAGTACAAAACTGTTCCAAAATATATTAACACACACATATACAGTAATATGGAAGTTTAAAATTATTAATTTCACCTTTAAAACTATTAAATAATCTGCCTTAATATATTTATTTAATCTAGAGTTCACAAATCATTAAGTTTCATATTAAAATCCCTTCAATTACGCAGAAAACCAGCGCATTTTTATTTAAATTATATTATATTAATTTCACCTTTAAAGCAATTCAATAATCTGCCTTAATATATTTATTTAATGTAGAGTTCACAAATTATTAATTTTCATATGAAAATTCCTTCAATTACGCAGAAAACAGCATATTTTTTATTTAAATTATATTTACTGAAAAAGAATTATGAATCTTACATCCAATTGGAATTTTGCTCCAATAAGCGCAGAGGAGTGAAGATAATTGTCCAGAAGATTTATTGTATACTTACTCCTTGAAACAAACTTAATTTAATCTGAAACCAACAGCAATGGATCATCTTATGTAATATAATATATTTGAGCAAGTAAAAGAAATAATTGCCCAAAAAAAACTATATCACATAATAAGATCCTAATTTAATTGAACTATTAGCTTGCTCAGCGCTTTGATATTATTCATTTTTCTCAAAGTACTCACTACTCATTATTGAAAATATTGTAATGCAATTAATGATGTGTTTGCTAACAATAACATTACTACTTTGCATTTAATTAAACACAAATCTTCTTACTTTAAGAAAAAACGTGAAGTAAAATTTTAAAAAATTTCACCTAAGCTTTGGAAATGAAATGTTAACATTTGCACTTCAGTTTCAAAGTTAAAATAGAATAATCTTATTTTGACAATAGCATTTGCGTTGCTTTCTTAAAATATATATTCAAAGTATCACAAACAAACTCTAACAGCACTTATTAAATATATTGACAAAGTCAAAGTAAATTGGATACAGTATAAAATATTACTAAAAATTGTTATTTTATAATATTACTAATGGAAATTACAGATGATTAATTTAAAACGCGTTAAGCTGTTGTGTATTGATAATTTACAATTTCAATTCAGAAAATAAAACCCTCATCATGTACATCAACCTAAAACTATTTTACTATTTACATTAGAAAAAAAATTAATTATTTATTTTTGTTATGATGTATAACGTTTATCTATACATTAAAAAAAGTTACTACCTGTAAAAATCACATGGTTGATGACAATGATTTTGTGCACCTTTTTGAATTATTATTGTCAATAAAAAAAGATAAAACAATAATGTTGTCTAATGAAAAATTACACTATTATGTATACGTTTAAAGTGTATAACACAATGTGCCTGATTTTTAGAATTATTTTTATGTCTTTACACTATATATATATATATATATATATATATATATATATATATATATATATATATATATATATATATATATATATATATATATATATATATATATATATATATATATATATATATATATATATATATATATATATATATATATATATATATATATATATATATATATATGAAATGAAATGATATTTTAAATATAATTCTTCTTAGATTCATAATATAGACTCCAGTCTCGCAGCAAAAAGTTTTCTTACACATAAGTAAAGTTTAAGGAAGTAAAATAAGAAATTATATTATTTTTTACACGTTAAAAATCTGTAATGAACTCATCTGATGTTTTTAAAAATTGTTTGAAATTTAAAAATGAATGCTCTGCTCTTTTTGGAAAGAATTTTGTGTATGTGTAATTCTCTCCTAAATTACAAAATGTTTTCCACTCAAACAAATTACTTAAGAAATTATTTATGTAAGCTAAATTTTTTGCATATTTCATATCTGTAAACTTAAGTAGACTAATTTCTTTGGTCAAAAGAATACAAATATTATTTTTCTATAAAAGTAAACTTTTATTGATATATTGACTATTAGAGGAATAATTTTTTTACACAAATTATCATACAAAATATACTAAATTTCAAACAATATTTTCATTGAGCTCTTACTCTATTTAGCAAATAATAAGTCTCAATTTTTGCTGAATTTTACATCTGTTAAATTTCTAAAAGTAAAATAACATAAATTATATTTCTAGGCAAATAATTCAAAACTTCTACTGATAAAATAGTATGCTTATTTGTGTTTCAATATTTATTTAAAATTTTTACCAAATTTATATATAAAGTAGTTTTAACA
>CM057819.1:50980643-51353143 GCA_030067965.1 Latrodectus elegans
AATAAAGTAATATGAATCCTACTATTTTGAGAGTCCTGGATTGCGAGGTGTTGAGTAGCCAGAGTGGCTCCGGATCTTTACCGATATATCCCTCCTATGGAACGGACCAAATGCTGGTGCCGGAGTTTTCTCCAAAATATTTTCCTTTTATGCCCCGGTGGGACGGGGCTCTGCCTTTGACGGAGAGATCGCGGCAATTCGCTTGGCTCTATCTCAGCTACATTGCCTCATAGATCAATTTAGAAAAGCTGTTGTCCTCAGTGATTCAAGAGCTGCTCTGCTGGCTATTGTATCTCAAATATTCCCTTAACACAGGACATTTTGAACTGCCGTCAACATCTTGAGAACCTGGCATCCCTTGAGAAGACCATTGTCCTCTATTGGATCCCTGCCCATTGCAGAGTCACACGTAATGAAAATGCAGATTACCTTGCAAAGAAGGGTGCTTTAATTTAGCAGACTACCACACACACTATGCCCTTCTGTTCTATTAAATATCTTGTCAAAAGAACTCTTAAGTCCAGAACTCATGAAGAGCTTACTAACCGCATTTCTTTTATATCTTGGAAGAATGCCATCCTGAATCTGCGCAAATAGCCCAGCCCGAACCTCCATAGAGAGCGGTGGCTGAATTCCACCTTGCACTGCATCGGACACGACTGTCTTGGCAGAAACATCATGTATTGAGTTTTGGTATTGTTCTTTTTCCAGTCTGCACTCTTTGCAACATTGGTGGGAGTCATGGACGCATGCGCATCTTCCCTCGCTGCTGCCGTAAGACCGTCTCCTAACTGGCGAAGGCGCTATCGGGAAACTAGAGACATGTTAGATTAATAGACTCTGTTGCAGTATATTTCTGTGTTATCGTTCTATTCTTTTTATTTATTTTGCTGTAACTGTCTATAATCTGCCATTGGAAATAAAAATTTAAAGAAACTATTAAGAAAGAAAAATTAGTAGATTTTTTGAATGTTTAGAAATGTAATTGAATGTACTAATGAATTAATATTGAAAATCATTCTTTAGATTTTTACCATGATCCTCTGTCTCATTATCACTAATGGTTCTTTGGTTTTGTGATCAAGGATTGGAATCAGTTGCGTTATATCATCATCAAAAAAAGCTTTTATATAGATTGAATAAAATTTTAAAAATAAGCCAGTATAAATGTACCTGGTTATATATATACGTTAAGAAAACTTCTATTTTTGAAATTTTGCTTTGTATGCATCTATTTTATATACGTATTGAAGCAGAGAATTTTATTTGTTTGTAAATACTCAAAAGTATAGCCTAGTAGAAGGATTAAAAATGATTTTATATTATAGAAGCTTTAGTGCTAACATAGGTAGTCATATTTTCTTAGGATGCCAAAAGACTGCATAATTGTTAAATTTTATTGGATTCAAACTTCCCCTAAGAAAGTACTGGGATAAAAATAACAGCAATGACAATATTATTTATAGGTACACTGATGGCTCCAAAAAGGGGGAACACTATTAGTGATGGTGCTTACTATCAAGTTGATGGTACAAAAATTTCATTTTCATTAGGTAGTATATATTTGTTTCTAGTAAAAGTATTAATTTTTTTATATACAATATTATCAATTGTTCATTATTCTTGTAAAGAAATATTTTTTTTTCTGAAAATCAAACCATGTCGCTCATTCTTTTGCATTACGGTTTAGTTTCTCTTCTTATTTGAAAAAAAAATATTGCATACAATAATTATCCCGCTTTAATTTTGATGTTTAATAATCCATTGTCAGAGATATTATCAGTGATTCTCCATTAATGAATGAGTAAATGAGCCCATGAGGACTTGATCAGCAACTGTATATATTAGATCAGAAGCTACCATGAGTATTTCAAATGAATTGACCAGAGGGAGCAATTCTGATATATTCGTAAAACAATTCAGGATCTGGTATAACACCAGAAATCCGAGATCAGCGAAACTATTGAATTGTAGTAGATATAGTACTTTTGAAATAGTTTTTAAAGAAAATACTTGTTAAAAGTCAGAAGTGGCCGCTTAACGAAAGAAGTACTGTAATTAAACGAAAGAAGTACTGTAAAGTACTAAGATTCCTTACTGAATATTGTGTCTTTAAAAGATACAATATTCAGTAAGAAGTATTATTAAAAGATAAAAATCACACTACATTGGGAGAAATGGTCTTACTACAATTTTTTTTTTCCATATATGGAGGAAGCACCTTCATATAACCTTTGTTAATGTGCTAACTTTTCCATGCTCAGATTTGAGCATCTGAGTCAATGTACAGTTGACTCAGATGCTCAAATCTGAGCATGGAATTGAATGTTGCAGTATGGAATTGAATGTTGCAGTATGGAATTGAATGTTGCAGTAATATTGAATGTTGCAGTATGTTCTTGTTGAAAATTTATTGAATTTTTCTTCATCAACTGTCTCATTCAGTAAAAGCATACTATTTATTTCACAGCATTGTAATATAGGATTAAACAAGTCTTGCTAAAATCTTAAAGACACAATAAATCTGGTTCAACAAGTTTTATAAAACATAATAGTCAATAAAAATAAAACGTTTCTAGTTCATGAAAGAAAATAAAGATATTATATTCTGAATACAATCAATTGATATTTTAAGCTTTAAAGTTCAGAAATACTTATAGATAATAATTCATTTAAAGAATGAAGTAAATATATTTACACAGGCTTGACATCATGGTTGTTTCTTAAAGCTAAAAAGTATAACTTCAAAATCAAATCTTAAGAGAAAATCTTCATAAATGTATTCGAGAAGTAGAATAAAAATAAATTTCAACATAAATGCTTGCGTGAAACTGAGATAATGGTAAAGAAGAATGATTTACTTCAATTCTTCGTAACAAAGCTACATTTCAAGAGGTCCAGAATGAAATTCTACAGTCCTAATCGGTAGTCGCACACACCTTTTCTGAAAACTAATAGTAAAAACCGTTAATAAGCTTGTATTCATCCTGAAACTTTTACATCGAGTTTCAAAAGTTGTACATGTCCAACATTAATTTACCGTGAATTCAGGCGTAATCAGTAGAAAGAAGAATTTTCACTCTTTCATTTGCAAATGAGAAAACCTTCATTAATTATTAGAGAAAACGAGCGTTTCTTTCTTTTTATAAGTCTATATCTACTAAGACATGGCGCACTTTTCCTTAATAGAAACTTGCTCCATTCATCTTGTTCGAACATTAAGATATGTGCCAATGAAAGGGCATAACGAACTTTAATCCTATTTTCGCAGGCTAATAGTACTTAATTTAAAATATGTGCAACGTAAATGTAATTATTCATCAAGTTTTGAATTTTTATTTTATTTACATCCCTAAGTTCATTTTGAAAATGTTAAAATATTGCTCTTTTTTTAAAGTTTTGTAATATTCAAATTTACTTAATGGATGCTGTTTTATCACTCATATTTTATTTTAATAAATAATCTTATTAGATGTTTCAAAATCTTTAACTCCCAGTTTTCATTTAGAATGTTAAAACATTCAACCATTCCATTTGAGAAACATTAATAACAAACCCATTTTAATTTAATTGTCCTTTACTATTAGAGTTCATCAAGTAGAATGTATTAGTAAATAGAATTGTGCTTACGCAAAATGTTATCTTTAAACAGAGTGGAATGTAATATTTATAAAAGAATGTTTTACTAAATGAAATTCTATTTATTTCATTTAATGTAGTATTCGTATTAATTAGGAAGTATAGATTACACTTCCCGAAAGCATAGCTTATTAGGAATGTAATCTTATAAATAAAATAAAAAATTAATTTTTGTTTCAATTTTTAAAAATTGATTAGAATATTATCACAAATTAATTAAAAAACTAATTATATTAACTTATATAGGGTAAAATATACCTGAAAATTTAATTTACGGGAATCAAATAAATAAAATTTAAATTTTACTCCATTTTCATTTATTAAATTACTTATTTACTATTCAATTGAGGCTTAGTGTAAATTAAAATCACCATTTTGCTTGAAATATATATATATATATATATATATATATATATATATATATATATATATATATATATATATATATATATATATATATATATATATATATATATATATATATATATATATATATATATATATAAATGAAAATTATCATCAAAAAAGCATTATAATATAAAAGCACCTTAAATCAAATATTTAAAAATATGCATACATTTTTAATGCTATTTTCGCTTTTCAAAATATATTATTAATATAAAATCTATAGCATCTTAAAGAAAATACTTCTGAAATATACAAAGCTGCGTTTCAAGCTAAGTTAAGAATTCTGAAGCAGAAACTAATTTATTTGATTGGAAACTAGTTGCTTTTCAAAGCTTCATTAGATTTTGCATTTCCTCTTCTTCTTGGGGAAATGGAGATCCCAATGTAATTTTAATTGAGTTACTCCTGAAAATTTCCCATACTTTTCCAGAGAGTTTATCGAAATTCTCTATTAATTGAGATTGATAAATGACACAGTGAAGCAGTTTTCAAATATATGGAGTTATTCGCGACATTTGGTAAACTTGATTTATTTATACAAGCTTCTAGAATTATTCAACGCACTTTGTAGTTGAGTATGAATTTCAGTTTAAGTTAAAATGACTTCTAAAATATTCATTTAAAGAAATCATTCAATTCTAGAAATTAATTCCTACTCATTAAATACATTTGCCAAAAATTATTTATTTACTTTTTTTGTTTCTAAACTAATTAAAATATAATTTTTCTTCTGTAGGAATGACAACAAAATGTAACATTGTATCTGAAATCTTAAACATATCGTTGATAAGAAGTTTTTTAGAGGAATGGTTTAATATTCAAAGTTAAGTAAGATTTTATTTCATTTCTGAGCGCTGCGTACTGCTGCTAAGGATTTTAATTCGAAGAATTTTAAAGAAGAAGGAATTTCATGTTGGAATATCAAAAAACTATAGTTTAATTACCAATAATTTAGATTTAAGTTATTTTTAAACAAAAAAATATTAGAACAAATAAATTAACATAAAAAATAATAAATTTAAATATTATGTTAAAAATAAAACATAATTATCCAAAATGAATAAGGACTATGGTTTTGTCACATCTTGAAGTTATGTTTATAATTCTAAGAAAATTTCTGTTACTTTATTTATTTATTCTTTTTTTTTATAAAAATGGCTTTTATTTCAAGCATTACGACCATTGGGTCCCTTTACCTATTAACTATACAAAAACCGTTTATATAAAAAGAGTTCGGTTGCAATACTTTAACGTTTCTATACCAAAAGTAAAAAATATCTAAAAGTAAAATTCTGATTAATATAATAATTTAATAATAAAATGAGCAACATGAATGGATAATTTCTGAGTTAACATGTTTTGGAAGAACAACTTCTTTCTGAACATCACACTGTTTCCCTCAACTATTATTTTTTTAAAGAATATATTTTAATAAAATTTTATATTATTACATATTAATCTTATTTATTTTATTGAAATAAGTATGCGGGAATTATCAAATATTAATATTTTATTAAAGCAAAGCATCTACTTAATTCAGTGAAGAATGTAAAATTAAGCAGAAATTGAGGGTTCTAACTGTATTTCCTGCAAAATATTTATGTTAGAAATGGTGAAACTAATCATCTTGTTTCGAATTAACTGAATTGTATTTCATTTATGGGGCTAAGGGTTTTGACTGGTGACTAAGTGACGTAAAGGCATAGTTTAAGATAAAATGTGATAATAATTAATTTACGAAATTATGACTGTAATTAATTTACTAGAGTTATGCCCTAAGCCATAGTACAATAAACATCATTCAGCTAGATTCCAGATCATATGGCTGCCAATATGATAAGGTACAAGCAGAGCAATTTCAAATAAGCAATGGTAAATCAAAGCTATAAGCGTTATAAACTCTTGTAGTCAATGTATAACTATAAATTAGTCGAAGCTTATTCATTCCATTCAAGACTCAATAACATATTTTTATTCCGATTGCTATTAAATGCTGTATTTTAAAAAGAAAAAGTGAGGTACAATTATTTATAAGCAGAATTGGCATATATTTCTCTTAATTAAATCATTAACAATTGCTGGCTAGAGAAATTCAAATTCACATAAACATGTATAATTAACTTTCACAAAAATACAACAATCTACAATTTTAATTTTGTTATGAAAAATTATTGTCATTATAGAGAAGCCTTATCATTATTGAAATACATATATGCTATAGGAAATCTTAAATCTTAAATTATATTATTGGGATTATTATGCACATAATTAAACCAAATTCTATAAGTCACGTGATTAATAGCGTAAACTTTATACAATAAAATTCCCAATTTTATCTATAACTAGCGAGGCGCAATCCAAAAGGATTAAATGATTGTCCTACATTCAAATATTCTCCTTAATATGATAAAAAATAGTTCAGAATAATACATCTTAAGACATTTAGAGACTTTACATTTGATTAATTATGGCAAAAATCTTATTTTGTTTGTCTATATATTCGATGCATTTCTTTTTTGTACATACAATCAGGTATAAATTTGTATCTCAATATGTCTACAAGTCAATACATTAGCTATCGATATAATATATAATTAAAATAAAATTTTTCATGGAACAATGACTGATTTTCAGAATACATGAAACTGGAAAAATATGAATGAATTTTTAACATTTTAAAAATATGTGCTAAATAAATAACACATTTTTACAAGAAACATGCATAAATTTTGCATTAAGCGATATTACTTTTGTTAAAAACACACTATTTATTTTATAAGAGATGCCTTAAATTCATTGTGATAAAAGTTATGCAAATACAAATAAATTTTCTTTCTAAACAAAATATCAAAAGGGTAATTGCAGCAAATCGTGCATCTTATGGATTAAAAAAATATCTTACCTCCAAATATATCAAACACAAGACAAAAATTTTACTATATAAAACTATTATTAGACCCATTTTAACTTATGCTTCAGAGACTTGGGCATTGACACAGAAACATGAATTCCGTTTGGCTATTTTTGAAAGGAAAATTTTGAGAAGCATCTATGGTGGAGTGGAGACAGATGGGGAATAGCGTAGAAGTTATAACCATGAATTATACAAAAGTTTTAAGGACATTGATGTTGTCAAATACATTAAAATACAAAGGATGAGATGGGCTGGCCATGTTATTCGTATGCCAACTGAACGCACCCCTAAAAAAATCTTCCTTGCAAGGCCAATGGGATAGCGTTCCTGAGGTAGACCCAAAATTAGATGGATTGATTGTCTTGATAGGGACTTTAACACTATTGGAACATCTAATTGGAAAAGTGCTGCTGAGTACAGGCGAAGATGGAATAAGCTCATTAAGAAGGCCAGGCACCACACAAGGTTGTAGTGCCATTGTTGATTGATTGATTGAAACAAAATATAAAACTAAAATGGTTGGCTTGGAAATTTTAATTTGTATAGTAAAATAATGAAGGAAAAGCACTTAAAATAACTTGGCACATTAATAAAAGCATTTTTTTACATATGCATTTCCATATACATTTTAAACTAAATTCTCATTTCCCATGTACTTGCTAGTGTCATGCAAAAGTGCATTAAAGAGGCATTTAGGCAAATATTGATTTCACTCTCACAATATTCAGATTTCAAGAAGTCATAATATACACATTAAAATATTTCGCATAAATATCATTAATATACTAAATATTTTTTATATGCTATTAATGTTACATCATAAAATAATACTTTTGCACTAAAATATAATTCCTAAATTTTATTTGTAAGAAAATTGGAATTTTGAAAGTGCTCAGTCTTGAAATATTTTTGCTTGTATAAAATTTTATCTTTTTTATGTGTACAGCATTTCTTGCATCAGTGTGAGCAAACAATACCATTAATTTTGAATAAATTATTTCACAATGATTATAAAGTAACGTAATGCATTATATTTGTGCAATAAAGTGTTTTCTATTATTTAAAAACTACCATCATTACATTTATAAAACTACCATCATTTTCCCTTAACATTATGAATAGAAATTGAATTCTTTAAAATGTATACATTGTATAACTAATTCTACTTACTGTTGCAAATAATATATCTAAATCATTTAAAGTGTTTTAAGTGGAAGTGAAGTGCTTTCTTCAGATCAATACTACTTAGTAACTCCTAAAAGAAACATGCTCTTAGCACGGAGAAGCCTCTAAGATAGCTTTCTTTTTTGTTCTCTCCAGAAGAGTTAAGAGCAAAGCAATAAACAAGAGCTTTCGACAACAAAACCACCCTTGATCAATTAGTTGAGATGCTTTTAAGGCTGAAGTTCCTAAATTTATCACATCTTGAAAGCGTGCGTAGACATATCGGAATATTGAAAGCTGTTATTGTTAGAAATGACAGAGGAATCCATAATCAGCTGAATATTTACTTCCAACTCTTGCATTAAATATGTACATGAATATCAAAATAGTATCAATTTTCTAAATAATATTCAATTTGGCACTTATGGTTATCAGCATCATTCCATTTTATATGAAAATACAAGAAATTTAAATACTTTTCAATTTAAATTATAACTTTTGAAAATAAAATTTTCATTTAAAAATTCAGCAATTTCAAGATTATGTACTCAATTTATTATCAAAAATTTCAAGCTTCAATGATACAAATGCTTTTTGTAACAAAATTAGAATCAACTAGTAAAATGATTTGATTTGCTTTTAATCATCAATAACACAACGTGATTGGAATCATTAAATTTCTAGGAAAGGTAAAGTAATGCTAGTTAACATCACTGTAAAATAATTACTTAAAAACTGTAAGTAATTTGCTTATTTTTGAATGATGTAGTTTGTTAAAAATTATTCATCCACATTTTTTGGAATTATTAAAAGAGAAATAATAATAATTATGTAATTCATATTTTAATAAATAAAATGAATTTGTCTTCCAAGAGAAACATGATGTGTTTCTCTTGGAAGACAAATTCATTTTATTTATTAAAATAATGTGAATGTGAAATTGGTAAAATGTGAATGTGAATGTGAAATTGGTTGTGATGTGAAATTGGTAAAATACTTTAAAATTATTTTTCATCATTTTAAGGCCAAAGCCAACATTATATATATATATATATATATATATATATATATATATATATATATATATATATATATATATATATACATATATATATATGTAGCAAAGCACAACAGAAATTGATAAGTGTGTCTCTATAACATCATCTATAACATCATTTTTAAGTTATGTTTTCAAATTATAAATAATTGGATGAAAGCGACACGGTAAAATACAGTAATATGTTATTTAATGCCTTTTGACCACCAAAATTTGAATCTTTTAAAATTTTAATCAAAAACAAACGAAAATTTTGAATTTAAAACTGTATTTTAAAGGAGTGGGTTGTAAGAATGTTTATATTATTTAAAATGATATAGTAAAAACAAAGAATAAAGTTATTATACTCAATAAAGAATTTAACTTTAGAGATAATATATAAGAAAGTATACTATTTAGTCAAATAGGAGACCAAATATAAAAGAATTTTTCTTACTTTTTGCGAACGAGTTACTTGAACATTAAAATAAAAACATTTCTGTGGTGGAATATCCGTAGTTTTATGCAATCATTTATCCTGATAAATAATCACGGTGTATCCAACAGCATCTTGGCTGTAAGCAAGTGTAATTAGTGTTTGATTTAAAGTCAGTTGTGGAGGATTTATCAGGGAGTTCTTGTACCTCTTAAGTTTAATCCCCAAATTAGCATGGGTGGATGATTTTAATTAGTTTTTAACTCTCTTTTTACGGTTCAGGAGAACATTTTAGAAAGGAAACAGGTAAATTAAGGTGAGAAAGGCAAGCCCTTAATTTTAGCAGAAGCGTTTAGGGATTTCTTGAGGTTTTTGCTATAAACTGTAAAAAAATAATGTTGAAAAAAAAAAAACTGTAAACGGAAAAGGATAGGAAAATATTATAAATAAAGTTTTGCCTAGAAGTACTTAATAAGCTACTATGTTATTGTTAGGGATTATATTTAAATGTAAGAATTAATGAGGTTATTTTATAATTATTCCTGAAAAATTCTAACGAAAATAAATTTTACAAATAAAATACTGTCTATAGCTGCTTAGATATAGCTCATTATTATGTTTTTAAATCATTGTTTAGATACTTCATTTCATAAAGAGTATTTCATACATGTAACAATTAAATCTTTAAACACAATTAGGTTGAAATATGATTTATCTGTTTTAAGTAGTTTACCTCATTTAAGTCAATTTGCAATTATTGTATTTTTAAATAAAAAGTGTACATAATGAAGGAAAACATAAATAATTGTGAGCTTTTACATACGAAAACTAAATAAAAATGTGAAGCAAATTTTTGTCAAATTTCATTAAATTAATCAGAATTATATTTAAAACGAAATTTAATTCAATAGAATATTTTATGTTCCTTACATGTGTCATCAACATAAGCAGTTTTATTTTTTATTAATAAACAAATATTAAAAAACTATTCTGTTTTACTTAATATATCACTGATGAAATATTTAGAAATATTACAACATGATATAATTATGATAAATATGACTCAAATGCAATGTTATTTATTAGGAAATTTTGAATCTAGCAGTAGAACAATATTTATTAAAATTACAATCAATTTTAATTACAATCAAATAGTAAAAAACTATCTATTGATTTTTAATTAATAAATAGCTGATAAAATATTTAGAAATATGACAACATGATATAATTATGATAAATATGATTCTAATGCAATGTTATTTATTAGGAAATTTTGAATCTAGCAGCAGAACAATTTTTTCAGTGCAGTGCCTTCATTTCTGCTTTCACTAAGGATTTTTGTTTTCTAAATATGTTAGAAATTTGAAATTCTATTAAAATTATGAGATCTTGAAATTAGGTAGTTCATAAATAGCATTATGATTTATGACACATGCGATATAAAATCAGTTATCAGTCAGTGGAAAAAATTGATGTAACAATGATTTCTAAATGTTTTTCGTATTTGAAACGTATAATGTAATTCTTGATTTTATAACTTTAAAGTAATTAATATTTTCATACAATAATAATTCCTTTTTAAACTTTTAAAGTGAATAATTACTTTGTATGTTATTAAATTTTATTTGGAAAAATTTTCAATTTCTGGTTCAAATAAACATTTGGAAAATATCTTGAAATGAGAAAATTTTACATAAGTTACTCACTGATTCCTTAACTGTATAATAGTGCTGATGATTTAATATAATTTACATGTATGTTTATTTAAATAATAACTTATAAGCATTCACAAAAATAATAATTAATAGATATAAAATTTTTGTTTCTAGTAATGTTAATTAAAATTTAGTACAGACTTATTACAGATATGATCAACCTTGAAAAATTTTACGAAGTGATTTTTAATTAATAATACTACTAAAAACATTCCAATCTCTATTTTGAAACATTACAGATTAATATAATGTTTTAATTTAGTTAAAATGATCGTTTTTTTAACATTATCCAAATATATTGTATTAAACTTATTAATTAAACTTTATCATTAATTAAAGTTCAGAAACTTTTGCAAGCAAAAGTTGTACAAAGTTTTTTTTTCAAACTAAACTACTAAAACAAGCATAGTAACAATAGTCAGAGATACTTTATTTAAGCAAAGTAAATATAACTTTCAATTATGGAAGCCAATCTAAGTTGGAGAGTTTCCAGTGTTTTCAGAGGTAGATATAATTATGTAAATTTACCATCCAAAAGACAATCATAGTTTTGTGTTGAAAAATGAGCGAAAAATGCAATCATATGAGAAAGTACCATTGTAGAGATTACAAGTTTTGATTGTAAGTACAAATCTACAGAAATTTGGTACAAATAGATATATGAAGATTGTGTTCATAGCTTTTAAGAACTAAAGAAAAAGCTCCAAATTTAGATGTGACATCGGGTATATTAAAATAGGGGAAAATTAATTACTGATAGGACCAGATTCCCTGACATTTATCCTCACTTTATTTCATAACTAAATAAATTATTCAAATAATATTAACGAGTACTCCGGAGACGCGTGTCTGGTAGCTTAAAGATTATAAACACCACGGAAGTTTTTTATATCATCCAAGGAAAACCGAAGAGTGATAATTATGACTGAGACATATATATGTGTAGGATAATATCTGCTGAAACAATACTAGTATTGATCACTACACATGTTTAACATGAGTTTGTGTTCCAATGTCTATCTGTTCCTCAGAGAAATAATGAAAATTGTTGTCGGTGTGCAAATTTTATGCAAAAAAAGATTGGACTGATTTAAGCAGTTGAGTCAATATTTGCACTACAATCTCGTGACAGCTTGCACAGCAAGCTATCAAGAGTGGCGTGATTATAAGGTATGCAAACTTTATTTTAACCATCTTTGAGAATCTTGACACATTTTGAACTAGAAATATTATATTCTGGTTAAGGATATTTTCCTGAAATATATACTGCTCATCATACGTAACAAAAATGTTCTGTGACTTCTATATAACATTGTAATATACTTATTGCATATTTGTGCTTGCAACATTTGATTCTACTTTTCTTGATGAGCAGAAGTGTTTATTATCATTGGTATGATCTTTTTGTTATTACCATGTACGTATTTTTATAGCAAACTGTTAATGTCTTGTAAACTGCTTGATAAAAAAAAATTCGATAGTTTGACTAGACACTGAATGATCTACAGACCGGAAACAGAGTGAAATACTGTAAATTCTGTGTTTGCAGTTTTCTTATATTCCTGTAAATACCTCTTTTGGATTAGATGTGTAATTTCCTTTTTTTAACGACAACAGTATGATGTCATATATAACTTCTGAAATTTCATTACTTATTTCATATTTGTATGTCACTCATTTTGTATAGTGAACAAACATATTTTCTAAGCTAGTCTCTTATGTAGTAAGAATTTAAATTATATTTGCAAAGATTTATAGTTGCAGGGTTTTGTGTATTTACATAAAGTTTTAGTTGACAATTTCATACTTATATATAATTATAATCTTCTAAGATAAATTTCCATGGGTATTTTATAATTTTTTCCCAATTAAAAATAAAATTTTCTAAACTGTTATATATATTTCAAATTGAATTGAAAATAATTCATACAATATTTACTATATGTATGTATTAATTTTAATGAATTATACACATTCTAATTAAGTCATGTAATCATATAATGTCAGTTAAGGAACATCTCATTTAAATTTAATACCAATTATAAACAATTCATATATATCAAATTTCTATAAAATTGAATTTAATAAATATTTCATTAATATTTTGTAAAAATGATTGTATTTACTTAGAGCGAAATATTTGGCAATCTTGAATATTTGTAAAATATTGACTTTAAAATGTTTGCCATTGAAAAAGTGAGGTATTCTAACATCACTGATTGTAAATTAATGTGATTTCTTCATGCAAAAGCAAACCTTCTATTGTTAAAATATAATTATATTATCTTTTAATTATATGTATGGTATTAACATAGATTTTTCCATCAATTATACTGCGATATCTTCATTTTTAATATTCAAGACATCCATTAAGATTTAAAAATTTTGAACAAAGAAAAATAATTAAACTATTTTAAAGACAACAGTTAATGATTGATTACAAATTTAACATACCAGTTAAAACTCTAATCTTATAAATGGTAAAAATAAGATACAAATATTGAATTTTTATAAGAAAATATTGAATCTTATTTAATAATTAAATGTTTAAAAATTAAACATTTAATTATTAAATAAAATTGCTTATCATTTATTTTAGGAATTATTAATTTTTAATAATATGTTATCAAATAATTTATAACTTCTATAAATACACTATAAATCTACTGAAGAAAAACGTAAATTTTAAATTTGATTTACATTGATTTTTAATTTTGTAACATATTTTTTGTCAGTTAATTTTATAATTGTATTTACATACACAAACAACTAATATTTATATTAGCATATATATAAACACATCCCTTTAGTTTAAAGTGTAGATTCCTTATTATAAAACTTATTTTGTGGTTAATTACAGACATAGCAAACTTATATTTAACTTAGTTTTCAGTTAAAAAATTTGGGTTAATGTTAAATAAACTGTTATACCATTCTTTAGTATGTTTTAATATTTGCAAAAATATAAAAAGAAAATTCAAATATTCCTTAAAAAAATGATAACCATGTGTTTTAATTTTTCTTGAAACATACCAAGTTCCAATAATTATATTTATAATTCTATGTTAATTTTATTTTTCTTTGCAATAATTGAGTTCAGTAAAATATTTATGTAAATTAGACATTTTTAGGTACAAAAATTATTTCAAATTAAAAGAGAAAATACTTCGTCTTAACTACTGTCCTTCTCTAGATTCAATTTACTTTGCAGGATTCAAATGAAAAGAATTAGCATTTTTGCAGATTAGTGTTCTTTAAGCATTTACAACAAGTCTCTAGGTTTTTCTTTATTACCTACATTTTAAAAGAAGAATTTACAGAATTAATTAGGTATCCTCTAATTGTGGCTTTTGACGTTAAGTCGGATTAGAAAACGAAGTTTTTAAAATATTCTGACATGTTTAATATAATTTGCATAACACAATGTGATTTCCATTACAACTATTTCAACATTTGATTAAAAATAAAGGAATTTTTTCGTATGCATGAAATAATAATTTTACAAAGAAAAAAATTAAGTATTAAACAAACATTTTAAAAAATTTTCAGTAAATGCAATATTTTTCATATTAGGAACATATAAAATTCCAAACAAAAATAAAATGTCAAAATGAAATATTCTAAATGAAAACAAATTTATTTTACTTCAAATGTGCAATTTTAATTTAAATTGTAAAGAAGCTGAAAAAAGAGTATGAGTTACGTAATTTTGTAAACTTTTAATTAATTTTTGAACAAATTACTGTTAACAATGTTGAAAAAAATTCAAGATATCAAAATTATTTAAATTAAATGTTTTAAGCTGCAAACTTTAAAATCTGTAAGATTTTACTAAGAATATATTATATTTGTAATTATTAAATTCCATAATGCATTTAATTATTATGAAAACATTTAAATAAATTTTCAGATTGAAACAAATCCAATGATTGACAAATTTGAAATTAGTAATAATCAGTAGCTTTATAACATAATTTGATTATTTTAAACATTATATTTAATATTCCAAAATTAAGTATAAATATTTCATATCATGCAAATAAAGTGTCACTAAACTGTATACTTTTTAAGTTATACTATAAAGTTGTATAGTTTTATTATAATCCATTTTGTGGCCATGTATGCAAAACAAGAATTAATTTCCTAAACTTGATGGACTCACATGTGTTAACGCTTATAAAAAAAATTTTAAACTTTAATTTTGTTGCATAAATCAAATGTATTTCCTTAAATTTAAACATATTTACCAGTATTAAACCTAATAAATTTAAATTTTAAGCAAATTCAAAAAATTTGAAATGGTTGCTTTTTTACTCTTTAAATTTGAAATAATGCTTGCTCTAATTCATATCACTTTTATGAAAATGCCAGATATATGTATTTAATCATCATTTTACATGTTGAGTGACATTAATTTAAAATGATTATAAATTTAGTGAGTACAAATTTTTGGGATAGCATTATTCTAAAATTTTTGTAATTTAAATAAGTAGTGTAAAAAGAAACATTTTGAAATCGTTTTTAAATACAATTTTAGCTACAGCAAAGCTACAAGGACAAGTTACACTTCTCAGAAATTCAAAAAGTGATCGATGTATCTACTGAAATGATTTAGTCGTTCAAGAAGACATATGTACAAAGTCAGTTACTTGACTTAAGTATCATATTTTAATCGAAAGCTTTCAGAACATTTTTATATCAATAAGAAGTATAGCTTTTTATTTCGTTTTTAAGAATATTTTTTGGAAATTTGGTAGTATTTGAGTATATCTGATGTACAATCGATTTGTCATTTATCAATTGATAGTTAAAAATACACATAAAAATTTAATAATTTTTACATTTAATATCTTCAAAATTGTTTCGTTCATTTTGTTCTTAAACCCAAAATTGTGATTTCTTTGAACAACCTAATTCCTAATGTATGTAATCATTCCTTGTTTCATAGCAATAATTAATAAAAATGCAAACATTGACTGCCAAATTTTTTTATCTTTTCTTTAGTAATATATTTTTGTTAAGTTTTCTTATTGTAAAAAATGTGCAAACTGCTTTCAAAATAAAATAATCAGTGGACGCCAAAATACAAAAGTCAAATTTATATATCAGTTTATTTTGCACCGTAAGAGTATATCATTATACACAATGCTTAATTTTAAATCCCTACAATTTTTATATTTATGTAATTATTTACAGTATATTACTCAGACATTTTTCTTTAAAACATTTCTTTTTAAGAACAATTATTTATAATTATTTGATCATTGAAATAAATCTGAGCAAATTAATTGAAATAATTTTAAATATTTTATAAATGTAGAAGGCATCAACCCGGTTGTTTCATGAAGCAATGCGAAATCTTACTGACTTTTCAGCAGTAAAAAATTATTTAATTTTTTTTATAGATTTCTACTTATTTCAAATCAATTTTATTTAGGATTCATTCTTAATAAGTGTAAAAGTTATAAAAACTATTATTCTATTGGAAAATGTTATTTGTTTTATATTGATTCTGAAATTGTTCTATGAATAATGAGTTCTAAGAATTTTATGCACTTATAAGTAAATGGAATTCTAATGTAAACAAAAAATAAAAATACACAATATAGAATAGAATTTTCATCATCTGGAATTTCAAAAATGATTTACTCTTTTTAGAAAATGCTAGTAATTTATATTAATGTAAATTATGAAAAAATATAAATTTTTATAAAATTAATTAAAAAAGAAAACTGTAGGAAAAGAACTGAATCAACTGTTTTGAGCAGAATTTGAGAGATAACTAAAAACGAATTTTTTCCAATTTTCACATTAAAGAAATGGAAGATAATGTTATATATTTTAGAATTACAGTATATCCAATTAATTGCTTCATTGTGAGATTTATAATGCTAATATTTCTAAGTAAATCAGTTAACATTAAATTAGGGATCCTAATAATTGGCGCAGTAACTTAAATACGTAAGCTATAGACCCGGCAGTTAGTTTTCTAAGAATATAGACTACCTTTATTCTATTAAAATATAAATGCATATTTGCTTATTTATATTTAATAGGAAGTACACAAAAGAATTTAAAATGTGTACTTAAAATTTTTATATTTTTTACGACTTTCGTTCCAAAGTGTTGGCGGTATCAGTGGCGAGTTATTGCTTTCCCGTATGCAGTCCCTTGTATTATTAAAAGAGAAAAATCAAAAGGCAATATGCTGGTTATGCTTCGAGTCCACCCTATAGCGCAAGGTATCGTATCACAAACTTTCATTCCACAACCACTATCAGTTTTCGAAAGATAATGGAAATTTATGGTAGTCTCCATTGATTTATCCATTAACGCCGGGCATAGGAACATCATTTGCTTTATGTTTCCCTTTGGCATTCAGATAGTTAAGCTACTGAAGTTACTCTATGACCCTCTTCCTCAATATTTTCATGGGAATTTTACAAAGATTTTTTAAAAGAATCAAATAATAGCTTACCTTAAAATAGATATTGGTATTGAAAACCTCCATCAAAACTGTAACGGGATTTCGCCTTTGTAAAGCTGTTGCTTTAAACTTTGAAACCGTTAGTATTAAATAATTTTAAACTTATATTAATTTTAAGTTATTTTATATCTTAGTAATTTATTTTAAATATTGTGAACATGGTTATTGTTATTTAAACTTCCAACTAAACAGTTAAAATATATTATAGCAATTTTAAACTTTACCATAATTCGGCAAATTTCTGATATTAAGAATTAAAAAACACAATAAGGTTATGAATCAAAGTAAATTCTTAATGTCTATTACACTTTCTACTCAAAAATATATTCCAAAAGTTAAATATTATACAGAATTACCTATGATATTCAAATTAAATTTTAGATCAAATAAGCAGTTATATTTCTTATACTTAATTTTTCTTCTGAGCTACACGAATAAAGTGACTAAATAAATATCTGAATGACTTTAAGTAAAAAAAAATTCCTTACATAATGTATTTAACAGCAAAAAACATTTTGGTAAAAATTTAAAATCAGATATTCCTTTTTTCTTTATCTATTATTTTGACACCAAGATGCCTTTAACAGCATAGCCACTGAATTAAAGATATAGAAAGATAGGGTTACCAGGGTTAACAGAAATTAAACTTTATTGCCTAGGTGTATCGCCAACTTAACTGTCAAACCAAGGGGTATTCCTTGTATTCCCCACATTGCCACGTTCAACACAGAACTAATATCCGAAAAATAAAACTGAATTTACAAAATTATTATATTGAAATAAAAGAACAACAAATAACAAATGATAAAGCAATTAAGTAAAGTAAGTTATATTTTGTTAGTAAAAAAATGAATTTTTAAAAAATAATCCGGAAGCATATTTTGGTTTATATATATATATATATATATATATATATATATATATATATATATATATATATATATATATATATACATATATATGCATATCGTTTTACCAATATGCACAATATGCAATCAATGTATGCTTATATAGATAAAAAATTTTATACATATCTGAATTATAACTATTTTTGAAACAGATATCAATTATAACCGTTAAATTATTCTGAATATGCTAGTCAGGTGAATACATATAGTTAATATTTTAAAAGAACTGTAGAATACATAAAATTTGTATATCAAAAAATTAATTATGAGGGCTCTGCCTAGGAATATTTGGAAAGCACACTGATATCTGAGACACAGGATAAAAGCTGACACAAAGTCAAATAAAACGAGTCTTTCCTTAAAGTCAACACATTTGAAGAAAATATTTGAGAAATTTTACGAGGATTCGTTTGGAAAAGTTTGCTGCGAGAAAAGAGACGTTGATAATTAACTTAAGTTGGAGCTCTTCGCCAAAGCTACAAATTATGTACAGTTAATTAAGAGAAAAGTTCAAATGAAAAATAATAAATTAAGAAAAAAATAAAATAAGGTTATTTAGTAAGGGATAAATAAAAAGTTGAGTTATATTTATACATTTTAAATAAATCTTTTAATTTTATTTCTCAATAATTCGATTCTTTATAGTCGATTCAATTCTTTATAGTAATAGTTTCCTTCATGTTAAAATTTAATAAAGAAATATATGAATTCTAATAAATATCTACATATAATTTTTCTTAGCAATTTATATCTTTAAATGATATTTACAAATGAAAATTATTTAAATCATAAACAAATTATTTTAATAAAGACTGTATGCAATTGCTTAAAAAATATCTATATATACGTATATATATATATATATATAAATATATATATATATATATATATATATATATATATATATATATATATATGTATGTATGTATATAATTTATATTAATTATTATATATATATACATATATATATATATATATATGTATATATATATAATAATTAATATAAATTATATACATATATATATATATATATATATATATATATATATATAATATAAATTTTAATATGTGCGTAAAATATTTTATTCTATTTGTAGATTGTCTCTAAATTAAGCTTTCAAAATGGATTATTGTATCAGTACTGATTCAAAACGAGTGAAATTAAACTTAAATAATTTGTATATTATATGGATTTATTTCCAAAGGGAGAGATATTTATTTAATATTTTCTTAAATTCGTTTGTGTCCATCGTTTTAAATTTGTACTTCTAAATACGTTGATAATTTACGTTTGAATAAACATTGGTGTACTTTATATTTGCCTTTCCCATTTCATAGTATATATTAATAGTAATTTATAAAACGATATAACATTTTATGCGATTTATAATGCAACTGCACACACACGCAGTAATTATTCTCTATTTGAGCTTAGTGCATTAGTAATACTCTTTCTTTGATGAAATGTTTCCTTCTTTAGTACCTAAAAATCATTGTACGATTAATTTTTCATCAATGAATCAAAAAAGGATTCAATCAAAAGTTAATTTTAGTTTTTAAAACATATATTATGTCAAGAGTATAGAATCCAATTTTTAAAATTTTATTGTATTTTCTTTTATGAAAATGAAATGCATAGAAAATCGGAATTATGTGAAAGGCAATTTAACATTCTGCAAATTTAGTTTACTCAATGTTTGAACATTTATATAATTGCTAGTCTCAGATCAAAATAACTATATTTTAGGTAAAGTAAAATCATAATTTGAAATGAGTTAAATAACTTTACATTTAAAATTTTCGCTTAAATATTCAAATTTAACCAGATATGTTTATTTACCAACTCATAAATATTTTATAACATGCCAGTTGTTTTGAGAATATTTAAATGAGTAAAAATTAAGGGATTCTAAAAATTTGCCTTAAAAAAATGCAGTTTAATTTGAATAAAAATATTGCATTATTTCAATTACTAATTTTAAAAAAATCCCATGTAATTTATCGAAAACGAGAATTAGAAATAATTTAATGAAATTTGTCCAAGTAAAAATGGGAATCAAATAAAATAATGTTATTTATGCTATAAAATTTTTGATATATTTTATTTTACTTCATCATTTGAAACGAAAATTTTAATTTAGTAATACATACATATAATAATTTATTGAGGCATTTTTACTAGCCAAATGAAACATATAGAAATGAAAATATATTTTTGAATTTTAATATGCCTTTTATTTGCATATAAATATAATATTGCTTTAATTTACATATAAGCGTGTTGATTTACATTTCCTATAGCAGTTGACATTTGACCTTTATAATCGTCAATTTACGTCATAAATGACGTCATAATGCCGAATCGTTAATAACATAATTCTGAACTGGCACTTGTTGTTTTGAAATATGATTTGAAACTCAATTGTTAAAATATAATTTACAATTATTTTCCTTCTCATTGTGAAAAATTAAAGTCATGTTTTAATATATATTTTTCAGATAACATGAAAAAAAGGAATAATTTTCACAATGTTTTGTAATAGATTTTGTTATTTTTGAAATTAAATAAAAAATAATTAAATATTCAGATAATTAAATTACTAAATTTTAAAATATATGTTATTTAATTAATAGAATGTGTGTACTGCATATTAAATTGTGTCAGTGTTCAAAATTATATCTTTAGTTTATAACTTTTGATTTTAACAAATAAATTGATGTTTGTTGTTTGCAATTATTACAACATATGTATAGAGTATCATTACTACATATATATTTTTACTACATATATAGAGATGAAGAATAAATAAGTTTTGATCAATTATAATTAAGTTTTAAAGTCGTGAAAGAATTTTGAATTAAGTTAAATCTTATTATGCCAAAAATTAGAAATAAAATCTTAAAATAATATATATTTAATATAAAATATTTTTAACTCGAGAATAATAATTTAGAATATATAAAATTATATGGTTTCTAACTATTTATTACATTCTGTAAGCAAATTTGACTAAGCATTTCATGAAATTACTTGAATAATCATGATCTCAGTGACTTTTCATAATTTATTGAAACTAGCTTTTATGCAGCATTGTTTTATAACATTAATCACACTCATTAAGAAGAATATACCTTTTACATTAATTAGAAGTCGTTAGATGAATATACAGGCTAAAACTATACAATTAAAATCAATAAATGTAAAATGGACAAATGTGTGTGTGTGTGTGCCAATTAGTACATAACAGATTTTTGAACTAAACTTTATGCAATAGGTATTTTAAATTGAATTGTTAGATTTTTTTTAAATATTGTAATTAAAAAGTACCTTTGGTTTATAGTCAAACATAGAAAAAAATAAGTATAGGAAAAATAAAGTATTTTTCTTATCATAACATTTATTAAAAATTATGTTTATTTGAAACAATCCCATTTGAAGTTTGGATAAAATTATTTTATCATTAATATTTAAAGCAGAGATCTGTTTAATGATATCATTACTTATCACGCCTTCCCTTATGAAACAATGTGGGATTTTTCGTGTATAAGATAACTATGTCCCATTTTAAATTTAATTAATTATTATTCAATCACACACACACAGTGTCTTATATTAATGAAATGTAGTTTGTATTATGAATCTTGATAATAAATTACGATGACGAGTTTTTCAACTTAAAAAAATAAAATACACAAACTAATAAAATCAGTTTTATAAAAAAAAATAATTTATTGGACTCGAAAACATGATATACTATAAATTAATTTCTTTGTGCTTATCCCTAAATTTGTTACTTAAGGAAGAAATGTAGAATGTCTTATATTATAAAAAAGAAAATTGTAATATTTAAGGAATATTGATTTTTAGCTAATTTGTCAAAGTAAAAACTGTGTCAAATCCATTATTATGACTTTGTAATTTTTATATATGTGAATTGAGTTTTCTTTTTTTTTATGAAAATAAAAGAAAACCAATTTTGTATCACTATCTGATAAAAAATGTTATAAAAAAAAAGATTTTAAAATAATTTGATTTATATGAAACACTGGGGCTTTTTACGTGACATTTAAAAAGAAATATACGAATATAAATAGAAATCTTTCTCCAGCAATTTTCTGAAGCATTAACCTCCAATCGTTATTTAAATAAAAAAAATCTAAAATATATTTCTATTTCATGAAAAAATAAATAAAGTAAAAATGACTCTTCAACCTTGATAACGATTCTTTATACTCAGTCTGGGTTTGACTTTTAGTTTATTTTCATCAGCAACAACAGGGAAAAAAAGCTGAAGCAAGGTAGAATTTGAATCGACTTTTCACGAAAATAATAACAATGCATAAGCACGTTTACTATTTTTGCTTCATATAATTTTGATTTCCAGATACTCTTAAAAAAGGAGGGAAAAAACTCTCTAAATGCAAACAAATGTATTAAGAAGTTATTTCAAGTCGATTGCATAACAGATTTATTATCGTTTATGGCTTGTTTCCATAAAAAAAATTGCAAATGATCTTCTTAAACTGATAACAAATGATACTCGAGTCTGTGGACTGTTCGTTGGTTGCTTCCATCATTAGTTCTTCCTGTATTTTTTACATTGTTATTTTTTGATTTGTGAAGAGTTTTCTTCTGAAGCAGATGCAAATCATTCTTAATTTATTTATAGAAATAAAAATGCTATCAAGTAATAATAGATACCTAAAAGAAAAATATTCTACTTGAACGAAAAATTTAAAGATAAAAATATTTTACTTAAAAAATCAATCTAAAAGAACTCTTAATTTAGGATTTTTTATTATTTTTGAATAAACAAAATATAATAATGAAGAATAACATTATTTATAATTGCCTATTACCATCTCAAGAATAAATCATTTGTCAATTTAATTAAAGAAACAGAAACAAATTGAAATGAAGACCATTACTTTGAATTTTGTTTTTAATATTATTTTTGAATATGGATTCTAATTAGGAATGAATCCCTACTATATTTAACTTGAAGCATATAAAACCAAGTGTTAACCTCAAAAGTTCATTGTTTCATCAATTCTCTTTCATTCATCCTAATGATTGCTACAAAATCTTGCTCAACTACTAAGAGTGATGCATAAATTAGTATTTTTAACTAACACATCAACATTTGACATAAAAATGTAGAATAATGTAAATCAAAATGAATATTTTGAGTCCTTTAAAATATGTTAAGGAATATCTGCTAGAATAATTCGTATGGGTGTCTAATACAGCCTCGCTTTTTCTTTATACTTTCAATTAAAGGTGTTCTGTATTCAGGCACATTACTAAATTGGTCTACTTTAGTAATTAAATCATGTGGTAATATTTTTATCTATTTCATATAAAATAAAAATTATTCATTGAAAGTCTTCTAATCATCAGGATGCATATATTAAACTTGATTTCTATTCACTATAAACATATAAGCCTGAGGTGGAAATATAATCCACAGACTATGGAACTAATGCAAGTGTGGTAGCCATTTTTTCTAGCTTGGTTGCTTTGATAGAGGAAGGACACATTGGTCTATTCTTTAGTAACCAGCGGTATAGTATGTTAACCATTAGGACTTTGAAAAAGTTTGAGTAAAATCCATTTAAGAAATTAACATGAAACTAATAATGTGTTCAACATCTCATGGTATACAATATAATAGAAAGAGGCTGTTACATCGTATTTAAAGTTTATTTTGATTTATTGCTATGTATAGGGATTTTTATGAGTATGAGAAAAATACATGGTCACAAGAAAAGTACATTCTTGACTCTGTGTTTATGAAAAATGTAGAAATATTTTTTTATTTACAATATTTTAAATTTAATATAGAACATCCCACTCTGAAGAGTTTAATTCAGTCACTAGCCCAAGGCATTCATTTTGTGATTAAATGTATTTTATGTTTTCTTTGAGGATTTCATTCAGTTTCTGTGAGTTTTATTTGATGGATCACTTATACGAATGGGAAAACCAAAATTGTATCTGTTCAATTTCAGAGCGATTTGAACTGGTATTTATATTTATAGCGCTACTTATGAGAAAATGGCATTTATTATTTCATTTAAACTCCCATAGCTATTTAATATTCAATTGTAACTAAGAAATGAATGCTTAACCATATATAGTCGATGAAAAATAAAGTTTTTGAGATTAAAAATCATTAAGTTCATGGCTTAAATATTGCCATGCTATTGAAATATTTATATATTTTTTATTTATATCTATGAATGCTGTAATAAATCTTATTAAAATGATTCAAAAAAAGGTATAAAGCATTTTGCTTCATCGTAGTTAAATATTAGAGAATAGAGTTATCAGATTTATCTAAAATACTATATGCTAATACATGATAAGCGATTCGTGGACATTTAATCAAATGAATCTTTCTGTGAAACATTTTTCCTTCAGTAAGTATAAAAAAATATCACAAATCTATTATATAAAAATTATTGAATACAAACATTTATTTGTAATTTAAATATAATTAATGAACTAATCTTTCAAAACTTTATGCAACACACGTAAATCAGATATGTAATGTTTAATCGTAAGTTGTATAAAAGAAAAAATCTAATGAAGAAATTCGTTAAGAAATATCCCTAATTAAGAAAAGGCATCGCAGTAAATTTCCTCTTAATAGAGAAAGAAAATATTAAAGTGGGAGAAACTTTATATATTTAATAGTTTTCTAAGGAACACTGGGTTAATTACATCTATGTAACAAAAGTAATTTCATTTTTTTACATTGGGTCATCTGGAAGAATCTCATGCTGCAATAGGCTTTTTTCAGCTAGAAATCGCACCATAAACAATAGCTGGAAGATTATAAACACGCCATTTTGTGGTTACATAATCGTTAAGACTAACATGTCGCACATAAACCTGATGTATAGCTCAGTTAATGTTCCATTTTCTGGGTACTTTTTATCATGCTCCAATGGGATTATGGCTTAGTTTTTGTAACTTCTTTCTTTGAGAAAAACGGAGTGATAACTTTTAACTGTTGAGGGTCTGTATTTTATGGCTATTAGAATCAACATTTATCTGAAGTACATGTTGTCATAAATTTTCTATTTTACATATTCCAAATACTTTCGTAATAAATTTCGCTGCGAATACATCTCTTTGAAAACTTGAGTAACTCTTGTAAATGAGATGGTAAATGCAATTTGGATTAATGTTTAATTAGCTGCAACCAATTATTACTTTTATTCTTGAAAAAGATGCTGTGAATCAATGGATCAAACACCCAGAAAGACTATTAAATTGTTCAAAAACATTACTTAATAATGTTTAATAATTATAGATTGCTTAATAAATTACATAAACATACCTCAATGCAATCAGATATAATTGTACAGATATCTTATAGAAAAGTTAAATAATATAAATATTTTGTTGTTTTCTGATCAATTGTAATTTTAAATAACATTTATATTCTAATTCTTTACATAATATGTTATTAAAAATACTTCTGTTTTTGTTCGTTAGAAAATTTATGCCAATAAAAAAAAACTTTTAATAAACTCGCCAAATACATAATATCTTTCCAATCTTAAATTTTAAGATTATATATTAAGTATGTATTTTTTTAAAACACTTATTCAACAATTATTAATCCAAATCTTATTAAGAGAGCAGTTAAAATAAATATATAAGATGCAGTTTGATAAAAGACATTATTTGAAGAGTTCTTTTACGAGAAAGATATACAGATTTTAATATTTTCCAAATGATGATAATAAAAATAGGGAATTTATGAAGCAATATATATATATATATATATATATAATTTGCTGGTAGAATTTCCAAATGCTCATAATAGTTTTTAAATCAGCATACTATTGTTAAAAAATTTTTTTCCAGAAGTAAAATGTGATAATTCATATTTTTGACGAAAATTTATAAGAAATTCAATGTTTTGTAAGATCACAAATCGCTTTCAATAAACTCTCCAAATACATAATATTTTTTCAATCTTAAATTTTAAGATTAAAATAGAAAACATTTAGAAATTTACTTACAATTTACATTGTCCTTATATTCAAGAATTTTAAGTTAAATAATCAATGGTTCATAAAATATATATTGTACTTTAAATGTATTTCTCTCAGTTTAATACATTTGCATAAAAACACTGAGAAAAATTACTACTCCAGAGTTGGACAAGTATTGGATAGATATTTTGTATATAATAAAAAAACATAAGAATAATAAGAGTACAGTTTCACCAATAAGTGACTCTTTTTTCAAAAACAATCTATAGTTTTAAAATAAAAAATAATTAACATCAAATCCACCTTTAAAAAAGTATTGCAATGCCCATTTTCTCTGAAATGAATTCCGTGATTCTCGATTTTTACATTCTTTTGACAATAGATTGCTTTTGACTATCTATAAAAAGTTCTCCTGAAATGTAAATAGCAAGTAAAGGGGTAGAAAAGTTTTACAACAGATTCCAAATGTTTGCATTGCCTTAGCATTAATCTTAATTCAATAATGAAACATTTTTGTTGTGCTTATGGGTTTTTCATGCATCTGAATGCAAAAGTTATCCACAGCATCTTCTAAGAAAATCTTATCTAATACTTCATGGAAAGTCCACTAAAAAGAAATTTTGTGGACAGTGCTCAAATGAAGTGCAATATTTTAGCTATAGATTGAGCTGTGATGGAAAATCTACTCTTAAGGTTTCAAGAAAAACATAATGCAATTGATTAATCAATATGTTATTAGAGAGGGAAATAAGTGTATCCCTTTTTTAAAAACAAGCTATTATCTGTCATAGTTGACGTCCTCTATTGCTTACAATAAAAATTTTCAGACCCAATTTATATAATATTCTAATAATCAAACGACGTATATTTATCAAAGGCTATCCTCTTACAATCATCACATTTTTGTTATTATATTATAATGTGAAAAATATCTAATGTTCAGGTTTTAAAATTTTTATATTTATGTCCAATGAATAACATATAAGTTTATAGTTACACAATAAAATTGACAGCATTTCTTTGTATCTCGCATTAAAATAGAGATGATATTACGTCACACTTCAAAATCTTAACTCTTATTGAACTCAAAGTCCTTAATTTCCCTTATTAAAATCTAATTACATATTTATCTTTAAATGTGTTCACACTCTTTAATCAGTAATAACCCTTATTATATATATATATATATATATATATATATATATATATATATATATATATATATATATATATATATATATATATATATATATATATATATATATATATATATATATATATATATATATATATATATATATATATATACATATAATCTAAGCATGTAAGAAAATTAATAACAATCTAATTTAAAAGCATTATTAAAATAATTTTAAGTAGTTTTACATTCTTTACATTCAAATATATACGTATTCAGTAAAATATTAACATATAAAATAACGAGATAAATGTTTACAAAGAAAAAGAAATACAAAGTTTACTTTTATTTTATTTTAACTGATATTACTCGTGACCTCTTTTTACATATTTTTTTTTTGGAGTAAAATATATCTTTGTGTATCACATCTTTAAATAAATATATTGACACATGCTATCATGTATAATATTTCTCTATATGTCGATACAAATCTTTATTTCCTGTTCTAACAAAGTGTTATCGCAGCAAAGGAAGCTAGCAACTGCTCACACATGAAAATAAAGAATTTTTTGTTTTATCTTTCCTATTTTTGTTATCGTTTCTATCTGATATCTTTCCATTGTCTCTCTCCTGTTCTTCTTTATCTTTTTCCTCTCCTTCTCAGTATTCTTTATGATGATAAGGTAACACCACAGATGCAGTTTGGGGGAAGTTGTGTTATGAGAAAGGCTCGAAATCTGATCAGTCGAAGGACTTCAACGTTATTAGACGAAGGATGTATTGACCCGAAACATAACTCAATCGATATTATAGAATTGATTTTCATCCCTATTCATCGATATATCTGGACGATATTTCACAAATATGAGTTTTCCATGGGTATAATAGTAAAGCTGATAAAAGAAAAGTTTCTGGGTATAAACTTCTTGCTGCGAAAAATATATTCTTATATGAATATTTTTTATGCGCACATTTCTCTAGATTTCTAGAATAAAAGTTATTTAAAATAATTCTTGTGCGTATGTATAGAAATTTAGAATAAATGGAAAAAAGGATATTAAAGATTCTATACATTAAATAAAAAAAAAGATTATATACATGTATATACTTTCATTGTTGCTCGAAAAATTGTAAAAATCACCTTATTATTATACAAATAGAAATACATTAACTAACTTATTATTTAAAATGTATTCCAATTGTGTTTTGTTTCTTTAATTCTGAGTAATACAAAAATATTGTATTTATTTGTGTGAATGTAATTTTAAATTTAGTAATATAAATAAACTCTTCAATATCCATAACTCTGTTAATGTGCATGGCGCATACTCCATATATATTATATAATGTATATGATATGTACAAACTCAACGTGTGATTTACAATGGAAAATTTTACTTAAGTTATTTGATTAAATTATCAGCTGTGTGTTAGTGAAAGTTAATTTATCTACTGTAACAAAATATATTAGTGTGCAATTAGCTTCCTTTTTTGACAGGAAAAAAATATTAGAAATAAATTGAAAGAATGCTTTTATTAAATAATAAAATAAAAAAAAAAACATATCGATTTTTTTCAGTTTCACTTTTTTAATTTTTATTTATTTTGTTTTAATTAAATTGAACTCTTAAATATATATTTAGACTTGTTTTTAAGCAAATCGATTAATTTCTTTCACTGAGAATAAAAATTTGTGAAAACTAAGTGGAATAAATATTAATATAACTTTTTTATATATAATAATAAAATAATTTAAGCTTTATAATGATATAAGATAATAATCCTTTGAGAAGAAATTCACAAAACTAATCATGTACATTTTACTTTAAAGATAAAAATAAATATTTTACATTCATTTAAAAAAATTTATACCATTGCATCTGATTATTACGAACCATGGAAATAACAAATTTATATTCACTAATCCATTATTAGAAAGTTAATATTTACTTCTTCAAACTTTAACTTGTGTTTAGTTTTGTTTTTGATAGAAGTTACAAAATCCATTTAATTTTTCTATATTATTATGACAGTAGCTTTAGAGAACTTAGAAAACTAATATTTTATCAAGCTCAAAAATGCATTGGTATATTTATGATTTGTTATTATAAAATGGTTGATAAAAAGTGGCAAAATGTTGGTGAAACTATCAATACTCAAATACAAAAAGCTAATCATAAGAAATTGTATTATCTTTAGAAATCGCATTATTTGCTATCCGTATTCTTTATTTCCGTATACAGTGTGTATGTTATGTGATTACAATTCCTTCTAAATTATTAAGTTTATACATTTAGGAATTCCTTTTTCATTTAAAAATTCAAAACAAATTAAAAAGTATGTTAAAAATATTCAAAAGAAAATATGCAAAGGATTTTTCTTTAATTCACATAACTGGCAGAAATGCAAAAATTGAAGGATTAAAGATTTTGTTTTTAAAACAAAATAGATCAATTTTTATCTTATTATATCTATAGGAAATATTTGATATTAATTACGTAAATATACCTCAGTTTATTTAGCAATATTTTTTTTATGCATGATTACGATGCACTTCATAAATATAATGGAAAATTAGTCACAAAATTTGACACCTTATAAAAAAGAATAAATATTTAATAAACTTTGAAACTAAATCTGGCAAATAAATTCTGCATGTTTTATTATATTAAGTATATCTTACTTAATATTATTATAACAGTTTCATAAGTCTATATACCATAAAGGAAGCAAGTTCTTGTAAAAAATAAAATCGCATATGACACATTATTTTTATTCAAAAAAATCAACAAAATAATACATATTTTGTAACCATTGTACAAATAACGTATTGTGTAAATACAATTATTTACATTTTATACACATTTATATTATATAAGTAAACAAGTCAAAAATTTTAAAATATAAATTAATTTTATAGATTTAACGAATCAATTAGCATTATTTAAGTAAAATATTCACAGTAAAATATAAGTATTTTGAAATAATTTAACACAAATCGTAACTTTTTTTAAAAAGTTAAATTAAATATTTATTATTTTTATTTTAGATACACTTTATTTTTATGAATAATTTTATCTGTAATCCTTACCATTACCAAAACAAAAGGCAAGCAACGTATATATATTCTGCACAAAATATTCCTCTAAATTAATTCTCTCTACGATTTAAACCCAAGCAATAAAAACAGTAGTAAATTCTTAATTTAAATTTTTTGTTTCTATCGCCATAAGATAATACACATATTTTTATAACTTGGAATTCAATAAGGGTAGAATGGTAAGAAGATATGAAACACTGTTCATCCAATAATAAGATTAAAAGAGAAGATTTTTCTTTTATCCCCGAATTTGCATAATAACGAGATTTAATGAAGTCAAGCACTTGGCGGCTATTTTAAGACAAAAGAATCCCCTTAAAGGATTATATTTTCAGCCTTTTTATTCAAGTCATAGTTTTTGTACGGTTAATATTTCATTGTTATGATTTACAGTAAAATAGTAAAAAATACCGAGAATGTCAAAAGAACGATAGGGGCTTTAATCATAATATTTTTAAAGGGATTTAAATGTATCAGTATATATTAATAAATAAAATTTTACAATAATAGTATGTTTTTTCATGAAAGAAATTTCGCCGGATGGTATTCTGATATTTTAATATACAATTTACTATATACATATAATATATATATATGTATATATATATATATATATATATATATATATATATATATATATATATATATATATATATATATATATATATATATATATATATATATATATATATATATATATATATATATATATATATATATATATATATATATATATATATATATAATTGAATAATTGTTAATCCTTAAGCATGTTGTCATAAATAGTTATTATATTAATATAAGTTACAAGAACTATATTAATATGACTGTTAAACAATTTTCAAGATAACGAATTCAATTCTGCTATTAACATAATGAATTAGCTTCACCAAACACACACACACACACACACAATTTCGTTAGTTTATTCTAATTTTACATTAGATTAAATTAGACATATTAATTTCACAATCAATAACAATGTTAGTTTTGTTAAAGAAATATTTTTGAATTTAATTACTGTTACTTAGATAAAAATAACATAATAAACTTCATCAGCACCGTTTTTTACTTACATGTTTAAAAGTAAAGTAAAATATTTAAAAGAACGCTAGACATAATATTTCACAACTAAATGCTGTTCAATCAGCATCGTGTGAATTGTAACTGAAGTCTTACATTTTGTTTTATGTTCAGCAAAGTTCTATTTTACTTTATTAAACTTTTAATCTAGTTTATACCACAGAACTCGTGTTTTTAAATCATATTGATGTAACTCTGCAAATTAAATTGCTCAGAATTTAATTTGCATTTAATTATTAGCATTTAGAGATAAAATATTTTATATATGCAAGAATATTCTTAAGGCTTTTGCCTCACATATCAATGTTAATTTATATAGTAAATTTAGCTTTTAGAATAATGAATACCTTAAATTTCATGAATCTATAACTCATAGAAGAGGGAAAATTTGTGTGACCATGAAATCTTTAATTTAAATACTTGTATTATTAAGTAATAGCCATAAATTTCTACGTATACACATTTCTTAATTTTTAAATTTTAATTCGAAAATTTTTCATTTAGGCAAAATAATTAATGAATAAATACCTAAGTAACAAAACAAATTCAAAATCATATTTGACTTATCGTTAGTTCAGAGAGGCTATTTAATTTATAACACACTCATAACCACTCTAGTTCAATTTCTCTATATAAATTTATTTACTCAAATCACTAAAAACTCCATTTTTACTCCGAATAAAACATACATATCTTTTTCACACACGCTTGGAAGATTTTTCTCTTAATACAATTCAAATGATACGTAGGGGGCGCTTCCCTCCAAACTCACTATGTAGCCTGGAAGCGTGGTATGACAACACAGAACATACCGACCTCCATTGACATCTTTACTTAAACATTCAAGAAATGAAGAAAAAACATATAAAATATAAACATAATAACAATAAAAAAATATATAACTCATTACATAAATAGATCACTCAAATGATGGTGAAACACAAAATTTCGAAATTGTGTGTTTAAAACAACTGTTTGTTTCTTTTCTAAAAGTTCCAGTTTAAGTTTTTAGTTTTACAACTCTTATTTTCCCATCAGTATCCTGGTACACTTCAATGACTCTATCTAGAGGCCATTTATTAGTAGGCAAATTTTCATCAATTGATAGAACCATGTCCTCAATTTTAACGTCATCTTTTTCAAATCTTTATTCGCCTCGTTGTTAAACCACGCTTAAATAATTAAGGTGCCATTTTCGCCAAAATAACTGAACCAATTTTGAAATGTTTTGCCACTTGTTAAGTTTATTTTCCTTTATGTGTGTTAAGTTCTGTCCAATGATGGAATTTAAAGACCGATTGATCATGATGTGAGCAGGAGATTAAACTACAAAATCTTCTTAGTTAGTGCACACAAAGGTCTCGAAATGAACACATTGCCTCAATTTGCGTGACTACTGTTAACATTTCCTCATAAGTCAAATTCTAGCCTCCTACGACTATCTTAAAATGGTACTTGAAAGCTTTTACCATCCTCCCAGAGACCTCCAAAATTAGGCGACCTGGGAGGTATATGCTTCCACTCAATTTCCTCATTTGCCAAGTATGTGGCTAATATTTCATCCGGATTTTTAAGTAAACGAAGAAATTCTCTAAGGAAGTTATTGGCACCGGTGAAGTTAGTTGCATTGTCAGAATAAAATCGAGAGCATTTACCTCTACGAGCAATGAACCTCTTTAAAGTGTCGATAAACGACTCTGATGTAAAATCCGATAATATCTCAATGTGCACTGCTTTAAATATAAAACAAACAAAACTACAAATATAAATTTGTGTAAGATAGTTCGACGTGCATATCCAACTTTAATTACGAAGAGACCACATAAGTCCACGCCAGACACACTCTCTGAAGCAGTAGTTCAATTGGACTCCGATCTTTGGCAGATTGCCCATAATTTGTTTTGCAATGATAGATTTTGCTTTAAAGCAAGGAATGCACTGGTGAACTACCTTTCTACAGATAGAACGACCGTTAATCGGCCAAAATTGTTCCCTAACCAAACTTAGAAATGTCGAGTCACCAACATGCAAATACTTCAGATAATAATATGTAATTACACTTACAGTAAATTTGTTCTATTGGGGCAAAATTGCCGGGTGTTTTTTATAATAATTTAAACTAGAATTACCTAGCCAGCCTCCAACTCGTAGGATACCTTTATCGTCCACAAAAGGATATAAACCCTTTAGCTAACTTTTAGGAGGCTCTGATCCTCTGAGTTGCATACTTTTAATGCCTGCGCTGTAAGCTTCACATTGTATCAATTTTAGAATACGATCCTCGGATACTCGTAGCTTGTCAGTGCTAAAGGGTCCTCTGTTTATATAGAGGGGTTCTCTACAATTTTCCACAAACATAAGAATAAAATTAAAAATATGCAATATTGTTATATAATTATTACTGAGAGAGAAAAGGTTATTAATGAGTTCATTTACAGTAATAGAAAAATCAAAATGCTCGTAGTTCAACTGTCCATGATTTTTCAATTCAGAGGTGAAGTCACAGTTAGCTTCTGGAATACTGATTGAAGGGTTGATATAGTCATTGTTTATCAAAATACTAGGTCCCTTCCACCACAAGGAACAATTCATGAGCTTATCAGGATCTATGTCTGGGAACACGTCGTCCACGGAGTTTTGTTTGGATGAAATGTAGTTCCACTGTTCGGGATTAATATTCTCTTGGATTATAGATACTCTTCTTCTGACAAATTTTTTTAAATCTATTGGATCCTTCCTGGTCCATGATAGGACGATTGTAGAATCAGACCACAAATGGATGGAATTCACTGTCAAATTCATCGCTGCTAACACCTTTTTTACAAGTCGAGAAAGTAAAACAGCAGCACATAATTCTAAACTTGGAATCGTCAAGCTCTTGCTGGGTGCTACCCATGATTTGCTAGTTACCAGTTTCACCATGACGTTTCCCTCTTCTTCTCTAGATTTACAATAAACAGCTGCACCATAGCCAAGCTTTGATGCATTACCAAACCCATAGATTTCTACAATGGATGGACGTTCAATAAGGACACGTCTTTTAATGTCCTTTATACTCTTTAAAGGCAATAAAAATTGCCTTATGCTATTCTTTCTTCTCTTTATCACGGAGTGCATCGTTCCAGTTCAAGTTCAACCTCCACAGTTTTTGCATAACTATTTTTGCTTTCGGTATATCAGGGCCCAAAAAACGTAATGGGTCAAAGATTCTTGCGATTGCAGATAACACTTGTCTCTTAATGCAGGAATAACTTAATTTCACTTCCACTCGAAAGATAAAAGTATGTTCCCCTGGATTCCAGAATACGCCTAAAGTTTTAGTTTCTACATCCATCTTATCAAACATAAATCCAGCCTCAGAAATCACTGGAGGAGTGGTAAAATTTGTAAGCCATTTATGCAAAGTCATACCTGAACTGTTCAAAATGGCTATCAGTTGTCGTTGCTACTCTTCGGCCTCGCTCTTTGTGGGTGCGCCAGTCAAAACATCGTCTATGTAGAAATGTTCACGAAGAAGTGGTGCTGCTTTAGGGAATCTTTTCTCTTCATCGTTCGATAACTGCAGTAAAGTTCTCATCGCTAGATTTGGGGAGCTCACTGTTCCTTACGTAACTGTAACTCATAAGTTTTGTGCTTCTCAACAGGACTCTCACTCCAAACAATTCGTTGCAATGGGTAATGATCTAGGTTTATTTTAATCATATGGTACATCATTTTGACATCAGCCGTGAAGGCTTATAAGTGCTCTCTGAAACTAATCAAAGTAGAGAATAAGTATTTTTGTTTTGTGTTATCTCTGCATCTGTACTTTCAATTTCCCAGAACCTTTTTAATATGTTATTTAAATTATCCTCTCTGATTAATCCACAATATTGAACTTTATCCGTATTTTTTGCTAATCCGCAATGATTTTTAACCTCTTTGTCCTCTTCTACACAACCACTCACTACATATTCAAAAAACTGTATTTTGTAGTAGTAATTTAGTATTTGGGCAGACGATCTGACCTGGTCTTAGAAACTCGTAAAATAATTCCGCACCTAATAACATGTCAATTCTGTCAGGAACATTAAATCCGTTGTCAGCTAACTTAATTAAATTAGAATTTTTTTCATTTACTCTCACCTCTATTGCTCTTTGCGGAGTCAAATCTGTAGTTTTCTTTACTACTAGCATGCTTTTTTCTCTCTCAAAACTCCCATCCTTATTTGAAATTGTTGTCTCTACGGAACCCTTAACTGTCATGACTGCATTATCTAAACCCGAAATTAAAGTATTTGTTTTATTATTTTTTAACTGCAAATTATTAGCACACTGTGATGTTAAAAGGCACGTTTGAGAGCCTACATCTAATAAGCATCTAATCTCCTTATACTCTGAAAACGTATCCTTAATGAGAATACGAGCCGTACTTGGCAAACACTTTTTTGTTTTATTTTTAATGAATCCACTAGCTACAATTGAGTGTTTTGTTTCTGGTACCACATTAGAATTGTTTATTATATTATGCGATGTTGAATCGCGAGTCTTTTCTTGTTCGAATTTAATTTTGAATAGACTATTTTGATTCTCATATTTAGAATAATGAATTAAAGTTTATGTGGTAAACCGCATAAACAATTCCTTGATCGGCATGTTTCAACAGAACAATTATAATTTAAGCATTTGAAACAGGCTGTATTCATTTTTACGACTTCAACTCTTTCCTTTACTGAAAGACTTTTGAACTGGCGACAATCATATAACACATGTTTCTCATTTGAATCACACCCCCTACATTTAGCAATTTTAACCTCAGACAAAAAAAAAAAAAAAAAAAAAAAAACATTTGTATTTCTATTATACCTTCGATTAACACTAGTGTTCTCCATAATATTCTTAAAAATTATTAAAATAATAAATTAAAAGCACTTATTTCCTTGCCTTACTCTTATAAATGAAGCAGTTTCTTTATCTAGTGTTTGGTATATTTAATCCGAAATAATAAGTTCATTAAGAGTTTCAAATTCAGAAACCTTTCTTAATTTTAGATAATAGTTCCATCTGGTTATTAGACGTGATGCGAACTGAACATGAGTTTCATTAGGTTATTTAGAAATTTTTCTAAAATTCTCCAGGCAAGAGTATGCCGCTGGTTCAAACTCTCTCAAAACTGATTTGTTATTTCCCTAATTTTTATTTTTATTTTTAATACTCCAAAAATTGTCAAACATGTCATTTAAAGCATATATGATTTAAATGCATATATGCATTTCATTTACAATTATAAAAAGATATAATATAAATTAATTACAATTTATTTCAAATCCCCTGATTTATATGTGATTTATAAAGTTAATTTATTTTAATTTACATGACTTAATTATGACTATTTCATATATATATACATATATTGTAATACGAATTATATTATATTTCCGAGAATAAATATACTTAACTATTTAAATTTAAGCATTTATAATTTATTCTGGAAGCTCAAAGTTCAAACCATTTTCTTATAAGTAATAATTTCATTCAGCATAAAAGCATTTTTCTATCACAAAACTAAAAAATAGAAAATGGAAAAAGAAATTGAAAACCGTGACAATCTGAAAAGAAATCAATAAATAGCAAAATACATCCATGTCTCAGCATTTGCTTATAAGCATTTTTTTTATTTCGTATGCAATTTAGTTCCGTTGAAAGTGAAAAATGCGTTTAAAAAGTCCCAACCGCGTCATGGAAAACCACCTTTCCATCTAACGAACTTCGCCTTTTTTCCCTCCATTCACTTCACTTTGCTCGCTCTTCTCTTCTTGAAAAATGGTAAGATAAATTACGGCACCCTGAATGGCAACGGCCCGTCGAATTCTTCCGAGATGAATGAAAGAGTAAACACTGACAGCCAACAATCAGGGAAAAACTTTTACTTTACGCTACTTTTTCCCTGATTTCTCCCTCGGGAGTATTCAAGTCGCTCTTTTGCAGCATAAGGGAATTTTTCCCTCCTCAGAAAGAGCCCCTTTTTCCTGCTTATTCTCGACAGTACAAAATCAGTACTACTTTGGAGAGTTTTTTTTTCCTTACTTCATTTTAACCATCGCAATGAGTGAAAGTGAAAGAAAGTAGGATATATGAGAGCGACCAAAGATTCTTTTCCACATCACTTTAATAGAGCAAATGCCTGAGGGTGTAATATTATATCATTTGTCGGCGCTCTTATGTGGACATCGTAAATATCAATTTAATCGCTTGATCATGAAACACTGTTGATTCAATCGCTAGATAGGGAGTACATGGCGCATCTTTGGTGTTTATTCAATTAACGAGATGAGCGTGCTTCCGAACAATGCAAATGTTAATTTCATCTCATTCATGAATACTAGTGTTAGATTAAATTACACATTCGGTAATTTGAAATGAGCTGCGCTTCATAAATTTCTTAATAGTTACTGTACCAGTTTGCATTTCAGCATGTGTTTGTATTAAGACTATAAAAAAATATCATTAGCTCTTTATAAAATTAGAAAACATTAATCTTCAATCTTAAGCGTATGGTAAAACATACCTTAAATAAAAGGCTTACTTACATTAAGAGTACTTCATATGATTTAAAACTTCTTAATTTTTCAGTTTCAGACTTTATTTATGATTGCCAGAAAATATTAAAATACTTAAAAATAAAGATATTTTCATAATTTTGTTGATATCGTGTCAATAAAAATTTTTTTATAAATTTTAACATACTTGCATGGTTTTCATCTAATATGTATATTGTTTTCTAGCAATTTTACATTTAAAATGATATAGTTTCAATAGAATGAATAAAACTTTTTAAACTTTTCTTTATATTGTTAATTGTGTGTAGAGTATTTTAATACATATATTCAAATATTAAGCGATGCAAAACACATATTTAGTCTGCTAATAATTCCATATAGTTAACAATGTTTACACGGGGAAATCATTTATCAAGAAACAATGTTTTATTCTTTAAAAATGATCCATAAGCTTTCATTATATGTTTTTCATGAAAACATTTTGTAAATTGGAATTTTATCAGTGGATATTTATAAAAATCATAAATAATTGTGTATATTTACTTCGTTGAGCTATATTGGTTAATATTTGTTGAAGTGAAACAATTTAGATAAATTTGATATAAACGAAATACTATCTATATGTTAAATATCAGGACATAAAATATAAAATGATGTAAAGATATTTATATTCATTTCATATTTACAAAAACAGGATTAATATAATATTTATATTTAAGTCATTGCTTTATTTTATGGTACTTTTTCTAGCTACACAATTTAAAAAATTTTATATTAAAATTCCTGATTCCATATTCTGTAAAATTAACAATTTTAGGAGAGTCTTTCGAGAGTATATAAAATTTAATATTTCTTGAAATGTTAACTTTTTATTTTATCTATAGTAATTTTATGAGTTTGGAAAATAAATGATTTTAGAATTTGTCAAAATGATTCATAATAAAACATGAATAATAATTTTGAAATATATTAATGTTAAAAGCAATCACGAGTACTTATTGAAACAAATGGTATTTTGCAGGATTATCTGCATATATTATTCTAATCATCTATTTCATTTTCGAGGAATGACTTGAAGCAAACTGACTGGTCAAACTCTTTGTCACACTCATTTCAAAATGGCACCGTTTTGTAAGCAGTTTTCGTGCCTCGAAGTCATCCGGAAAAGGTAGTGCCAGAATCAATTCGTCGGCAAAGGTAATGAATTACCAGGGCCATCGAGGAGTGGTTGCTTTCAGAAGAGCGTTCATAGTAATAGATTGATTGCTCTTGGTAAGACGAAAGTTGACCAAAGATTAATGGTCCGCAATAGATTTCTGTTAAATCGATTCTTTCAAATTCCTTTAGAGACCGAATCGATGACGTTTCATGACCGCATGACTTGTTACTGGATGCAATAAGCAATTCTGGGAATTCTATAATATTGATAAATGATAACTGATTAAATGGTGAAATAAACTTAGAATTTTTATATTCTGTTCATGTGAATAAAATTGCTGGCTTGATAATAAAGTTTTAAATATGTATGGTTTTATAGAATATGTTTCCTTTAAAACTCAATATCACAGTAAATATTTGTTTATAGTTTGCTTATAGAATTTAACATCCACAAATTATAACTATATACATTAAAATAGTTATTCATATATCTTATCTATTGACAAATACTAAATTATGAACTCAAAAACTTTTAATTTAGATGAACATATCAGTTTTATTTGTAACAAGTTTGAAATGAATTTTCAATAGTATATGTCATATAGTTAGAGTTTTAGTGCATAGATTTTCAGAAATTTCGACGTAAGAAAAAAAAAAGAAAACAATGTAGAATTAAAAATAACAAAAAGGATTTATGCAGAGAAAAAAATTTGCTAATTATTTAAGGATGTTAGTTGTAATTCACGTTCTTGGCGTTTTGACAAATTCTGTTGTTAAATTCATGAACGAATAGTTTGACATATTTTCAGAAACTAAACAGGACCCTGATATAATTTCAAATAAATCGAAAAGATGAAAAAGCAATTTACCAAATACGTATAATATATATATATATATATATATATATATATATATATATATATATATATATATATATATAGATATATATATATATATATATATATATATACATATATGAAATTTGAGCTTTATTTCCTCATTTATATTCACTCAATGTTGTTAATTCACATTATTGTTTTGCAATTTCAATTGTAGATTAAAGGAATACTTATCTTAATCTTGTTATATTTCACTCTTTATTAATTATTGTGGAAAGTTTAAATTACATATGGATTACAAGACATTGAATATTTCTTTTCAGTTGCTGAATGATAATGAATTTATCATTTATTATTAGCACCTTAATTAGAAACAAAATTATTGAACTTTTTAGCATATTTCAGAATTATCTTTAACATTTATGGAACTACCTAAGTAAAACTACCAAGTAACATTTAATTTAATAGAAAAAAAATATCTTCTAAATTTATTAATGTTAATATATTTACTTAAATATTAAGGGAGTTTAGCAATATTTACTCTAGATGTGTAATAATCAATACATGGTAAATTTATTAAAATAATCTTCCAGTTTTCAAACATAGTAACTTTCATTATCATTAAAATGTATTTTGATTAATTAGTATAGAATATTATATTAATGCTGCCTTAATAATATTGTAAATATAGATTATTTAGAACAAGTAATTCCACATAATTTAAGAATATTTTATTCAGAACAGTTTATTCAAAATTATATCAGGCTTACCGAATCGAACACGATTGGAATGGATTTATTAAATTAACTTAATTACGAAAAAAAGTAAAAAAGGAAATTTATAAAGATAAAATAGATTAAACTTTGAATATTAATATCAAGTCTGATAAATCAGTTGACCCAATAAAAATTGATAAATTATGAATGCTTAGATTTTATATCTCGTTTGATTTAATGTAAAACTTTTAAAGTAAATAAGTCATACGATCAATTCCTTTAAAACTTCAATATATGAGAAAAATTCTCTATTTTTTATTCTTGTGTGTGTGTGAAAGTACTTTAATATTTAAAAATTATTTGATGGTAATCATTTATGATTTTTAAAAGCAAAACATTTTTACAAAATATCACATACTTTTAGAAGCGTAAATTAAAAGTGAGAGTTCTTTGTGAGGAAGCGAAAATTAACTATGACAAAGAGTTCAGATAAATTGAATTAATTTTTTTCACCTTTCAGTTTCACTATTGATTAAGAAAAATATTAATTAAAATTTCTTTATTAACAAAGTTTACATAAAAAATAAGAATATTTTTAATTAAGTTCTCCAAATATATAGATTTACTATTTTTATTTTATGCTGAGGGTTAAGAATTTTTTTCTTACAGAAATATTTAAAAATATTTTAGAAAAAATTACTTACAAATAGAAAATTCATTTTAGATACAAGCTTTCCTCTTTTCAGTTGAAGAGAATTTTCATATCAATTGACTTAATAACAGAGAATAGAATGAGGAATGATGTTATTGATTGTTTTAGTATAAGATTATTTTTATAAAAAAAAAATATAAAATAAGGCTCAGTAATGAAGTATTTACCTCTTATATAAAGAAGCACATTAATGTTTCTTAAAGCAGCTTTAAAAAAAAGCAAACTTTTTTTTAAATGGAAATTTATATTTATAAATTTGTAACTCGATTGGAACTTAACTTGGGAAGTGTCTTGTATCAAACACAAAAATGTAATTCTGTGTCATAATTACACATAATATAATTTGACTGAATTTCAGCTGCATAATATAACATTCTTAGCCCTTTATTATTTATTTAAATTAATGTTTGATTTTTGAATATATTCTCTTCTAGTTGTCACTATAACTATGATATTCTAGCTAATTAAGTACTAGATACATATATTTTGTCTATAAAAATATAATATAAAAATCTAAAATTAAGGATCCCTATTGATTCATGAATTAATGAGGCAAATTGCAAGGACATTGAAATTCATTCATCTCAACTACTTACAACATTTTGTGAATTTCATTGACTTGCATATTTTACAACGATCTTACCTTCATTAACAAACTCAATTTTGGCATGTTTTTACAAAAATTTATTAAATATTTAAGTATTTTATTACGTTTACAAGAAATAAACTTATTTTGTTTCAATGTAACACGTTTTCGCTTTAAAAAAACATAGCTGTTGTTTCTACAACCAAATTCAATTGCTTTGTTATTTAAAATCAATAAGTAAGAGAATACCTTTACAGTAAAAAAATAAATCTCATAAGAACCGTAAATAAGTACATGCAAATAAATGAGTAAAATAAGTGTATACTTAAAGCAAATGATACTGAAATAAAATATCTAGCCACATTATACTTATTTTATAAAAAGGGAAATGCCTTATACAGTTTGGTCATATGTATGCACTAGAGCAGATTTCCCATTCAACGCCTAAGGGCACAATGCCTCATGCTTTTAAAGTTTTCCTTTTTTGTATATAGGACAGCGGCTCGCATTGAAATCATATACATATGCCCCTATTCACAGCCCTCATTTGCTCTCATCTTATTCAAATTACTTTTACTCTGTAATAGCACCTCGAAGTCTTTGTCTTTTCTCTATGTAAACATATACCTACGCGAGGCGTCAAATAGGGGATTTGAGAGCGAAGAAAGAACAGCTAAATAAACTCCTGATGTATTTCGAATAACATTTACGTTCTGAAACGCTCCTGTCTTGATCCCAAAGCAAACATCTCTTATTCGTGTTTTTCACAAATGTGTTTGTTCGTGTTGTTTGCATACAGGCTTTGGCTGAAAATTGGAATAAAATGCTCTTTAAAAAAGGGGTAAATGCATGTCGATGGAATAAAACAGCTTTTTTGCTGTCGAAGCAAAGATTTGCGTTGAACTCCAAAAGGCTGTTAGTTCAGCTACATACTTCATTCTAAAGTGTATTTGATGTAGAGGAAAAGTTGTGCTTTCACATGCTTTTTATTGATTTAGAATGGTTGGGCTTTTTGGCTTTTTGTTTGAGTGTAATGCTATGAGGATTTTTGAATAGCGTCTTTTTAACAGATGTTACTTAAATTTTACATTAATCTTTCTTATGAGGAGTTATATGAAAAAATACAAAATAAACATTGGTAAACTATGTACTTCTTGATATATTACTCTATCAAAAAAAAGTAATATTATGTAACTTTACGTAACATTTTAAATTAGACTTTAAAATTTGATATGTTACTTCATTATTTAATAAATTTAAGTTACACTTTCAATTAAATAATATTGTTTTTTAATTAAGAATTATATTTGATAACATTTTCTTCTATATAATTAATTTTTTTTTCGTAATTTTGAATTAAATTTAAGCAATTTTAGAACAGCAAAATTTTAGAAATATCTAAATTTAATTAAGAAAAAAATACTATTCATTTTGCAGTTAATCTTAGTCTTACCTGAATACGTAATTCTTATTAGTATTTAAACCAAATCACATACTTTAATTGTAATTCAAACTTGTAAAAATTCATTTTATTAAGAATTTACTGAATTAAAATAAGCTTTCCTATTAATTTAGTACTTTAAAATTGGTCTAAGTAAATTATAAATGTTAATCATAATAAACTTTAAATTTTTATCTTTACATACTGATTGCTTACTGCTACAAAATTTTGTGTACATTAAGAAACAATAAATGGATGCAATAGTGAATTCAGTATTTCCTTATAGCACATTTTATATATATATATATATATATATATATATATATATATATATATATATATATATATATATATATATATATATATATATATATATATATATATATATATATATATATATATATATATATATATATAAAGAAATACTTAAAAGCACTTATACTCCAATTAAAATTATTATATATGCACAGTAAAATTATTAAAGCCATTAAATTATTAAAGTCATTATATTAATCTTTCATTTTATAATAAATATTGATTGCAATTATTGTAATTTTAGTGTATTAAGTATAGTAAAATAGAGTTATATCTAGGAAAAGAAAAACGATATTCATTTATTAAGATAATAAAAAATGAATAATGTTTCATTTTCGAGATAATAATGGACTCATCATTATCTTTTCCTAAATTATTGGTCTTTTTTTAATGGTTAGAAAGAATTCGCTGAAAAACGCAATCCAAATTTCACTTTAGATGGACCTAAGATTTTTAATACACCTTTACATGCTCTATGAGCTAAAGTGACTTAGAAAGTTCACGCTGGTAACTGTTAAGATCAGCAAAGTGAGGATATCATTGGTCATGTGTAGAGATTGGGAATTTTATTCACTATGCAGCTGGAGCTCTGTTGTTTGGGGAGCAGTCTACTTTCATCTTTGAAGTATAAAGTCTTTATATTGGTGTGGTGTGGATGTGGAGAGGAGGTTACAGTTCAAGTGGAACCTCTTCATCTGAATGTAACTCAAAAATACAAGGCGCATGGAGATGGGCGTGGATTTCAAACCCATTTACCTTAAATATAAAAACATGTCAATCTACTTCATGCAACATTGCTCAGAAATCTAAGCAGTTGGCAGAATTGCTATGGAATCTTATATAAGGCACTTTATTTCACCATCTTTAAGACTTATTCAAATATTTATATTTGCAATTTATAAATTCCTACTTTGAGCAATTATATATGAACTTATATGAATTTTTTTTCTGTCACGTAAGTAAAATATATCTAAAATAAAATGATAAAAAATAATTCGTTTTAAACAACATATTTGCTCATTATTTTAAATGTATAAGAAAGTTAACTATAACAAAAAAGTGCATTCTAGCTTCCCTTATTATGTTTATGTATGAAAAAATTAATTTTATTGATTTTAATTAATTTTATACAATTGGTAGGAGAAATTTATCTCTCAAAAGATTTCTACTTAACTTTTCTATTTGGGAACGAAAATGTTCGAAATTAAACTAATGTATTGCTTTTAAATTTAGCATTTATTCCAGACTTATTTATTAATGCGATTGTTCCACTTACATTGAAAACAGATAGTTAGCATTGCTTATAAATTAAATTTTTTTAACAAAATATAAATATATATACAGTTGTGGAAGTGCATAACAATAACACTTAATTACTCGCACAGCGTTTAGAAAGAAATCGTCATATATTTCAAACTGGATTCTCACTTTATCCCTATGGTAATAGGGAAATATATATACTGAGGATGGAATATAAGGCCTACATCTTCCCAGATAAATATACTCGCAAGCTTTGACGGAGAGAAGAAAAATCTGCATTACGAGACAGAAAATATGCGTTTTTCCGTACCATCGAATTCCCCACAGGGAATTTTCGAAAAGGAAAGATGGGCAATAAATTCTGTGAAGTCGACAAGGATCGGTATTCGCAGCAGAAAATAGAAAATGTAAAAACTTGTTCTCAGCCACTCATGGAAATGGGTGAAATGCGACGCTGTTCACTGCTTTGAAATTATTTATTTATTTTTAGGTTTTATTTTTAAAATTCTCTTTTATGTGTGTTTCTATTTTTTCTTCTTCTCTATATTTCTCTAATCTCCGTTTTCTCTTCTAAATGCGTAGGCGAGTGATTCTGATGAAATGAAGCATTATGACTCCTTTGTTCAAATCTATTTTTTTAAAATAAAACACCTTCTCAAAAATAGAATAAATTACTGACATCAGTTTTATTCCGGATTACTTAAGACTTTATTAAGTTTTCACATTATTTAGTCTATTTATACATTTGTGAATGCATATTTTTTTTAAAAAAAAATTAGGTGATTTATATTTTGAATTTTAGTATTATATGTAATTACTCTTTGTAAAAATGATTTTATTTTAGTTTAAGCTAGAGGTTGAAAAATATAAGTGACGTATTAAGTTATGCTACAAGGGTATTGCATGAATGAGTAAGTAAAATAATTTACATAATTATTAATTAAAATGTCTTAAAATTAAATATCAATTTGTTAAGTGGTCTTTTAACAAGTAAGTTAACAAAGAAAAATGCAAACAAAACAAAACCAAATGTAATTAAAATTTATAAATCTAATCCATAAATGATATACTTGTAGAATTTACTGCTTTACCATTTTTTGTTTATATTTCATATTTATTAACATAACAACATAAAACCCATTTTACCGAGAGTAATATTCAAACTTATTTTCTTTTTCTTCCATCATTTAAAGTAAATATTTGGTTCACATTTGACTTGATAATTTCATTTATACCTTAATAATATAATTGTTTAGGCACAAGTGCCTTATAATCCATGATTACACATTCTGAATTTTTTTTTTTCGAGGAAGATATGTTGCCAAGATTAAGTATCGTGACGTGCGCGGTGACGTAAATCCTAAGCTACCAAAATAGAATTTTCTGTATAATTCATATAGGTCTCCATATATATGACTTAATAAAAACAAGGCAGTCGAATGCATAAGAAAATCCGACAAAAAAATCGCCAATCTAAGAATTTGTAATCATGGATTATACTTACCTGTGCATTTTTTTAAAAAAATAATATTTATACATTCTATAGTTGCATTCATAATAATACAGAAAAAAAAAATATTTTATTCTTTTCTAGAATGTTAAGTGCATATTGCAAAAACTTCATTCTACTATTTATATGCTAGTATATATCAAATTTTGAACACAAAAGCCAACTACATTTTAATTAAAGTTCCAAAACTTTAAGAAGCTGTACTTCAGAAGTTAGTCGTGAAACTAAAAACAGCTGAAATGATATTCAGAATGCTGACTATTTGCATGCTAGCTCTGCTAAGATAAATGAATGCACAATGGCAAAAATAAAAATACAAAATTTATTTCTAAATATTTAAAAAAAATATTTTCACAAAAATCTTCAATTTGTAATTGAAATGATACGTTATAATAATTAATGGAAATTAAGAAAAAATTCCATTATATAAATGAAATGAAATTCAAATTCAATTATTTCTCATTGATTGCTTTATTCATTAACCGAACAGACTTGAAAGTTTTAATTAATTCCTTAGCACATTAACATAAATATTTAAGTGAGTGCTCATATATTCATTTCATAGTCTTCTCGAAAAGTGATAACATACATTATCTCATATATCTCCCGGTATTCTGTCATCCAAATCCTTTTCCGAAGTGAAATAACTTGGCGCAGAGACGAGTGTGTGATGGTGCTGGTATCCAAGAGATTTCGAATTACTCGGTACAGTTCATTCAATAATCTATTGATCTATTTTAAATAGTTACATTGCTCGAAGGCATTCGTTCTCTCTCTTTCTCTCCATCTTTGGTATTGTCAACCATGCCGAGTACAGCTCAGTTACTCTGAAGTCCGCGGAGCAATCGAAGCGAGACTTTGGCGATGACCAACAGGAATTTATTATCCATGCTCCAGTTGACAATAGAATCATTCAGCTGTAAGTTTGGAGGAGAAAATGGAATTTCATATAAATCTTACACAACGCAAATTCATAAGAGTATGCAGCACAGTGAGGAACAGAATTTGTGAAGGAGACCAGATTCTCTTCAGAATTTCCTACTCCTAATCTCTTTTTAAAGTTTTATTTCTTTAAAATAAATTACATTATTTATAAATATATAATGGAGAATAAGACATTGAAAATACGAAATATAGTAAACAGATGAAAAATATGTTCAATACATAATTTAAAATTTCAAAGAAACATAGAATAAAAGGAAAATAGAACAAAGTACCAACATGGCCAGATTCTTCTGTGGGCGTTAATCACATTGGTACAAAGTTAGACTTTCTGCACTGGATCAAAACTGTAGTCTTAAAGAAGCCAATACACCTCAAAGCTACACTTGGACTTAAAAATGTCAAACTAAAATATCAAACCAGAATAAAAAAAAATAAATGCCAAGCTAACATATATGCCAAAATATAATAATAAATCCACTATTGCCAGAATACACAAATATTTTATTGTAATCAAAATAAAATCAAGATCCAAAACCGCAAGAACTGCAATTAAAAATTACGTGTAAACTAAAAAAATACATAAATGACATTATATATATATATATATATATATATATATATATATATATATATATATATATATATATATATATATATATATATATATATATATATATATATATATATTGAAATATAAAGAAATTGGATCTATGACAAAATATGAAAAAATAATAAGAAGCATAGGGACCATATCTTCTACAGGGGGACTTGGTTAAGTCTGCAAAAGAAATACAAACGCTCTTTTTTAACATGCAATGAGTAACGAATATAAAAAACTCGTGCAATTCCCGCGAAGAGTGTCTGCAATACAAAATGTGAAAAACAAAAGTGAAGAAACCTGATTCTCTTCACTCTTTCAGACTCTCGAGTAATACAATTTCATCAAGGATTTTCAACTCTGTAGAGTGTAAAAATTTGGGATCCATATCTATTTGCAGTAAATATTGATATTAGAAAAGCCGGAGTAGTTAAAAGCATGGTGCATTTAATGGTTTCTTAATGTCTTACATTATTTGGGAATTTTAGGAAAATAATATCTTACTGTTAGTACTTTTTCAGAAATTATTTGACACAGGTTTCGAAAACATAGAAAATGTTTGAAAATTAGCGAATTCACTTGTAGTTCTTAAAATATTAATCACATGTCCATGTTTTCATATACTAAAGATATCAATTATCTGTTTTATTATCAATGAGAATAATGCGCCAATTGTTTGTGAAAATTGTTCAATTTCCATTTTTTATACTGACCACTATATTAAATTATCATTTGAACTGGATAAATTATTCTTTAAGGATTTTTTACCATCTACAAAGTGTATGATTGTCTTTTAATTTCCTGTATGTTTTTAATATTTTATATTCATTGCTTGTGTACATTTGAAATAAAATTTGCTTTTTACCATATTAAGTAATTGCTTAAAATTTAAAAAAAATATGGATAGATTATCCGAAGTACCAACGAAACCTAAGTATAAAACTAAAATAAAAGGTAACACGCTCTAATTTCAATAAAGTTAAAATACTTAAGTTTACCGTGATATTAATAAACATTTAATTTAATAAATTCTATATAGACAACCCAGTAGTAAAAATTGTGATTAGTAATACATTTTTCGAAAAGAAATTTATATAAATTTGAAAAATGACGCTAAAAACTGCATACGATTATATTTTTAATTTTTAGATAAATTAGTCTACATACTATATCTTGAACATTGTATATTTTTTTTAGAATCCCAGTTTACAGCGGTATATCATTTGGAAACCCTAAATTGCGAATATAAATTGTTTACTTTTATCCTCTATTTCACTTGTCATCTCATTTTACTAGTCAATTTATTATAAATATTTTTAAATACTATTAAGTAATATTTTTCTTATAAGAATTAATTAGCTATATTTTAGACATTGAAAATGTGTTCTTAATATTTTAAATTATTATTTGCATTTTCGACATGCTAAAACTAGTTACTTATTTTGTGTAGGTACGAATGACAAATTACGTTATATTTTATATAAATATAACCATTATATAGGCATTTCATTTATTGAGGAATGTCTTAAATTATATAGCAAACAGAAATATTACGTGTCTTTTCAGTCACAATGAGTCGTATATTGTATTGTTTCTCCATGAAAAGTTAATATTCAGATTTATGTTACAAAACTCTTCACGATATTTTTACATTTAATATATTAAATCTGCCAAATTTCTACAAATTGTGGCTATATAATTAAATTAGAAAAATATATTGATTATATAAAGCACATATTTATATAACATAACTGACGTAAATGTTCCAATGCCTTATTATACTTTTATATCCCAAACTATATACGTATGTAAAATAAGGAAATTCTCATTCTTTTTTAAAAGACATATTTCATAATAAATCATATTAATAATAAGCATATATCAAGAAAATGTTTGAATAATCAATTTTGGTATAGCCTCTAGATTATGTGGAACGAAAAATTGAAGCACTATCTCAAAAATAAGTAAATTAATTAAATCATAGAAATTCATTATAAAATATTACTTGATTCATATAGAATTAAATATTGATATATGTTATACCAAATTTTCTTCAAGTTTTTTTTAATTTTTCGTAATTTTTCCTGTCAGATAATAATAATAGTGAAACCAGGGATTTAGTTTATATATATATATATATATATATATATATATAAATATATATATATATATATATATATATATATATATATATATATATATATATATATATATATATATATATATATATATATATATATATATATATATATATATATATACAGGTATACTTCAGTCCCCCATAAAGTGTTTTATCGAGTCGCCGTATCAAGCAATCCACTGGAACGCTCTAAATAGCTTTCCATTAAATTTTATTGCCCAGCAGCTTTTCCGCGTGGCATTTTCTAAAGACTAAAATGTCCGAAGTAGGTACCTCTTCTGATTCTGGAGGTGTTAATTATTTTAGCTCTGCTTAAGTGAAGCCATTAAGATTTTTATTTGGCATTCATAATACACCTCACCATTTAGATCTGGCTTCCAAAATCATGGTTCATTAGGGCGCCCTTTCATAATTAGCTCATTTTTATTGCGTTAGATCGGAGTGTTGTTACTCATAACCTCCTTATATTTAAGAAAGTAATGTCCATAATTTAAGTTTAATATGAAGTGAACAATCAAAGATTGCTTCAGAGAATTCAAAATGATGGATATAAAAATTTTCATGGGAAAATGTGATCACCATTCCAGGTGATCAAAAATGATTAAAATTATGTAATCAATAATTGAGCTAATTTAAAAGATAGATAAAAGTTGAATGGCAGGTCAAATATGAATTAGCACTCTAGTTCGTTTATGCATCACATCCTATTTTTTTTTATTTAATGCTCTTCTTATTTTATTTAAGGCGCATTAAGGGATTTAATCCTTTTGTGATTCGTATTAAAAAAACTACTTTAAATTGTTTTCATTATTTGCTTCTTTATACTTTTATTTCTTCTTGAACTATATTTTAAGAATCTGTCATTGTTATCTTCAATAATGTTTACATCTCTAATTATAATAAGGTATATATTAATGCATTTCATTCACATAAAAATTAAAATTGTATTGTAGGATTGATCGCTTTACTTTCATATTGACATCAAGACAAACTTTTTAGTTTCGTTGATTTTAAAATTACTTAATTCAATTCAGTTAGTGAAATAGGGAGTTCACTAGAATGCTTCTGAAATTATGTTTTTGATAATAACACTAAATTATACCATGAAAATATGTTAAGGTACATAAATTATTATGATATAGAATAAAAATACTGCATTCAATATATTTTATATTTTTGACATATACATCGAAGCATATTTACAAAAAAATGTAAATATTGTACATTTTTACAAAATAAGAGCTACTTTCTTTTAAAAATGTTAAAATTTTAAATTTGTATGATTATAAATATAAATTAAAAATACAAGTAATTAATGTCTACTCAAACAATGTTTATTAATTTCCAACACTCTATTGATGATTTTATAAATAAATATAAAAATAGAATATTTTATAAGAATTTTTTTTTAATTTTGATTGTGCTAAGAGTTATGCCTTTTTCACTAAAGCTATTTACAAGTATTTACATGAAACGTTATTTTGTTTCATGTGAAAACTTGAAGAAAATTTAAATATTAAGTAAAAACTTTCTTAATGTTAATTTATTTTTCAAAGCGTTTTTTATCTCACGAATAGTTTTCACTACAATCTTCAGATTAGATTTCAAATCTTTGAGAAACTTCTATATCCACTTATATAAATACGAAAATTGTGCATATTTTTCAATAGATAAGTGTATTATCAAGAGAACTAACCGCATACAGTTTCTTTTTTTAAAAAATAAAACTCTTTTATTCTGAAAATTTAAATTTATTCCATAGATGTAATCTAAGCAGATTCATTTAAAAAAACATTAAATAATAATATCTATACAATGAGTCAGAAATATAAACAATCTGACATGTTCATTTTATATTGAAAAGTGTCAAAAATACAAATAAATACTTAACTTCAAAGTCATATTTTTTATCATTAATCGAATATTTAACTTCATAGTCATATATTTTTACAATTATTTTTAAATGAATTATCTCTTAACTTCCTTTAATAAGAGACAAGGAAATGAATTCTTTCTTCTTAAAATTCATTCACATTATTTTATGGTTGAAATAAAAAATGCAGCTTTAGACAGATAAAAGAACTAATATTCAACGGAGCGTTATTTTCATGCATCAAAAGCAATAAATTTGAAATTTAGAAGTAACAATGAAGTCCAGAATTCTTTGAATTTCTAATATATTCGGAAAACGGCAAACTTTCCAAGCCCACACTCTACTTTCTTATGCAATATTTCAAAAGCCGGATAGCAATGTCAAAAACACGTGGTTCACATCCGTTTCTGCAACCACCAAAAAAGCATGTTTTGGAAAGCCACTTAGTTTTTGAATCTTTGAAGTGTAGCGTAACATCTATTTCAACGCATACGATATTGATATGTTTCTGAGACATAAATAAATGTATAGAAATGAAGAGGGTTCTGCTTGAATTAATGCAGATTCTTCATTTCGTTGCTGCATATATTTAGAAAAAAAATAACTATTTTTTTTAAAAAAATGACTGTTTCGTCATAAAGCTAAAAATCAAAGAAATATGTATAAATATATTTTATAAAGGAAAAAAAATATACCTTATTATGTACACATATATATTCTGTGAAGTATTTACATTATTTAAATGAGGAAATATAATTCAATTTTTATGAATATTTTATCTTTTTTCTCAAAAATGATTTTTAAAAAAAATCAAAAAAAATCAAAAAATCAATTTATTTAAATGATTCAAAATGGTATGAATTAATTCAGCTTCTTTATATTATTTGAAGAAAATACAGAAAATTAATAATTGAATTTCCTTTTATAACTTGTCTTCAGCATTTCTAAAAAAAATAATTTGAAGAATAAATTGAAGTTAAATAGTTTGAAGTTAAATTAAAAGTAATTTCTTATGACATTTATTGAAATATTTCACATGTCTTGTCAATTCTGTTATGATAAATTTCAAATATTAATCAGATTGTTTTTATATATTAAAAAAAAAATTAATTCAATAAGGAAATCAAAATAATTATAAAATTATAATTTAAAAAAAAGAACTGTCATTTTAAAGTGTATTGTATTCATAGGCATAAAATTTTATTTTTGAAATTGATTAGCAAAAACATCTCTTTTTAGCGGTAAAGGCCTTAATATTATATTCACTTTTTAAATCTGTTAAAATTTTAATTGGTATTACGAACAACTGTTACATTATGTATTCTATATTATAGCTCGTTGAGCACAAACATTAAATAATTATTAATAATAATATTATTTACTCAAATTTTTGTTTCAAAACAGCCCTAAGATGCGTCAGTAATTTACACTTTCACATGTAAAATTGTAATAAGTAAGAGAAAAGTAAGTTTAAGTAAGTTGACTATAAACTGGTAATTTTAGTGTGGAACTAGTATTTAACAAGACTCTGGTATAAATATGAAATATAAGACATGAAAAAAAAGATACATCAATGAAAATTACTGGTAAAATACAAGAATGCTTGTTGTTAAAGTTAGCATTTAAAAAGCAATACTCAAGTTATACAATCGTCAACTAATATTGATTGGTCTAGAAATATTAAAATATTACAAGTTTAGTTAGAAGTATTTATCCAGTTCAAAAATTTACGGTTCATATTATTAAATATATAGAATAACGTTGTTCTATTAACAGATTGCTCCTAATAAAATAAGAGAATCTTCCGGCTACTTTAGTAATTTATATTGCGTTTATGATATTACTTATGACACTTGGACAAGATAGCCAAGCTTACTATGCCTTGGCTATATGAATTCAAGTCAGTGAGGAGCGTCTTTCATTTTGATCAAAGCACCACAAAGGTGAAAGTACGTCTTTGCTTTTTAAAGACACCGATAGATGGCACCACCAGAGATTTCCACTCTTACAGTTTTGACACTGATCTGAAGGAGGAGGAAATTTTATCCAGACCATTGTAACCATGATATCTGCTCAATGATCGACCACAGGACTTTCGATTCCACAGATTTAACGAACACGCATAACGCATGTACCCGGTGTGTCTATTGCGGCATTGGGAATCGAACCTCACCCTTTTGGATAGAAGGCCGATGTCCTAACTACTAGGCTACCACGGTCCTTTGTATTTATAATCATAACATTTAAAATAAGAGCAAATATATGTAAAAATGCAAAATTGTCATAAAAACAAATTTCTAACTATTACCAAAGCAAATTTACTCATTGTTCTTAATTAATGGTGTATTTTTAACAAAACATTGTAATTATTATTTTATTTCAATTTATATTTTTATTCAATTTTGACTTTTTAAGCCATTTTAATAAAATGTTTTCCTTTAGTATTTTATTTCTACAAAAATGTTTCTATATAAATTATAAAATTTAAGAAACAATTTTCAAAACGATTATTTAAGATTAAGTGTATAATTATTTAATAAAATAATTAACACCCCGTTTAGTTAAATGATAAAAATGCTTATATATATATATATATATATATATATATATATATATATATATATATATATATATATATATATATATATATATATATATATATATATATATATATATATATATATATATATATATATATATATATATATATATATATATATATATATATATATATATATATATATATATATATATATATATATATATATATATATATATATATATATATATATATATATATATATATATATATATATATATATATATTCCAATATTCCCATAGAAAATCTAGTTACTTTATCTTCCAGTTTACAAAAACTGTCTAGACCTAGTCTAGTATGAATTTTATCTCGAAAGAAAAAAATAATTAATTTGCAGAAAATCACCCCAATCTCTGAATAAGTATTTTATATTTTTTTCCCTTAAGCAGACATTTATCAATATTTTTCACTGAAATAATTCTCTACATAAGCATATCTTTTACTATATTTGGCTGCATTAAGTGCATTGCATTTAATATTTCCAATATTTTGCTTTTTTTTAAAAAACAAATGTTTTTAGTGTGCAAATATTTATTTTATGTGATTTTTTACTTTTACCAAAATAATTATTTCTTGATATTTATAAACGAAAATTTATTTATAACTGCAGATTTCAAAAAAATTCTAAGTTACAAATTATTAGATTATAATTTTAAGTTGTTAATTAAAAGTATATATTTTCTTACAAATTAAATCGAAATTGATTCGAAATTATAATTGAAAAACAAAATAATGATAGTATCATTGATAACAAAAATGCATTGATATTATAATTGGAAAACAGAAAATTTAATTGAAATATATTTTATGTTTTTAAAAATTAATGAGTTAATCAAAATTGTTATATTTTTACAAAAAATGATATAAAATTTAAAAAAAATCTATTTTAAAGAGAATATTTGCTTGATATTTCGACTAAGAAATGAATTTATAAAAAATAAGTTTGCCATATTAAAATATTTTAAAGATAATATTATTGAATGTTAGAGAATGTTGTAAAATATTTATTGAATGTTAAATAATGAAATATTTGTAATTAGAAATCAATATGTATTAAGACATTTGTCAACCTTAAGTGCAAAATTTTGTATATGTACACTTCTGACCACCCAAATTGCAGCATCAAAAAAGACAACAGTCATCACAGCCACATTTATTTTGTAGATATAATGTTAACCATGTATTAAATGATAAAATTTATAGAGTTCTGTGAAGTGTAATTCCTGCCAAAATCAGTCGCCAAAATATCCTTCATTGCTGGAAATCACCCCTGCCGCACGCCTCGCTATTGATTCAAAAGTATTTTGGATGTCCTCTGGAGTGGCAGATGTAACCTGTGTTAATCATTTAGAAAACCATGGGCCACATGTTTTCTATCGGTGAAAAATACAGAGAGTGGAAGCAATTCAATCAGGTGATTGACATAATGCCCTTGTACACTGCATTCCACGTGTGGTTATGCCTTATCCTGTTGAAATTTAATGTAAGGGAGGACAACTGGCTCCCACACCTTAGAGATGTAGCGCTAGCTGTTTAAAGTATTGAGAGTGTGAGAGTGAAATGCATTGCCGCCCCATACCGTAATACCCGGTGCAGGACCAGTGTAGCGGTGCATAAAGCAGCTGTTCAGCACCCTCTCTCCATGGTATCTCTAGACTCTAATGCCTAGGGTGTAGCAGACAGAAGCGTAATTCGTACGTAAAGATAATTTCATTCCATTCTACATTCCACATCCTTCTTTCATCGCACCATTGGTTGCGAAGACGTCTGTAGATCTGCGTTAAGTGTAGACGAAGCGATGAAAATATTGTGGACAAACCATTATGTTATAAACGGCGTCCAGTGGTACGCATAAACACTGAATGATAATTTACAGATTGAATGTGTTGTGCATGCTTTGTGATGTAGCTGAGTGATCCGTCACTACCATACGCACAATTTGCCTGTCATTACGTGAAAAGGTTCACTGCGGTTGATAAAATCAAATACCAATGTACCCTCCGACATCCAACGATCACATATCAACTTTACAGTTTTTTGGTCCCGTCCAACACGACTACTGATTCCCTTGATAGATAATCTACAATCTCGGCAGGCCATTATCCTTCCTACATTGAATCGGATACTTGGTCAAAAAATAATCATTGTTTTCTACGAGACATAATTAAACTCTTTCTTTGAAAGAAACCACAAGGAAAACACATTTGCTGAATTTGAAATCACTGAAATCTCGAAGCCTTAAATAGCGTTTTGAAGTGGGGCCACAGGAGTATACAATGCGATTATGCGCTGTTTAATCATTTGCATATCTCACCTCTGCTAAGACATGTTGTAAATTTCATGTTATTTGCAAGCATACTTCAGTTTATTGCATTTACGGTGGCCAGCAGTATATGATATCAATTAACAATTGTGCTTATGTGTTTTACTCCATTAAATCAAATTCGTTATGTTAATGTATTATTAAAAATCTTATACATTGATACTCGGAAAATCTTTTTAAATAAATCTTATGTTTGTTGGTCAGAAATGTGATGATAAGAAAACATATAATATTTTGAGATTTTCAATTATATATTTCATTTAGAAATTCCAAGAAAATATAAAAAAAATTCAATTATGGTACATTTTTGAGTTGAAAGTCTTTTGCCAAATGTTTAATGATTTGCTCTAATTATAGTATAAGGTAAATTGATTTTTAATGCAGAATATTTTTATACAAATTGTTGGCACGTAATATTATTTCATCGAAGTAGCAATTTAAATAATTATTCTTAATAAAGGGAAAAATAATGGAAAATGTTATTAAATATATCAATAAAAATTATCATTGCCGGCAAATACATGACGAAATAGATTATTGAAAGGAATCAAACGGTGCAAATATCGACTCTTGGAAATTTTGATAGTATAATAACAGTTATTTCTTATACTATTTTCATAAAATTTGATACCAATGCAGACCTCTAACCAAGACTCATCTGCAGTTGGAGAAATTTGGTATGTATGTTTATACATCTGAAAGATAACGTCTCTTTTAATTGCACTCTGATCAATGCTGTAGGATACTTGTTGTACCTGTATGAAGATTTTAATCCTTTATGATTGAAAATATGTACTAGAAAGTATAGAAGCATTATTTATAGTTTCTATTTGAAGTGGACAAATAGTTAATCACCCCTAAGAGAAGTCGAAAAAGATGTTATCAATGTGCCTAATTGAGTATTTTCTTTCCTGATATTACAGAAAAGTCTTCGAGATATATACACTGTTCTTAATATTTGAAAGTAATAATAAAGTCAATATGCTGCATCAAGAAAACCTGGCTAAGAAATTTGACAGGCATTGGGGTCCAATTTTACATAAAATAATATCAAAAAGTTCCCTTACTTCAGAAAAACTCTGAGACAGAGATAATTATGACGTGTATATAACTAAATTCAAATCATTTCTGTAATCAAACAGTCTGAGACCTAGAAGTACTGAATCTACAGTGTAGAATTAGTAATTTCATAACTGAAGTAATCTCATAATCATCCAAAACACCTGGGCAGCAAATTTGTCAGTCATTGATTCAAGCTAGTCTATTGGCATTCAGGAACTGCATTCAAGGGGGTGATTTCCTTCAAGCAGGTATTTCCCAACAGGCTCACATTTATACTATTATTGCATACGATGAAGTTCAACAGAAAATCAACATGTTGTCTTTTCTCCTAAATTATCATACTTTTCTGAAATTAAGCGTGTAAGAACAACATTTAACGAAACTTCAGATTCATCTAGTTCTAATTTTCTTTCTTTCTTTTTTTCTTTTTTTTTTGTATTAACTCTTGCATTGATGAAACAAATGCAATATCCATGTGCATTTATTTAAACGTATTTAAATATTATTTATTTAAATTTACCTTCAAAACATGTTTCCTTAATAAATAAATAGCAACTGCAAGTTACAAAACAAAAGTGAAACCTAGTCATCATTTTTCAGAATTATTTTAAAAAATGTATAATTTAAAAAATTTTTAAATATGAGAAAGTACAATAAATAAAAGCAAATTTATGTTTATTGAAAAGTATTTGTTTTCGAAGACATTAATTGCACAATTATTCAATATTAAAATATCATTAAAATAAAATATTTTTATAATTCCAGTATGCGTTTTTTTAACACACGCATATGTATTCGAAACTTACTATTCTTAAATGCTTAAATGATTCGCCTCTCATCAATTTATACAATAAAATATTTTATTTTATATGGAAATGTAATTTATCACTCGCTCAATAAAATGCAATCTCACGCATAGTTCATGAATTACTAAAAAGTTAAACCTCTACAAAACTAATTTTATTTAAAATTCATGCATGAATAATTCATGGAAATTTAAATTCGTATTTAACTAGTTTGAGATATATCCCTGCAACAAATTAATGAATAAGATTATTCAAAATATTTAACATAATGTAGAATCGCGTTAAAGAACATTATTGCAAGCTGTTTCATTTAAGAATTAATTATGTCACTAGATTAATTAATTACATGTAGGAAGGCGCCTTTCACTTATTTCTACTAAATGATAAATTAGGGTAGAAAATTTGGCCTTTGTAACCCAAAGTCATTTAAATAGCGAGTTCTTGCATAATAGAGCAACACACATCCAGACGAAAAAAGAAAAACAACATCGTATTAATAATTCATTTTTAATTAATTCATCTAAACTGGGAAAATAAATTTGAATTGGAACCACTGAACAGTAGTCACTTCATCAAATGAATTTCCAGGTTGGTATCACTGCTAAGTTTCGTTGTCACCATCAACACCATTAATAAATGAATGCGTTTCAGATTTTTAAATACATTTTCCGCAAAATCAACTTTTCATAAGATCAATTTCAAGATAAGGGATGTAAAATTTTAAGTGAAAATTCTGATTCTCGGGAATGTCGACATCACAGGAAGTTAATTAATTCAGAATAGCATTTAATGTTTGCGTGTGTAAATGTGCCTACCCCAAAATTACTTAATTGGCAAGAGTTTTCCCTAACTCTGATTTTTCCCTTATTTGCAAGTTAATTAGGTAAGCTTTGGAATCCGTAGGAAGTTTTCCATTTGGTGGCATGAACGAAAAGTCAATAATTAAGATTTATAAGGTAATCCGTCATTTACCAATGAACACATGGAACATTAGCATTGAAAAACTACTTCATTTATCATGGAGCTAATTTATCATAATGAATATGAGGAAGTTAAGGTTAGGTGTTTCTATTTATATATTTTCAATTTCAGTGGTAGATTACATTAATATAAAATATTATTCTGCAGTTCTTAATTGAGAAAAGTCTCAAATCTTGCCTCATAATTAGATACAACATATGCAAAAAAAACATACATATGTTTGTGTGTTCCCGTACATGTGTAAATACAGAATTTTATATGTATAAAAATATTGTAATAAATTTACGACGTTAAAATATATATTGTATAAACATTATAATTTTATATTAAAAATTATGTGACTTTTTATTAATCATAAATTTAAGTTATATACAGTTAAAGGCTACTTGTGGTATTTTCTTTTTTTCCCTAAAATTCCCTAGAATCAGAGAGCCTTAAGAGAATTTAGTAATATCTCGAGTGAATCTGTGTCTGACGAAAATATTTAAAATAAATTGGGGCAATCATCAAATTCAAAGAGTGCGATAGCCTAAGAACTATTCATGACAGAGTCTTAAGTGATTCTTTCAAAGAGGAAGCGGTTCTGAATAGTTATGAAAGATAAAAGGATTTTCCTGACGACAGTTGAATGAGCCACGAGAAATTGCAGCTCATATGAAAGACTGAAAGGGAATAGTAATTGTCCCATCCGGGACAGGGAAACCACAGAGGTCTTTTATTGCAAAAGACATCAGGGATGGTTAGAACTTGGCAGAGGAATTCTTTAGCAACACTTCATTAATATTGAATTCGATGAAATGTAATGCTTGAACGTGACGAAAGAAGATATTCGGACTGAATGGTTTTGGATAAATGTTTTGGTTAGCAGATGCCACATGTTTCAAAAGAATGGGAATGATTTTATTAATGCTCTATTACAAAAAATCAAGAATAATCGTTAGAAGGGCTGAATTTACTTAAAAAACTACTGTATTGTTAATTTTTTGTGAGAAATGAATTCAAGCTTAGAAAATGTTTATACAGTAAAGATATAATTTATTTTAAATTAATTTAGTTTAATAATTTATGGTTATTTAATGAAATCATGAATTAAACTGATCAAACTGTATTTAACAGAAAGAAAAAGATAATTTAATTTTCTTAGACGGTTTCACAGTGAACTAGATTCGTATTAAATATCTTTGAAAAAAGAATGCATAAAATTATTCGGGTAAAGGAATGCTTATGGTTCAAAAAATGTCAACAATTAAATATTCCTCGTCAAAAAATTGTATTTTGATACATAAATTTGGAATTTAACCAAAGACGGTTGTTTCAAATATTGGAAAAAATTAGATTAAGATTACTAAACTCTTAAAATTATCAAAAAATGTTTATTATGATTTTAATAATTATTTTGCTTTTAGTGTATAGATACTGAATGAAGGAAAGTTTCTTGTTAAAATTTTGAGAGAATTGCTTAAGATTCCGGAAGACACACATATATATATATACTGTAGTTTACATTATGTTTATACATTGCATTTATACAGCATGAATTAGAATATAATTTTCTTAAATTCCAATACAACGTTAGAGGTTAATCACACCATTTACCACACAAATTGCAACAAAAGGAAGAATTTGCATAAACGCCATAAGATATTTATTAGACAAATATATTGCAGTTAACGAAACAAATGATTTAATTTTTAAAATCTTGAAAGCATGTAACCTGATCATAGATAAGTACGTATAACAAGGAATGTTTGCTACACTAGCAGAACTTATACCTCAAAGCATTGAGCCAAGTCGAGATCCTACATTATCAGTAATTACCTTCATCATTGTTAGGTACACACCATAGAATTTTCTAGAATTTACAAAAATAAACTATCGTAATATCCATCCAACCCATATTTATGCTTTAAAATAAGTATTTACATTTTTGAAATAGTAATTTGTACTTTAATAGTTTTTAAAGAAGATTGTTTCTGTTTATATATTACTATAGTAACTAAAACATTTTATATTAATGAGACACACTCATCAAGTCATTTATCGATAAACACATGGAACTTTATATTGTGTCAGTTATTAAATTTCTTTTTATTGTATAAAGAAACATTTAAAGTAGCAGTTAGTATTTATTACAATTTTCTGCATCTAAGTTTTAGTTAAGGGAAATGTTTTAATGGAATTATCAAGGTTCAAAATCTAAATAAGTAAATGTGAACTGTTTTAATACTTTACAGAATACTTAAATGCATTGTATTTAACCTTTTCGTCCCGGCGGTACAACTGTTGTACCACGAAAACGAGTGTCTCAGAGGACGGCTGTGGTACAACAGTTGTACCATGGATTTTTTCCCCCTTTCAAGCGCCTGACTTTTTCCCGCTCAAGTTTTACGGGGCAGTTGAGTGCGCTTTAATTGCTGCTCTTTTGTGTGTGAAAGTCGTAAAATTTGGGGACTTCTTTGAGTGGAGAATTTTGGCGAAAAACGATATTATTGGCTCCTCTTTTTAAAAGGGAAGCATTTTCATCCTCACTTTAAAAATTTTTTTCATTACAATCAGTTACTTTTTTCGTCACTAGAAAAAATATTTTGATGGCTTCACGTCGTAAAGAATTGACTGATGAAGAAATTAAAAATTTATTGGAAGAATTAGAAGAAGAAAATTTTACAGACAGTGATTTTGATTTCTGTGATGAATCTGAATGCAAGGTATTAGTTTTTTTGATGGCAATAATGATGCAAATTCCTCTGTATCATTTGATTTTGATTGACGTAAGGCAAAAGCAGATGATAATTCTATCATTTTTAAATTTACGGGAATTACGGTATTTCTGGGCGAATAAAGGATTTAGTTGAGGAGCACGAATTTTTTTATTTATTTTTTTCAGAAGAAATTTTAAACTTTATTGCAGATGAAACGAATAGATTCTTCCCAAATATTAGAGTTACATCCAGAAAGTAATAAAAGAAAACATGGGACAAAGTGGACTGATATTGATGTAGAAGAATTTAAAAAAATCTTAGGACTTATTCTTTTAATGGGCCATATGGATAAAGATAACATCAAAGATTATTGGTCGACAGATGAATTGATTGAAACTCCTGTTTTTAGAAAAAATATCTCCCACGATAGATTTTTTAATGTATTGATATTTTTACATTTTACAGACAATAAGAAAAACCAAAACTAGATGAAGAATACGACAGATTATAGAAATTACGAAAGATTTTTGATTTTTTTTAATAAATCTTTTAAGGAGCACTATCACGTCTGAAAAACTTGCAATTGATGAAGTCATTATAAAATTCAAAGGAAGAGTGATATTCAAGCAATATATTCCTACTACACATACACACTATACAGAACTACACATATAAAGAATATTTTTATTTTTAATTATATTAATGGTTTTTCTTTAATTACCAATTTCATATTTATGAGAGTCTGAGATTTTATATATTGTATTTTATGATTTTTAACTATCAGTAAATTGGTATGCTGCTTCTGCATTGGTTAACTATTTCTGAATTACATAATAAAACCTGGAAAATTAGCATTTGTCCTTACATTTTTGACAATTATAATCCCTGTAAATAGGACTATTTTTGGTCTAACCCTGACCAAAATTACTGGTTTTGAGATTGATATTTTAAAAGTTAAAATAAGAAAATATTATAAGGGAATGTTAAAAATTTCTCATAATAATTTACACTTGAGAAAGTATGTGTTAGGAAATTCCCAATTCAAAGATTTAAGAGTCTTCGAAACATTTTCATTAAGAAACGGTATTCATGTAATATAAGAGCTATTTTCACATTCTAGATTTTTAGATGGACTAATGAAATAAATTTTTTACAAAGAAATAGTTTTGATTTAGTGTTAGAAATATGCTCTTCAATGTGAAATATATTTTTTTCATTAGTCCAATGCACTATTGAATAAAGAGTACTAAACGTCACTTTTTTTATGTTAACAAATATCGGAATAGATGCTAGACATGTTTCTTGGTTTCTTCCTTTCGACGTACTGTTTATGGAAAACATCCCAGGAGCACATTGCATTTTTTAATCTCACAAAATAACATGTAGGTAGAAATAAAATAAATATAAAAATGAAAATACTTTCAATCATAAATTCAGAGAGATGCGGTACATATATAAAAAAGTTGCCTTTTAGTTGTGTCAATCTTTTTTCTACGTAATTTTAATTTCTGTATAAAATTAAACTAATCACGGTTTTGGTTTTTTAAAAATAATATAAGCATTCATATAAAAGCTAAAAATACTGAAAAGAATTTATTCCCAATATAAAGCTAATGCTTTTTTGCTACGATTCTAATAAGAATTTTATAAAAATATTTTCTGAGACTGATACGAGTATATTTTGGAATGTATTATTTTTGAATGAACATTTTCAAATTCTCAGTTATTGAGAAATGAACCGAGTATTACTATTTATTGTATGATACAAATGTAATTTTATTAAACAATCAACCTAAATTCTACATATAAAGGAGAAACTCAAGATTCGTCTGGCTACCTTCATTGTGCAAAGCGTTTTATACTTAGCTGCAGAAACATGCAGAAAGAAAAATTCCATTTTTAAGCTTTTTCCTTAAAATGAAGGATGTAAAAGCATATATTTTAATCCATTCAATATAGAAATTTGTTATAAATAAAAATACTTAAATCAAAAGAAAATTGAAACCATTTCTGTATTTAACACACAGATTACTTTTAATCTTTTTCAAATGCAACTCCAGAAATTTGCTTGTACTTACTCATAAAAGGAAATATTTGTTAAAAATATCTTTATTTATTTACATATTTTAATATTAGGCAGGTTGTTTTTAGGAATGTTTTTGAAATATTCAGTTAGTTTATTGCTTATCAATTTTTATTATAACTAATTACAAATTCATTAAGAAGTTTGTAATTATTTTAAATAATTATTTCTGAGAATTCTCTGTAATAAATTAATATACACCATATTGTTTTAAAAACAGACTAAGTTTGTTTAACAAATGCATGCATATAATATCTTCAAATTCTTATAACATTTCTTAATGTGGTATATAAAACAACGATTAGAAAAAAATCGATAGCTTGTCGATAAGTACAGTATTTATGGTAAACGCATTTACAATTTCATTAGAATTATGGCAGACCTAGCGCGGCGTATCTCCCTCAAAAGTTAAAGATTCGTCACGGTGAAACCTGGGGCACTTAAATGGGAGGAAAATGACCCTCTCCTTTCGGTCAAGGGGGTAGGAAATGTCATCTTCTCGCGCCGTCCTAGGAGCAGTTTTTTGAAACGATGACGCCGGACTCAAAAGGTTAAGTCTACTGAATCACTTTCATGAATACGTTGTGGATGATAATGAGTTCTTGTTTGTCCCTAAACTAAATATCACCTACTAATGCTTTGGACAATTAGCTAGTTTTCATTTATGAAAAAGAATAGTACACCTTTAATCATCCACTTTATTGATGTGCTCTCTTGAAACTTTTCCTCTTGTCGCGTGACGTGAATAGGATTCAAAAGTGAAGAATCGCATTACATATAGATAATTTTGTAAAGATCTATACTCATGATTGGTGTTTATACAATCTACAAGTGCTTGCAGAGAGAATCTGTATTCAATGTGCAGCTGGCCTATTTTTTTGGTGATGCTAAGCAATGCATCTATTTCATTCATCCCCTCTCGTCATGGCATATCGCCAATCTTGGCTGAATCTCTCTGGTCAACTAAATCTATAGTTTGAAATATTTACCAAATTCTAAAAACTACAGAAAAACTCATATTTTGATATCTGACCACTCTTCTCCGAATTTACCCTCTTCTAGTCTCTGAACAACCTTCAATGGCAATTTTGAAGTCAATTGAAACCTGTAGCATACTATAATGAACTGACTCTTCCACAAACTTCATTGAAGTTTCATAACAGAATTTGCAACCAAGATTCAATTTCCCAGATATAGAATTTTATAATCCTTGGCCTTTGCTTATTTTTATGGCAGCACTAATATTTCGCATACTCTTTTCTTCTTTAGCACCTTTTCCTTAATACTTCCTTAAAATATAATACAGTGTAGCTATATTTTGAAAATTATAACTGATTTTCTAATTTTTCGTCCTATTTTTTTGAAAATTTATGTATAAAAAATATTTTATAACATGAATACTAATAAAGATAATTTATTAAATATTTACAAATTATAATATAGTATATCTCTCTCTTTTTGATATTCTATTTTATATTGAAATAATTTTAATAGGATATTTTTAAGTTCAAAATTTGAGTTACTTGATCCACCATTAATTGATAGAAATATTTCTCATGAATTATTTTTGTCATCTAAATCAATTAATCTAATCTAAATCAATTCAAATCATCTAAATCAATTACTTTTGTTTAAAAATTTTATTAAATATTAAAATATATTTGCATTTTATATAAAGTTTATTACAAACAATGCAAGGTTGTTTTACATTTGTGGTGAATCAATCTAAATTTAAATATACATTTTAGAGTAGCATGTTAAATTTAATAAGGGTTTAAGTTATTTTAACGAAACTATTAATACTCTAATTGATGTCTATCATAAAAATGACCACGGTTTAAAAGAGTTTAGCATATTTTTTAGTATTATATCAATATGTTTATAATGTGGGAAACGAGGAAAGATACATAAATGCAAAAATCTTAATTTTGACGAACGTACTCGTTTGCAATGGTTACGGATTGACATTGATACCAGAGAACTCCCGTGTACCGAACTCCAAGGAGCTTTACCAGTTTATTGTGTGCTGCTGGGACTTTTATTTAAAAATATATTAAAAATGAATTTATAAAAGTTTTTAAAACAGTTTAACATGATTATCTTACAACATGTCTTTAAATATACACAATCAATTTCCGGTTAACTGTAAAGATCAAAACAAGATGACAATGTAATGGAGTCTATGATGAATTATATACAATTAACATAATAATTGTAATTTTGCTAAGTCCTTGATTATAATTAAATAAAAATTTATAAATCATATTCAAAATCTTTTTGATATTTACAAAAACAGAGCCTTACTTTGGTCAAAACATGTTTTTAGCTAAGTTATAGAAGAGTTCCCAATTCCACAAACTAAGTTTTCATTGTTTATGAGGAATTCAACTGTTTTATTTAATTTTGCTCTCTCTGTACGATTTCTCAGAACTCTCTTCTTCCAGAGGATCTTCCAATTTTCGCTGTGTATGGCTAAATGTCAGGGTAATGTTAAGGAACAGGCTGTCAAGAAGTGGAGTGGATTACCTTCTTTTCCACAAGTGCAATCGCTGGAATCAGAAATGTGGTACCTGTGGAATTAAGATGGAAATGATCCGTAAAGAAAAGTACATCATTCCTAGTCCAGTTAAGGGTTTCCCTGCTAATCTTCGGAATCATCTCGTGAACATTTCTTCCAGTTATTCCATTATCCCAACCTTCCTGCCAACAACCCATTACCCAATTATCAAGCAAAGATTTGGTATGACAACATGGTAAAGGTAGGACCTGAGAAGAATTACTTGATAGTGCAACCGTTTTTGCAAGTTTGTTCGCTGCCTCATTTCATTCTGTACCTTGATGGACCTTTACCCAACCAATTCTGATGTTATCTGCTGTTGTTAGGAGATCTTGCATTTCTCATACCATAGAACATTTGTTAAGAGGATTAGATAAAGATTTAAGGCATGCTTGACTATCTGACCAGATATTTGTTGGAAGAGGTTGTTAAGCAGATACTTGAATGGCTTTACGCAGAGCATATACTTCAGCTTGTTATACTGTGTTCTCGGGTTGTAGCCCAGTACTCCAAGTACTTTGTAATCCGAGTTTAGAGTATACTATCATTCCAGAACCAACTTTTTCTTCTATTTTGGAGTCATCTGTGAGAATTGTTAGCAAGCCTTCATTGTAACATTGTATATGGTTTTGCTCATGTGTTCTTACTTTGCTTTCAATATTGGAGACTCCAGGTTGGATTGTTTCTCTTTTTATAACTTTATCAATCAAATTTGGTGCAGAAAGAATAGGATCAACTTCACAAGGAATTTGTGCCTTTGCATGCCTTATAAACTTTGCCTCGGCATTTATATTTAGGTAGAGAGGAGGTATTCCAGTTATAACTTGAAGAGCTGCTACAGGAGTCGTTCTAAACGCACCAGTAATGTTTAGCAAAAATCTCCTTTGAATCGAAGTAATTATCTTGATCTTGTTGTTAATGGCGTTCGCCAAATTGCTGCCCCATACTCCAACATCCTCTCCATTACAGTTTAATATAGTAATATTAGGTGTCTTTGGGAAATTCCCCAATTATTTCCTGCTATCCTTAAGAGCTTTTGCTGCAATTCCATATCTCTATTGGCCTGTGATTTTAGATGTGCTATAAAGTTCAACTTTTTGTCAATTATTACTCCTAGAAGCTTAATTGTGTTTTTTCTCATCACTCTGTTGTTTCCCCAAAAAAAAATTGTGGACCACATAGAAGCTTTGCTATTAGAATATATTTGGTTTTTTCTAACGGAATTTGAAGAAAATTATCATCTGACCATTTTTTAAATTGAACCAGTGCCTCTGCTGCGGCTTTGTCTAGTTTTTTCTCACTCTTTGCCACTAGCACGTAAGTGAAATCATCAGCAAATGCTTGAAGATGTATCATGCTTTCTGGATCATGTTGTTTTCCAATATTACTTCATTTCTTTTTAAGGGCTATATCTGCTATTAAATTTCATAGAATGAGGCCACTACAAGAGCCTTGTGGGCAACCAATAATTTGTTCCTTGCTAGCTAAACCATTATTACTTTGTATAATGATTCTTCTATCTTCAAGATTATACTTAAATAAATTTTTAATGTTGTAAGTGCATTTTGTGGTTTCTAATAATATTTGTTTTAATTTGTAATGTTGAACTGTATCAAAGGCTCTTTTGATATTAATTGTGATTACGGAAGTGTGTAATTTTGCAGCAGTTAATCGTATTAATGAGTGTCATAAGAGCATCGTCCACTGATCTGCCTTGACTAAAGCCAAACTAGTTGCTATTAAAATAGCCAGTAGATTGCAAGTTATAATTAAGTCGTTTTGTTGTTATTTTCTCAAAGAGTTTACCAATAGTGGGTAGGAGATAGATTGGTTTATAGGATTGTACATCATATTTGTTTTTATCTTCTTTATGAAATAATATTATGCTTATTTCAAGACACTTAGGAAAATAAGACATATGTAAGCATTTGCTTAGGAGTTTGTATAGAAAGTCTGGAAAGCTATTATGTATGCTCTTAAGGATTGAATTATCTATTACATCATATCCTGGTGCTTTACCCCTTGGTAGAGACTTTATTGCTCGTGCAAGTTCCTCCTGGTTAAAGGGTATGTAATTTGGAATAAATTCAATATCAAAAGGTGGTTGCAAAGATAAGGGAATTGGAAGTTCTGGGAAGCGATTATCAAGGATCTTATTTGATGTGTTCAGTTGACACATTAAATATGTCAAATATGTTATTTCATAAATATGTTCTTTAAATATGTTTGAAGATGGGTTAAAAAGGTTGGAGGGTGGAATACTTTTGTTGAACGCTGATTTGTATACTTTCTCAAATGGGTCGTTTGCTGCTGGGCAAAAATTTATCCTCGAATTTTTCTTGGCAGTTCTAATTAATTTATTATAAGAAGCCACTTTGCTTTTACGGATGTTACAGAACTGTTCTTTTTCATTTTGTTGACACCGTTGAATTCTTCTCCTTATGGCCTTCAGTTCTTTCTATTTGATTTCCAGTGATAAAGACCTCCAAGTAGGTTAAAAAATTAAACTTTACTTTTTGATTTTGAATGATTTTGAGCAGCATTCAGAATTTGTGCTTTGAAGTTATATTTTCTAGTTTAGTATTTGTGTTTGCTGTATCAATAGACTTTTGGAAATCTTGAATATTATGATTGAGTAGATTTAAAAATTTGGCATGGTTCCTATAAGATGTCTTGTGTCTTTTTATTTTCAAGCATTTCGTAATTTGGTTAAGGGTGATTGATATGTATTGATGATCGCTGAGTGTTTCTTCTTCTAAAATGTTCCAGTCTATAGTATTCGCTAAGTTTTCATTAGATACTAAAGTTAAATCAGGCCAATCTTATTTTAATGGATTAAGGTATGTAGGTGGTGAGTTAGGGTTATTTAGAAGAAAAATGCTATTAGACATAATAAACTCTTGTACGAGTTCACCCCTTGCATCATTATGTTGATAACCCCTGTTAACACTGTGGTCATTTAGATCTGCTCTGAATGCCCACAGTGTTAACAGGTCTGATGAGGAAATTTTGTGGTTTTATTTTTCTGATAACTGTATCTAATTCATTAAGAGTGAGTGAAATGTCGTTTGGGACAGAGTTGGTGGAACGGGAATTTGGTGGTGGATTGTATGCTGAAACAATATTAATTGGCTCAGAGTAAACTGTAATTTTAATTGTAATTGTCGTCTAAGTGGTATGAACCAAGATTGGCTTTAAGTTCCTCATCGCAACTATAATGGCTGCTTTGCAATTTTTCGAAGTCAAGTACGTCCATGCCGAAGGAATACCGAAAGCTCTTTTGTTCAGTATGTAAGGTTCTTAAAGGAGAAAAACTTTCACATCATGTTTTTCAGCTGTGACTTGTAAGAGACCTGTAGGAGGTTTTGATTTTCTTATATTTATTTGTAAGGTTTTCGAGTTAGGTAAAGTATGAGTTTCTATGAACTTTCTAGGGCTTACAGTTGTCAAATGATTACTGCATTCCATTCTTACAAGTATCTTTGTAGTGCAATTAGTTGTATTGTTTTCTTGGGTTTTGATAGTTAATTAGACTTCTATAGAAGTTACAATTTCTGGAATAGGCTGGATGATTTATTGGATAGTTGTTTCCCTTATCATTGGCTTCTTTACAATTGATGCAGCAGTTTAACGCTGATTTGCAATTCTCTGTGCTAGGGTATTACTGCATTTCCCAGAAATTGGTTTTGAAATGCAATATCGGCCAATATAGTCAAAGCCTTTGTAGCATCAATGGTTACGTATGTCAAATGTAATTTTTCAGATTTTTTTTTATATGAAAATGGACTTAATATACTTCTGCCTTTTATTTTCAAAATTACATGGTTTCATGCATTAATAGAAGTCTAGAGCCTGGAAAAAGACAATGAGTGATTTCAGAAGAATTTCATTGCAGTGCAAGAAAATTAACATCAAGAAACGAAAATATTTGATATGACAAAACAAATTGAGTCATTTACATGCTACTACAATAATCGCTGCTAATAAATCCTGTCACTAGCTCTTCAAGACAAAACAGATAATATTCAAAGAAAAATGATGGTTTCGAAAATATTGTGAATATATCGTTGAAAAAAGCAATTGTGCCAAACATATGACCTAAAAAAAGGTAAATGTTTAACATGGAAGGCAATGGAAAGTCATAGCAGGCAAGTGCTATAACCAACAATTACTAATTTAGCTTTTTTGTTTATTTCATAGATATTTTATCAAATGAGAAAATGGTTCCTTAAATTTATGTATGCATTCAAGAAAGAATGAATTACAGATGAGGTTAGAAAGCAATACACTCCATATAGAACGTAGAAAGAAATAAAAATCTACGAATTATTCAGAATTGCAATTTGAACGTCGGAAGTAATATGGAAGAAATGATGCGACCTCATAAGTAGCATAACACTACCATTGTCACTAATACTTATCTAATAATACATGACAATTTCACTCTTCTTACAAATTTTCTTGTAGATAACATGCCTGAAGCTAAAAAAAAAAAAAAAAAACATTATTTTCGGGTATAGTAGCGGGCTCTTCTGACCTAAGTCTGATCGAACGTTTTCGGATTCATTAGTGAGTAGCTGGAGGAAGTTCTTTTCGTGTGGTCAGGATTTAGATATTGAATGTTTTCATAAATATTCCATAATTCTTATCCATAATCTTATAGCATGCATGTAAAATAAATAAAATTAAGCTTTAGCTTTATGAAAGCACTATATACTATAATATTATTTTTATTATTGCATTTCATTTTATTGTATTTGGTTCTCTATCTCTATTGTACATGTATTCTATGAATAAGTGTTCTCTGTTTTAAGTTCATATGTGAATATCAATTGAATAATGATTTTTTATTGCATGCATCGTTTATATTATTGAACAGTCTACGTATTTATATAACATAATTAAATTACAAAAGCAACAAGCATTTGAAGCTTTATTTGAAATATATTAGTAATTATAGTTAAAACTATGTCTCTTTTATGTTTATAAAAAAGTATTTTTTATATGTTAAAATTTACGTATTAAATGGGAACGTTACTTGCAGCGTTTAATACTTAAATTTCCATATTTTCAAAATGGTGAATGAGGTAAACTTGAAAATTTTTAATTAAAATGTTTTATTTCAAGTTTTACGATTGCATTCACAATCTGTTGCAATCATGCCCCTAATTTGTACATTTTCGTATAGTATATTTTTAATAAATTAAAAAATGGGGGTACATTTTCTTACCTGTGGTGACTTGAGCCTATTTTCAAGAATCGTACTTTTTGTGTTATTGATTTTTCTTATATTATATTATTTCTCATATTATTATATAATTTACATTAAATAATTTTCTTTTTTGGCAACAGATTTACATTTCTTTTGAGTTCAATATCTTTTTAACTTACATATATATTTCAAGAACATATATTATACATTTGTGGTTAGCATATTAATGAAATATAACTAAATAAAGCTTTTCATTGTTACCAAATACAGTGTATGATCGGTTAACAAACAAAATCTGTTATAAGACCATGTTTGCTATCCGAACTGTTCGTTAGCCGTTGGATCATCGATTTCCCATAGATCTTTTGTGAAGTCTATTAATTTGTTGTAGAGACCCTAAAAATGAAATTAAAAGAATGTATAATTTCCTATAAAGGTTATAATAAAAATGATACATACATATAGTCTTACGTAATAGGTCAACCCTTTTCTTTTCTGATTTATAGGATGTTAAAATAACACTCTTTTGTTTACTTTTTTCTTTCTTTTTCAGGATTTTTCTGGAAATTATTAATAGCATTGTCATTGTAAAATGATTAATAACGCTGTTGTTGTTGCCGGCTGGAGTTCGTTATGCAAAACTACGTAAGAAAGAGTGAATGAACAAAGGGGGAAGGGAGGTGCTCAAAATAAAATCAGTTTCAGTTTTAAATGAAATCAAAACGGAAATTAATGGTCTAGTTTGCCTATAAAAATTTCATTGGGAGTTTTTTTTTTTCAATATAGAACTTTGAATTACAATAGGTAAGCAAATAATTCCGGAGAAATAGAAAACGATTTTTGATCCTTTGGGTTTGGCAACCCTGCACACTATTCTCGGAGAACCAAGAAATGCTCATTAGAATTCACTTTAATTCAAACTATGTTTCAATACATATAAATGCATATGTGTGACTTTTCCATTTAAAAATTCCTTTTATTATACTATGAAGATTACGAAAATTGACTCTATCTCTCACTCTTGATATATTTGAAGAATAATTTATTTCATTCATTATATACAAATATTGCCAAATTCTAGTTAAACACGTCCTTAAGAGCATATTTCTAGATTTATTTTCTATCAAGTTAATTATTCCAGTAATCAAAAATTATAAAAAAAAATTTGCGACAAGTGATTATAACAATTTTTTGTGACAAGAGACATTCGAGAGTGAACTACGCCTTATTTTCTGCCTCTCGAAGAATGCGTTTTCAAGGCAGATAGACAATTCATCGACAAGTCACGTTTACAACGGCTATATCAAAGTATACGTTAAAAGTGTATACCAAAAGAGTATGAAAATAAACATTTTAGATTTATCTGATTCTTATTTTTATTAAAATATTTTTTTCTTATTCTGTATATTGAAATTAAGGATTTTTAGATGTATTTAAGGAATACAAAATATGCATGATATCGCTATACATATCTCTGCGTGGTTTTCGCCGATTTTAAGTGAATAAAAAAATATGACTGTTAATTCTGGATGAAACACCGCGGTAGTTACACATATTTGAAAATTAAACATTCAGCATTGCGCCAAAATTTCAAACTATTTTACTGTGGTTTGCAAGATAAAATAGAGAAGTTAGAGAAAATTAGCATTGCTAATAATATAAGTATTAATTTTAAATTTGTATTGCTAGATAAAGGGATATTGTGCAGCAGGGAGATTTACTTGTAGATCTTATATATAGATTTAAACAATTTAAATTCTAATTTAGTATTGGAATTGCAAAATTGTTTTTTATTTGGATTTGATGAATAAAAATTTGAAGACGTCAAAAACGTGCAATTCATGCAATTAAATTTCGTTTAAAAAATGTAAAAGCTTTTCCTATCAGATTTTAATGTTTTATCATTATGCATTTTTTTCTGACATGATGCATATCATAAGACGAGAATCAAAATTTAATGAATGTGATACTAATTTCGATATATATATATATATATATATATATATATATATATATATAGATATATATATAATGTATATATATATATATATATATATATTAACACACATTATATATATATATATATATATATATATATATATACGTGTGTGCGTGTAAGAAAAAATTAAGTTTTATCATTGACTTGTGAAAATACAAATCATGCAAACTCACAAATAATCCAATAACTGAATCCATTTTTATATTTAATATAAAGTAATAAAGGAGTGCATATGATGTTGTGTGCCTTTATAACAAAATTTATTAATAGTTACGACTGCACAAATAATAACTACATTGCACGAATAGTATATTTTACAACAAGTTCCTTAAAGTTTGAATTACAATGTAGTTTTCTTTTTTATTTATCTATGCTTGGACAAAGATAATTGGCGTATTAATTTTATTATTTATATCTGTAACATATTTTGTAACATTTCATCTGTAACAATGGTAACTTTAATTCTTTAAGATACCTCCTTGTAAATAATTTTTCTGTTAGTCAGATCAGGCAAGAAACTAGACATAGTGAACTCATACAGGTTTTGCTTTTTCTTCCTAGTGAATATGAATTTTAAAATATTAATTTATCATTTGTTTTACACATTATTTTTTACAAAATCTTGATAAAATATATATACATGTTTCTGAAATTAATTAGTTCTTTTTAAATTATTTAAAAGAAAATTTTTATACTAATTAATTTAGTACTCAAATCTCTGCTTCAAAATTTAATGTCCCTAATTAAATGCTTTGAAGATGTTTTTAAATTTTTCAACAAATCTACTAATTACAAATTAACTGCATTATATTTAACTCTATGATTCAAGAAATTCATCTGATTTTCATTACAACGCTTTAACTAAAATTTTTATAATTACTATTAAGCATGAGCAGCAATAAAGTAACCGAAAATATTTACATATTCGGAAAATATCGGATTCAGTTTCACATTGGATGTCAATCATATTTAAAACTGATTCATAATCGAATTTTCTGTTTTAATCTTACTGTAGTTTCTGCTTTGCATTATAAAATAACGTGAACAGGATAAAAATTAAAAAAAGTAATTTAGTAAACCGGATTTCACACTTGATTGAACATAAAATTAGATTTATGATATTTTTATACATTGAGAGAGAGATATTTTTGTTGTTGTCAAGTATTATGTTTCGATACAGTGATTGACTTATGTGACTACCGATGTTTTAGTGGTTAGCATTCCGGTCATCTAATCTGTGTGTTCCGGGTTTGAATCTTGGTTCGAGCATGGATGTCACTATCTCTTTGTATTGTTACTTCCCTTCTTCTGAATGAATATGGCCCAACCTATAAACGGATTTGTGGTGGCATGGCGAGGGTAATGCTACTCGCCTCCCCGACTTGATTCACAGGTGCCACTGAGTAACGACAAATGAATAGCAGTTTCGGGCCTTGTTGGGGCGAAGGGTTATTCACCCAAGTGCCCTCAGATATTAAAAAAAGTGATAGAATTATTTTTTTTTCTTACTAAACAAATAATTTTGATCTGTCCTAATATATTGAGTATCTTTTCTTAGTCAAATATTTCTATTACTATGAAAAATGCTTCCTTATAATTAACTTTAGCTTCATTCTGAAAATATTTTCAAAATTCCTTAATTGTCTTAAAGTAGATTTACTCGATGAATATTTTTTTTATAAATATAACATTCAATAAACATTGTCCGCTTTAAAAGGATATTTTAACTGTGTAAATCACGAAGAAACCATTTCGAAGAAAGTAAAGTTTGTTTCAACTTTTGAGGATGAATACTTATTTTAAATGTGCATAATGAATTACACTAAAGTACTTTTGTTTATGAGATTTTTATTTCAAATCAATTAATTTTGAACAAAATTTGTTCCGCATAAATATATACCGAAAATCCTTTTTCAGCTTTCTATTCGCTTTCTTCCAATCAAAAATGCTTTCTGCTTGCTGGTAATCCGATGGAATTCGAATCTTCTTCTAGATCACAGCTTTTCCACTAATTAGTCGAAAGGGAATAGTTGATAAATGAATTGAAAGTTTACGCTTTGGAAATCGAAAATTCAATTACTTAGTTTTCTCCGAAGAGAAGCAAAATTAGCCCTACGTACTTCAAACAAATGTTCTTTTCGACCAGGATTTCGATTTGCAATTTATTGTATAGAAGATATGGTGCTATGCATGAAGTCTTTCTCTTTTGGGTAAAGTATTTCAATTTTCAATTAATTTTGAAGTACCGAATTTATATTAAGATAGATTGGAATTTTCATTGTACCTTTATATTGAATTATAAATTTCAAAAGTTCAATAAATATTACGCATCCTTCTAACTCTATGTAAATTTCAGTCTCAATTGTGCATTTTATCCAGTAAAGATAATTACATTAAATACTTTATTTAGTTAATTCCCAATTTCGTTACTCTTATGTGAATTCAATATAAATCTGAAGAATTATATACTGCCTTTAATCTATTTATTCAATTACTCTTTGCCGTATAAATTAATTGAATTAAATTGTTTTTTATGAAAAAATTTATATGATATCAAGATTTATATTTTAAATCAAATCAGTATTCTCATTTTAAAATATTAATAATTTAAAAGCAGTAAATTGACAACTATGAAAAGGGCTGGGCCGTAGTTCTTAAAAAACTCAAAAAAAAAAGTTTTCTGTAATTAAGGTTTATTTAATTATAATAATTCTCTTGTATTTCCTGATTTGGGCTAAAATAGATTAAAACAGGTAGCTAAAAATATTCTATCCCAAAGAATTTGTGGAATATCATTTGCGAAATTCTCAAAATCAAAAAGGAAACAAAATATAAGCACGGAAAAATACAAGTATATTCAAGTAAATTCAACCGAAATATAAATGTAAAATAATATAGAATCAGTCCATCTTTGGTTTGAATTATAATCAAGTATAACGATTGTGACTTATTTACTATATGATCTTGAAGATTCTTAAAAAGAATATAATGTAAAATTTACGAAATAAATATCAAAATTTAGAGATTTGAATTATATAAAATTTGTGCATCCTATATTTACGGAAACCAAGAAGAGAGAACCAAGAAAGATAACTCAATTGAATAACGATGTTACTGCTTAAAAATATGACATTCTTATCATAAATAAATATTTTTTTTTATAAGTTGTAAGTTAACGTTGGACGAAACTTAGTAGATTACTTCATTAAAGATATTATTGGTTAACAATCTAACTATATCTTGTTGATATGGGTGACTGGTGAGTATTTTCTTCTTGATAAAATGTAAGATAAAGATGGATCAAATTTGATTAACTGCGGATTATTATATTGATTTATGGTAATATTTACAACAATGATCCTTTTTAACAATTCCTTGAAAAAATGAAGATAACAACAATGAAGATAACAAAAATATAATGAAGATAACAACAAATATTTGAAATAGTAGTTACCAATGTAATTAAAAATCAGTTAAATTAACTAAGAAGTAAAAGGCGTAAAAAAAGTTTATTATAAAATGCTGTTCATGCATAATTTAGGAAAATAGTGTTATTCTGTAAGTTGTAATTTTATTCCTTCGCATAAGCGGACACTTAAGATTTACTAACAACCATTACTTAATATAAAACTGTGATTCTTTTCGTGATGATTGAGTAGTGATACAGGAATAATGGACATTCTGGTGAAATTAAATACTTCATTTTCAGTCAGCAAGCTTTTATCCACCGAAATACTACACTGTTTTATTTGCTTTTTCTTGAATGAATTACAATAAATTACCCGTCATGATTTTGTAGATGAAGTGAGGATGATGATTAATCAAAAACAGGCTCTCTCATGAAATAACGTGTAAAAAAAGATCATTTCAAAATTCTAAATTAAACTATAAAATACATTTCAGAGTATTTAATACTGCTAACTCTGTGTTAAATTCTTAGTATCAAATATTTACTAAAGAATTTATTAGCAACTAATTTGATATTAATTACACAACAATTAATTTCAAATTAATAACACATTAACTTATTTCCCAATTTATGAAATACAAAAAAAAAAATCACCACCATAATCAAAGATAAGGATTGATGGTGCAATCATCACAAAAATGTAAGAGAATAACCCAAACTGAGAGTAAAAATAGTACATTCTTACATTTAAAAAATACCACTGAAAATTTAACTGTAAAGGAAGACGGAACAGTCGAACATTGAGACTTTCCGGATGCAAAAATGAAATATAAAATTAAAGCCAGCAAATGAAGAGATGTACAGAGAAAAAATATTGTGAAATAAATTCAATTATTTTCAAGAGGTCTGAAAGAGAATCGGTGATATAAAAAAGTTTGTGTGGAAAAGAAAGAAATGTCAATATATATTTGTGTGCCAAAATTTAATTTGTCTAATACGTATTTGTCCTACCTATACAATATTCTTAAATTGTTTTAAAATCAATCTTTCTCTTTCTTAATCCTTACTTAAAAATAGAGATCCTTTTTATAATATATAAAATAGCTAAGGAGAAATTTCAGATTATGTTACATAAGCCAAAGTATATTTTCACAAGAGAATTATGTATATGAATATCCCGTTTTTCTTAAGAAAAAAATATTTTGAGAAGTCTTGCTGGCACAAGGGCCGTATAATCCAGGATTTCAAATTCTGTTTTTTTTTTTTTTTTTTTTTTTTTTTTTTTTGGTGATGAAGAAATGTAGCCAAGATGATGTATTGCGACTTGCGAGATGAAGTAAATACTAGGGTTGCCAAAATTAAATTTATTGCATAGCTTTTATAGGTCTCCATCTCTATGACGTTATAAAAACCAAGTTACCAGATACATAAGAAAACTCGCCAAAAAATCACCAAAATCAGAACTTGGCATCCTGGATTATATGCTAGATTACTGCTATTAAATCTTTGATTCTAATTGCCACTGCTGTATATTTGGGAAAAACAGTATATTAACTTTAAAATATTCACTTTCACTATGTTATTACCACGCATTGATGTTCAAATACTTATTTCACCAGGTTTATCTACGGGACAATAACATGTAAAATTTACTGTGTTTTCCTTAGATCAAATGAACTTTTAAAGCATCTGAATACTATACAAACACAATCAGCTGCTAGATTTTATTAATATATCAAAATGCTGAAAATTTAAATTTTGTATTTAATGTATATCAAGATATTTTTTGCAACCTTCTTGAATAGATATCAAGAGCTTACAGTATATTTAAAAAATATTTTGTGCAAATGATTATAAATTTACCATATAATTCTTTCAGAGTCATCAAGTATTTTTTACTGATGATAGACTTGAAATTACGTCACTTGAATCACATTTGAATTATCCGCTGAAAATTGTTATTTAGGATGTAAAAACATATTAAACATCGGGTAATTGTAATACACATGACAAATCAGAAAATAAATCGTATTTAATAATTTTAAATAGTATATCTAACATTAGCATTGCAAAAAGCGTTTTCTCTTTTACAATAAATCAGATTGATATGTATATCAACCCAAATACCATGGTCGAATAGATGTTGGTGTCTTTTGTAATCAAAGTTCATATTACTATAAGCATATTAGCGATATATTTTTAATGTTATATAATAATAGAAAATAAGTATATAATAAAATTGACGCAAAATAATCTGCAAATATAATTAAACATACTACTGAAAAATAATTTAATGACTAAAATTTAGTTATCGCTATTAAACTTTTGTGTATGTGTATATTGCGATATGGACTCACATTTTGTACAATTTCATTCAAATTTAATGTATAAAACTGAAAATCGTGGTATCAGCAAGATTGTAGAAAATATCATATATATCAGGATTGTGTGTGTGTGTGTGCAAAATTTGAGAATAATTTTAAGGATGAATGAATGGTTTCAATGAAAAAATGAGAATAAGAAAACGTTTGCTAAAACATAGGTGTTACAACTTTGATATATATTCAAACTTTTCTTACCGAATTCACTTTATAAAAATAGCATTCTCATTTTCTATTGCACGAATATTTTATACAGGATGTCCCAAAACGGCAGCATAAACTCTGCACAGCTAGATTCCTCATTAGGAGTATATAAAAACTACCCAAAGGAGCGTTCCTGTACAATACACAGTTTACGAAAAAAATACGAAAAACAAAGTATGACGTCACTTCCGGTGCAAGAAGAAACACTTTTTGAACATATCAACAGCAGTATATGCACAATTTAAAGCAGATATTAAAAGTGTCCACCATGAATGTCGAGGAAGGTTTGAACACGCTGTGGAATGGGTGTCATCACAAATTGTAGCATCACGGGATCCACCGAAGTTCAATCAGCATGCAGATTAGCAACTAAGTCCATTGGTGTTGGCACTACGTCTCGATACACCAGTTTCTTCAGATGGCCCCATAGGAAAAAATACATCCGTGTAAGATCTGGAAACGTGACGGACAGGGAACCGGAACCCCACAAACGATCCAGCGGCCGGGATATTCCATACCCAGCCAACTAGGTACAGAAGCACAGAAATGAGCCTGAGCCCCATCATGCTGGAACCAAAGGCATTTCCATTACATAGGCTATACATGAGTGCATGTCATGGTAGTGACGAACGGAATACATGACCGCCATATGAAGACTACCAGTAGCTGCAAGATACAGAGTTTTAAATACCAGTTCAACGGCGGTTTAGCATCCTTCCATGACACCCGCATGCATGACGCGATATGCGTGTCGAACGTTTTAAGCATTTTCGTCTGCAAAGATACGTAAATAATGTTGTTCATATGTCAAATAAAGTGTTTTTTCCTTGTACTTTTAGTGACGTCATACATTGTTTCTCGTATTTTTCTCGAAAAACTATTGAGTGTGCAGGAACGCTTCTTTGGGGAGATTTTATGTACTCCCAATGGGGAACGTAGCTGTACAGAGTTTATGCGGTTGTTTTGGGCAACGCTGTATAGTCATTTTTAAAAATTTGTTAAACTTAGACAAAGGGGTATTAATATTTTTTTCATTTCAAGATACTGATTTTCTATCATTAATATTTATCCAATTCTAAGTGAAATTGCTTGGAATGCTAAATTATAATAACAGTATCTAATTCATTAGTTATACACTATTGATATATTATACTATGTTTATGTTAAATTATGCAATCAGCCAAGAAATTATTAATTATAAAGACCAGAGAAAACGGTCTACAAATCATTAGTCAGTATGAATATAATATTCGTGAAATCAGGTAAGGGAGAAAGTTATACATCATATTTCGAATCTGCTGAATTCACATTTACCGATTATATGCATAAATGATAAATATTCATTTTCTGTAGTCTTCATACACCTCCAAACAATAGATTAAAGCAGCACTATATTTCTTGGTAGTTGTGGTCAGATATCCATTTAGAGTTTGTCATCATAGTACTTTTTGAAAGAATTCTTAAAAGAACAGATTAAATAATAATATTAAATGTTAATTAATGTGTCATACATCTCCACTCCGTTAGCTTTGCTCTAGTTTTAGATTTAATCAGCAAATTTTAATACGTCATACTTACAACAATTTAAATTTTATAAAATGCACATTAGAGAGAGAGAGAGAGAGCGATAACAATTTAACTCTTTTGATGTTATATAAATATATATCAATGGGATGATTAGGGGAAACGAAACTTTCATTTTAAGAAAACGTTTTAAAGAGATATGAGATGTTAAGTTCAAGAAAAAGAATTTATTTCTCAATGAAAAGTTAGTTTATTTGAAAAAAAAGTACTTCTAAGAATGAACAAAGGATATATTTAAAAATATATCCTCAAAATTATACAGCTTCAAACACAAATTGAGTTTAGATTTTGAAATTTACAAATTTGATTTTTAAAATAACTCTCTAATCTACATATTTTTTTAAAAAATGCTAATTTGTTTTTCAAAAGTACATTTAAAATAATGAGTTTCTATCCCCCAGTGCAAAACAAGTGTGATTATCGTCAGAGAAAAACTTACAATTTCAGGTGAATTTAAAATTACAATGAATATTCATACCAGAAGTGGGAATCTAAGCTACGAATATCTGTACATAAAGCCAAAGGATACAAGTGTGAAGGAAGTGAGATCTATGTGCCCCGACTACATTATTTAAAGAAACGTTTTTTGATATTAAAATAATTTAACGCTTTTTTGTGGTTGTTTTTCACACTTAAATGTTATTATTCAATAGGAATAAGATAATTTTATTGATCCATATATATTACAATATAATCTATAATTTATCCAAAATTTTTATCATACATCGTTCGTTTAGTATCTTGTCAGAGCATTAGGATTTTTCAATTGATTTTTCTGATTATTTACTCATATTAAATAATCTGTTTCTGATTATTTATTTATATTACTCAATAAAAGAAACAAAACAACCATAACTTCCCTCACAAATAAAAAGGACTTATTAATCAGCTATTTAAGAAATTAATTAAGAATATAATTCTTTGGAACACAAAAATAATTCTACCTGTAATGTAAAATCGGCCATCGAAAACATTAATTTATAAAAAAAAATTAGATTTTATGTTCAGAGATATCCTTTTATTCCAAATATAAAGAACTTATATGTGGAAAATAAATAAAGCAATTAAATGGCGAGTAATATTTAAATACATAAGTCAGAATTCCTGTATAACTCCTTAACGCATTTTCTCGTGTCAGGGTCGCTCTTTTACCTCATATTATTTTATTTTTAATGCTCATTATATATCGACAGAAAACGAAAACTTTTTACCAGTTTTTCCCATAAAAATTCGGACTTCAAGGAGTTAACATATAATCAATGATAATAAACAAAATTTTGAATTATTTCATTAGAGATTAAGTAAAACCTTAAATTTGCATATGTCTAAGGAAGAGATTATGTAATATTTCCTTTTTGTAATTTTTACAATAAAAAATGAAACACTTTGAATGAGTTTGTATGTGTGATCAATGTAATAAATTCAAAATTGTATAATTGGTTAAAGATTATTTATTTTTAAATATAAAGATAATAAGATCTATTACTTCTGAAATGATATAAATAATTTGATGTGAAATATTTATTTCTACTGTTTTTTATGATGAATGATCCGTAGAAAACCTAATTTTCTATTACATTTTCAATATCCTAAAACTGATACTGAGTATTATCATTTTAAATGCAAAGATTTTGCAAAATTCATATTTTTAACTTACCATTCAAAATTTTTAATAAAATAAAAATTGATAATTATTTTGAAATTTCAATGGTCACATTTCGTAAGATAGGGAATTCAGAAAATCCCAAGATGGCTCTTTGTTTTCATGAACATGTGCTTTCATGAATTCTCCTTCTCCTGATGTTCAAAACTAAGAGAAACAGATTCGGGTCCTTACGCGTTGAAGAACTCCATCCAAACATTAGAATAAAATAAGTCTTTTGCACATTGTTTAATAGAGAAATTTAAAATTAGTAGCATTTTAATAGTGCTAAAATTTTAAACATTTTAATAACACTAACATTTTAATAACTATCTTACTGCCAAATAAAATTGTTCAAACATTTCAGTAAACCAAGACCATAAAAGTCACATAACATATAGATTATGTTTGAATAATGCTAGTTAAAAGGCAGAAAAAAATATAATTTTTTATCGAAAACAAAATAGAACAATTTTTTTGGCCAGTTTAGGTGAAGAAATATTTGCCTCTCTCTCGCTCTAAGCCTATTTAACTATTTTAAATCTTTTAAAATTCATAATTTATTACAGGTTGCGTGTTATAGTAAATTTGGAAATTAACTTTAATAATTTAATGAATATTCATATAATCAAAAGAAATTTTCTAATTTACAATTTACATTAAGTGAAATTTCTCAAGAAATTTTAAGTAGTTAAACGTAATTTAAGCAGACAAGATTTTAATTTTACAAGCGTCAATATTTTAACTCTAAAATTGAAAAACATTCCATTAAAATGCTTTGATTATTAACGAATGTTTTTGAAAATTTGAGTAATGGAAGTTTATTTATCCAAAAATAATCGTGTTTGTATAAGTATTATTAAACTAAAAATTTTTATACGGAAATACTCATTTTATTTTGCTTTAACTCTTCTGGAAAATATTGAATTTTATTCTTTTCATACTAATGCTCATAATTTTTAAAAACAATGGTTTAAATTATTTCCAAATAAAGTTTTAATCGAAATAAATTCAACACAATAAGAAATGAAAAAGTTCGTTTGCATTTTTCTTAAAGCAATGCAGATATAATTTGAAATATTACTTTTAATTTTTAATTACATTTATCCATGAGGAATTCAATCAGATAATGGTTTTGAAAAAAAAAATCATTTTTGATCTAGAATTTAGTAGGATCCCAATTATCTTAATAATTAAATGTAAATGTTAATTAACTTTCATTTTTATGCAAAATTAGTGAAAACTTTATTTCCTATTAAAAGTTCATCATAATGAATACTTTTTATGATTCAAAATTCTGGATCATTAAAAATCTGAAACAAATGTTCATGTTAAATTTCAAAGGATTTCGGAAACTTATATTCAACCTTTTAAAATAAATGGTTTTAGAATAAATTTAAACTAAAAAAAACATTATATTTTAATAAAATAAGTTGTATCTTCCTTATGAACGGAAGTAAAAATTTCATTATATGTATTTTTACTTTGCATATAAAGAATTAGTGTGAGTTAAAATTAGACAGAGTTTTCCTAAAGTGTTAATAATTTTATTTTCTGAAAATGTGATAAAAATATGCTTTCAGATTAAAGATTTTTTACCATATTTGTAATATCAATTTTTCACTAAGTCAGGTAGAGTTTTCCATTAACTTAAGTAGATATTACACGTATTTTGTAAAATGAAATTCACATATATATTATAATAGTTAAATTACAAATTTAAAATTAATATTTTTAAAAATTTTCTTCAAGTTAAACTAAAGTAAAATGTATCATTAATCAAGTGTATCATTAATCAAGTAAAATGATACACTTGATTTTTTCACATATAATGCAGATTTTCACACTTATTTTCTTTCTTCATATATTACTTAACATTAATATGTTTTAAATAAAATGTAATAAATGAAATTTTAGAACAAAGATTGTTCAAAAAAACCTGTACTCATTGAGTACTAGTTTCAACCTAATATTTTTCTAATTTCGCTCCTGATTGATAGGTTGTGCAAAGGTTGTTTGAACCGGTATATTAATACTATTACCCAAGCATTTTCCCTTATTTTGTTGCACAAAAGAGTAATCTGTTGTAGTATGCATGCATGTCTTAATGTATTCATCAAAAATAGATATATTTTTGTAAATATTTTGATGATTAAAGATAATAATCACGATTATTAGCCTTAATCAGGCGAAGGGAAAATTCATCGTTTCCCAGAACATTGAAGCTGAACTTATTGAGGAAATTAAATTAAAATCTGTTTTCCCGATTAAAATTTCTTGTGATGATATTGTGTTAAAGACAAATATTTCAAACTTTGTTGAATGAATGATTCTGTTCAATCTGTTATGATAAGGATCGTAGATTATGTGAGAAAACTATAGTAGTTAGGAATGCTGGCGTAAATGTTACCACGAATGATCGTAGGTATAAGAAAATCCTTCAATTATCTGCAGAATTAGTACACATAACAAACGTTTTCCAAAACAACCATTAATTTCAAGACAATTCGCACTTATAAACACTATTGAATAAGAGTAATCTGTTAAATTCAAATCTATACAAATGATAGGGGCGCGTACAATGGTGTTATTAAATTTCATAGCTTTATCTTAAGAAATTAACAGTTATATATTTAACAATGTCATTAAATTATTGTATTTTGTAACTTGAAAACTGACATCAACAAAAATAAAGCAGGAATAATCCGAAAACTCTCTCTTTACTACTTTTAATCATGATAATTTCATTATCATGTATATACCTACTTTTACAGAGTTCACTTCTAATCATATGTTTATATTGATATTTTAAATTTGCTTAGTACGAGATTTACGTTATGATTTAAAATGTGATAATTATATTGACTGCTGCATTTGATCAATGCCTTTGAGACTTTATATACAGCCCAGTAATATTAATGAGACCACATGTCAAAAGCTTCAATAACCACGTTTCACAGAATGGACTGCTGAGAGATGTACAGGAAGAGAGTGAGTTATATATTTGAAGTTGTTTACAGGAATGTTAAATCCTGTCGATCAACTTCAGTGCCTTAGCCAGCTGCGCTAGATTAAGTGATGATTATTAACCGCTACATCAGGATGTGTGAGGAGACTTACCTCTTGCAATCCGATAGAGATGGTCTCATAAATTCTCGATTGGCTTTAAGTCAGTTACGTTTGCTGGACAAATGAGAATGGTAAACCATTCCTGGTGCTTTTCGAACCATGCGTGCACTTTGTCTTGCAGCATGATACCTCTCATTATCTTTCTGGTAGATTCTTTCATTCCGAGAAAAAACAAAAGGCATGGAGAAGTTCCGCAAGATGGTACTACTTGTATTAATCCATCACGCCTTCCCCAATGCTGAGAGAACCAATAAAATGCAAGGAAAACATTACTTAGATTATAATGTTCTCAAATAAAGCATGGACATTTCCTTCAATAACTACATGGTGCTTGTTTTTAGTGTTTTTATGTCGTGTACGCTAAAATGCATCTGTCCGATTCAGTATAAAATGTGATTCATTGGAATATATGTCTGAGCCACTCAATAGACAATCAATTGCGGTATATTCATGAAAATTCCAGTCCTAGAAATTGACATAGCAATCAGCATAGGCTTATGAATCAGATATTTGGTTGGAAGGCCCAAACACAGAAACGTCACTTAGCAGTTAATTTGGAAGAAACATTTGCTGACTTTTTGGTGCATCTGGGCAGTCAGTTGCTCAACAGTAGCAAACCATATTCACCCGAATGCATCCCGGCAAACGTCGTTCACATCTGTTGTATATGGCGCATGGTACAGCACATGATTTTGGACATTCCCATTTTGTCACATATGGTTATGCGGATACGTGATAATTGCTCACAAATTTTGTATTGTTTTGAAAGTGCTCCGACCCTTGCCCTTAAAATAGATTATGATGTCCTTACGGACATTGCATAAATTGCTAAATTTCTGTATTATGCCAACGATTGCAATGCTTTCCGAGGGCCTCATACACCCTTTATATATGCTCAACTGCAGTGTGCTGCACAACCTCTTTTCTGTAATTGCTTATTTAAATTTAACATCGAAAATACATAGTAGTCCTGACTGCGGTGGACAATATGTGACTGAACTGTGGGCTATTTTTATAATTCAGCAGACAATGATATTTCTAATTTAAATCAGGTTCAGATTATTTAAAGAATTCAAACAAGTAGTGGAAAAAGAACAAAGAATATAATGATCATATAATTTTATGTAATGCTGTGTAACATTCTTAACCACGGTCTTAAGAACTTTAACTTGTGCTGTATGAAAAGATTTGGACAATAGTATTATCATAATTCAATTTAAAATTCATTAGAGGTAGAAATTTGCATGTAAATACTAAGAAATTTTCGTAAATAGCTTTTATGATTAAGTTGTAATTGTGTATGTGTGTGCCTTAAAAATTAAATAATAATTTAATAAGTGACTAATTCTATGAATGTTATAGAAGTTAATAAGTTTAGTCTGTGGTTTGGGTACCCCTTTCTCGCCAAATGGTTGACGAACGCGCAAAGTGTGGTAACACTGACTGTTTCATCCTAAATGCACTCCTTGTGGCAATCCTGTTTTTTTTGTTATACAATTATAAGTGTATTTTTTGCTATAGAATTCGTGAAAAAACCATTGTTTTTCTGTTTTCGTTGCCATACCAATAGTGAAATTTGTTAAGAACATTGATTATGGTTTCGTTGCCATAGAAACACCATTTTTGCGTACAGTCTCTCAGAGAATTGAACTCCGAGAGACAAAACGCAAAAACGCGCCAGTTGGCGACTTTTTGAAAATGCGCCAATCATGGGACCCAAGACACATTTTCATTATAAATGTAGATATGTATTTGTGTTAGGAATATGAGAGAGCAGCAGTTGAAACCAATATCAATTTTCAAAAATAAATATGCTATAAATAATAAAATTATTCTCATTATGCACTAGTATAAGAAAATTTAAATTCAATGATTTTTTTCAATGTTGCTGTAAATGATTTTTTTTCTCAACATTTTAACATATATATTTTTATAATTTCTTTCATCTGAATTTTCCTTTACAATAATAAAGAAATAATTAATTTAATAAATATGAAATATAAGTTTTGAGTGTTTGTGCTTTCATGTGCAATTTAAAATTAAATTTAAATTTAACTCGCAGATTCCGTATAATCCAGGATGCCAAATTCTGAGTTTGGTGATAATTTTTGGTAAATTTTCTTATGTATCTGGTAACCTGGCTTTTACTAAATCATAGATATGGAGAACTGTAAGAATTATGCAAAAAATTCTATTTTGAGTATTTACCTGGTATTTACGTCATCACGCACGTCACAATACGTCATCTTGGCAACATTTCTTCTTTGCCAAAAAGATTCAGAACTTAACATCCTGGGTTATACGGCATCTGTGGCAAATTTAAATTAATTATTTCATTATTTCTGCTCATTTTTTAATTAACTATATTTTAAATAAAAAATGCTAATTTTTTTACTTACAATCTTTACTTAATATTTATGACTATTTAGTTTAATTTCCTACTGAGAAAAAATGGTAACCTTTCACTCTAACAAATACCCTGAAGAATAAATAACACAATTCAGTTCATTTTATAGAAAAAAATTAAAAATAAAAAAAATAAAGAAACTCCTCTCTTTCAATCACCACAGAGATAAATGCAAATGCCATTGACAGAAGTTAAAATTTCCACATTAACAAAATATACAATCAAAAACATCACTGAACACCACTGGAAATAAACCAGCAAATAAAAGTTCACTATGCATCCTGGTCCGTCTTCACCGTGCCGGTAATTTTTCTTTCATTAGAAAACTTTTTTATTTGATTTTCTTATAATCGAATGTAATTTCGAAAAGCACTCATTTTATTTTATTTATATAAATGAAGCGAGCAATTGGAACGACTGGAAATTAGTTTCTCTCTTCAGGTATTTGTCCATCTTCAAATTTATTGTTTCTTTAGTTCGTTTCCTATTTTTTCATTGCACTAGAATGCATGCTTCATAGAAGTTTTAATCGATATCAGTGGGCTTGATGTATTCTTTCCATCAAGAATATGTTGAAAGAGAAAAAAATCAATTAAAGCCACAATTTCTTTTATTTTCTGCTCGATTTGTTTCTCCTTTTTTTATGTATTTAATATTGGATTAAAATTTTCTGCATGCTAATGTGTAATATTTAATTCATTTGAATTTCGATAATTTGATAAACATTTCCATTTTATTACAATATTGGTAGGATGTTTTTAGTTTTAAATTGAAAATTGAGAAATTGATAAAATTGTATTTGAAAGTTGAAAATGAAATTTCCTTCACAATCACATTAATTGTAAAACAGCATTAATTGTTAATATGAGACAATATTTCCATTGTGTGTTGAAATCAATTGTCGTATTAAAGTACAACTATTAATATTTTTACAATGTATCACAATATTTTATGCATGCATTGTTAAAATTTGTTTCATGAGTTTAACACATAGATAATAGCTTGCAACTTTTGTAAAATCTATCCAACTTTTTTAAATATATTTTATTATATGGTTTAAGCTAGATAAATTATTGAATATTAATTTTAAAAACCATTCAGTTATTTTTTGCGTATAGGAAAAAATATTCACTGGTTTTTATATTCAATTTTAAACTAACATTTTCTACTTTTAAACAAAACTTTCTTGTTTAATTTTTGATTGATCTTTTAAAAATCATTTGAGGAGTTTCATGAGAAATATGATTAATTAGATAAATTATTTTTGTAGGTAAATTTATTTAAGAAAAAGACAGATATATTCTTTGAAGAAAGCCAGTTTAAGCAAGCAAGTTTTATTTTAAAAAATTTTATAGTGTTATACTAATATTGTTAGAAAGTTTCACATCTGCTTAGATTTTGCTTTAAGAACGTGTCACTTTAATTTATTATTGGCAGCAGCCTTCAAATATTTACAAATATTTAGGGAACAATTGTCTAAAACAATGAACATACGGTATTAAAAATAATATAATTTTTTTTTATAAATTGTTAATTTTAATATTAGATCAAGAAATTCTGTTAAACTAATTTCGGTAAAAAGAAATAAAAAAATTGAATCAGTTTGTAAAATATTTTTGAATTTCAAATAATACTTATCTTGTTGAAATCCTTTATATTTATCAGTCATGTTACAATATATTGTAACATACAAAACATTTATAATATCTTATAAATTAAATTTTGATCTCCCATTTGTAGATAGTAAAATAAATTTATATCAATATAAATTTTCATCTTCAAAATCTTTATATCTAAAAATGTTAAATCAATCAATCTCTTTTTCATTGAACGACAGTATCAATTATTCTTATAGGCAACTTATAATAATGTCCATTACAAAGACGTCATATATATTTACCTTTGCCTTCATTAGAATAAAAATTTTTAATGCAACATTTAATTTAGTGCTTTTAAATGCAAGCTGTTTACATGAGAACTATTATTTAATGATTTGTACATTAAAATAACAAAGATAATGTTTCGAAAAAGATGAAACAGTGATTTATTAGGGTGCAAAGCTCCTACTTAGTTGCTTATTTTAATTATTATTCTAATTTTGTGGAATATAATGTTTCAGTACCGTTTGATATGATAGACTACATCTGAGGCCATATCACTGGTAAAATTTTAATCTGTCTCAAATTTAATGAGTATCACAAAACTGAAAGCCCTCTCGGCTACATTTTCGTAATCTATTCAGTAAATGTTAATCTTCCAATAAATCACAAAAACTCAAATAAACTATGTTTACATATATTGGTGGGGCGTTTGAGGGATATTTTTTGGGTGTGTTTAAATAATACTTATAATATTCACATTAACTAGAATTTTTAATTTATTCAGATTATATTTTTTATTTATTTTTTATTAATTATTTCAGTAATTATGTTAAAATAAAATTAATTCCGAGCTGAATATTTGAATTTTATGATTTCTGCAGTGATAAATGTATAATTTACATAATAAATTATGGATAATACAATTGGTTATTAGATATCAATTCATATCATCGTGAATCTTTCAATAAGCATTCCGCAAAATACATAGCTCGTTGTGTAATATGAATTTAGAATGTTCAACCATTTATTTTAAATATCCTCAATAATAAAATCTAACAATTCAATTTCATATAAATACTGTTAAAAATCACGATGACTTCAAAATAGCCTATAATAGTGTACCACTGGTCTATCTCTCAAACTGCAAATTTCACTGCATTTAATTTCCTCAAGGTAAAGAAGATAATCTCACAATGTTCTTTCTCTGTCATTCCGTGGACTTCGGTAATTGCATTAAAACTGGAAGCGAATCGCAGAAACTCACCGGAACATTCCAAGCTTTCTGAAATTCGTGTTTACTTTAACGGCCTTTCCCCCCGGAGGCTGTCGACTTTCATGACAATCCTGAGACAGAATAGGCAATTAGACCGCCTATTGTAGCCCAGAGGCTCATGAAAATCTCCGCTCTGCCTAGAGTCTCTTAATGAGTTCGAAAGACCTCTTACAAACGGACAGGAATCTTTGCTAAAGTTTGTCTGAAACGACTGTTCTGCCATATGTCTAAGCATCGGCTTCTATTGGTGTACTTTAGTACAAACAATAAGATCACTTTAGCATTTAAACAAATACTTCGTCACATTCTGAATAAATATATCTTATCTGATTTGAAAGATATTCGCTGAAATTTTAAACTTTCAATTGTCATTGATTTTTAATCAGAAAGTTATTGAGATTCCAACCTATAATAAAGAAGGATTATTTAACAGTAAGCAAAATATAATAAAATTTTTTGATTAAATAATAAATTAGTTAAACAATATAGAAAATTGGTTACGTTATTATTAATAGAACATTTTCAATCTAAATCTTGTAAAATGATGAAAGAGTTAAAGTCGGAAAAAATTACTGAAAGTAAAATTTATCTTGAATACATTCTGAAGGACACATAGAGACAGATCTATTAGATTTCAAAGACGTTTATGAGTACACACACAGAATTATAGTAAACTAAAAATCATCTAACCGGTGAAGAGATAATTAAATTACACTAGATAAGATAAGTAAATTTTAGAAATATAATTATATTATGATGGATAGGATTTTTACTAATATTTATTCAGATATTTCTGCTTACACGTACATATAAATTAAATATTCTAAAGCAGTAGCATAATTTATCATGTTTATGCATAATTAAATGAAATAGATAAATTAATTTAATCTATTTAAGTGTATTGTTTTATTAGTTGAGCATACATTAATTAAAGGCCGTTATTTCTTGGATAAATCAGTATTTTATTTAATTAAATGAAATCCAATAGTAAAAGTCCTTAACTATTGAGAATGATATATACTTATTTACACTTTATTATTTTAACATTCTACAGGTATTTATTTTATTCTTTTAATTTTTTTCAATTTTAAAGGAAGTATTATTCAGTTTATTGTATTTATAACAGTCATGAAATTAATTGTATAATAATATAGTCATGAAATTAATTGAAATTAATTGTAGTAAAAATAATCTGTAAATAATTTATGTATTAAAAAACAATCCATATTCCTTGGTTTATATCTATGTTTAAAATATCAAAAAATAGTAAATTTTAATTAATCATCAACATGAATCTTTTTGTTTTGTATATAGTTTATATATTATAATTGTAGATTCATGTATTCATGCTTTCTCATAATACCTCATCATACCTAAATCAATTAACTGATCATTTGCGTATACAATATGGAAAAAAGGAATGAGGATTATTATAAAAGATTAGATGCAATAAATATACAATAAAAAATTCATGATAGAAGTATGATATAGGTCAAATGCATGGGTTAATATAGCATTCTGAAACGTGAAGTGGTTCAGTTTACTATTGATAGTCTTTAGTAAGCGCTTGTAGGCTACTGACAGATGTATTAATTGTATATAAGAATATACATTATAATATTACCATTCTCTATGAAAAATTCTCTTGTTTAAGTATTCGGTTTTTGGACATGGATGCTTATTTGAAAAAAAAATGCTCTGATATTTCATTATTGAAAATATGTAAGACATAATAAGCTATCGTTTATCTTTTTAATGATTCTTTAGAAATTTTGTATAGTTTATCATTTACAGGCTATTAAACAATAATATTTTATTTAGAGTATACGGGTCACTAATCTAACGAAAATAAATGCAATAATAGTCGAAGAAAACGAAATGCCAAGAAAGTGTAGTCGAACTTATAGAAAAATGCTCATTTTGCATTGGAAACTTCTAATAATTAAAATTTAATACAGGAATAATTTCAGACGAGTTACAAATAGTTTACTTGTAAAAGCAAACAAAATTTCAGTTTTATAGAGCATGAATTGTTTTTATTTATTTTTTTGCATGTATTGTTTCAATATAATATGTACTACAAAATATAAACGTGATCCGATTTCAATTTTATTGTTTATTCTCATTCATTGTTTCAGTTAAAAACCTCTGTAAACACATCACTGTGAATGCAGTTTATGTCACATCAATTTATGACCACATAAACTATTCAAAGCCAGATACAATATAGGAAATGTTGAAAACAATCGGTTACTTCATTCTCTTTTGATTCTTTACACCAATAATTTATTATAGTAGTTTGATTCTTAACATCAGACTTTGTAACATTAAACTAAGCAGTGGATTTAAACACACAATTGGAAAGAGATTTGGATTTTTAACGAAATCACTTCTACTTAAAATCTGAGATGGTTGGAATCTGAGTTCTTCTATAGTTTTTTATATTAAAATATCATATTAATTTTTCTTATAATAGTTTGAGATTAATACATTCTACTTACAACCACATCTACACATTAATTATATACTATCCAGCTAGTACCTTATTTCAAATGATTTATAACCTATTTTCTTCACTGCATTAAGATTTTATGTATGAGCATACTTTAATTCAATGTTAAATTATATACATTATTTTCGTTATGAAATATATTCTTGACTTGTTTTACTTTCATGATGTTTAGATTCTTTGGCTTTTACTGTTCTTTAGATTAATTGCTTATTATATATATGTAACAAAGTTTTTTGAATTAAAATTTAATTTGGAATCCAACATTTACAGATTCATTTTATCTCATTTGGCATTAGTTGTGATTCATTTGATAGAGATATTCACTACTATTTTTGTCTCTTTCCTTAAGAACTTCATATTTTAATCAATTAACATTTGACATGGGAATGTAATTAAACTTTCCATGCTTTGATACTTCTATTTTTTCTTGTCCTTACTTTTGGATACTCAACCATTTATTTTAAAATATACTTAGTTAGGATATTTACTTGCACATCTCGTTTCCTCTCTTAATAATAATTACAGTGTATGGTTCATCATTGCATTAAATTCATTTCCATTTTCGCTGAACATTCTCGACATTCGATTTTCCCTCATCACTGCATATTTACGTGTATTTCGATTTCTCTCTCCTCAAAACCTAAAATTTTTCCTGCGTCATATTTTAAATCAGGCACTATATTATGCATTAAACTTAATAAATTACTTCCTTATATTTGATATAAACGGCATCTTAACATTGAAGTAAGTAAAAAAAAATTGAGTATACATATTATTTTCATGTACCTTTATATATATATATATATATATATATATATATATATATATATATATATATATATATATATATATATATATATATATAGTCAATTTATCTTTCTAATGCAATAATCTATACAAAATTTTCTATTCCAAAAACATGTTTTCATTGTAGATATATAGTTCTAAAGTTGGTCTAAAACATTTTACAATTAAATTTATATTTTATTATCTCTAAAAATCACAATTTAATGTATATTTAAATATTTTAGTATATTTTGTATAAATAAGAAAGAAATCATATAAATTATTTCATATTTCTTTTATTAATTTTTTAAAACACTCGTTCAGTGAAAGATAGATTCATTACAAAATTATTTCATCCTTTAAGTATTCCCAAGGTTATAATTTTGGGAAAAAATTAAGAATTATCACCTATCACATGGATACACTTATAATTTACACGATAATTTTCATTATAGTGTAGAATTCCGAAGTAAGCATCTGATAATATACGCTGATTTAATCAAAATGAAAAAAGTAATGATATTTGAAAACAATGAGGTTTCCATATTTTCAAGAAAGACACTTAGTGGATAATAAATGAGTGGCAAAGAGAAATATTATAGTAATTTTTTTATGTTGTAGAAAAGGAGTTCTGTTATCAAAATGAAGATGGTTATATAAATCATAATAATAATGAAGACAAAATATAGTAAGAAATAAATATTCGTCTTTTAACTGCTAAAAACTACTTATTATGCATCAATTTCAGTGATAAATTATTTAAGAACTTTGAAAGTACAGTGTAATCAAATAAAATACGGTAAACGTAAGATAAATCTATCTTTGCATTTTATTTTATCAACCATTACTTATTTGCAAATGAAAACGAAATGGCCCAAAATATTGTATTATTAATTTTCTAAATACATGGAAATGTGTGTGTGTGTGTGAGCAATCCATTAATAAATTATCAAAATTAAATTATATGTATTTTTGTAGTAATATAAGATATTAATATATAATGATGGAATATCAAAAATAAAATTTAAATTTAAAATATAATATATAGGTTAAGGTTTGGTTTTTAGTTATTTTTTTGAGAACAAAACAACATTTAAGTGAGGTAAGCATATAAAATAGAGTAAAGAGCTATTAATAAAATTTTAACAATCAAATAACTATTTCACAAAACTTAACAAGGTAATATAAAAGAAATTAAAGAAGTTAAATGTTCAATTTGTCAGTTAAAAATATATATTCGAAATAATGTTTATAATTTATTATTTCAAAACCTTATCAATTTATTTTTAATCATGTATTATTTTTATAAACTTACAAATTTCAACTTTTTAACATATTCCCGTAAAAGGAAAATGGTCCTCATGAGTTTGTAGCTAATGACTTTAATTATCCTTCCATTTTGCTGTTGTTGCATGCCCCCGAGGTCAGCAGCGCTAGACCAGGTCCATGAGCACGTGCATCTTCAAAAAGTCCAGCAACAGAAGTGGATTCTCCATCAAATCTCTCTCGGAGAGACCAAGGCATTGAAGAATATTTTCAGGAGAGGCTTGCTCATTGAAACAAATTTCAAATTTTCTCGTACGATCGACGAATTTCAAGCTAAAAAGATGGCCTCTTCTAAAATGGGCAATATCCGTTTGTTCTTGTCTATTAAGACCAATAGACAGGGAAGCACCTGGACGCGCATAGGTGTAACAATTACGCTCTGGAGGGACAACCCAAGTGGTTTTATTCTCATATTTAATCTTTGAGTGAATATCCTGAAATGTGAGAGGTGCCGACAGCACACCGTCCTTCCATTCTAAATAGGCTTAATATTCATATCAAGTGTAAGGTTTCGAAATTTTTGTGGTGGGAATTCGAAGGGATGTTTACTTTCTTTTATTTCATTTCATCATGCTAAGAATGTAAAATTTTGACTGACACAACAGTTAAATATTTTTAATTTTCCTCCATATCATTTTTTATTATTAATATTCATTATATATTAAATTATGAATAAATAATATTAGGTACCATTAATTACACATGTTTGCCAAACTTTGCTTTCTCCTCAATTCAATGAGTTAGAGCCGCATAATTTAATTGATAAAAATAGTAAAGTATTGCAAAAATGATTTGTTACATTTACGATTTAACAGAAACAATGAGAAACCAATCGCATAAGAAAGCTGACAATTCTTACTAACTTCAAACATTGGGCAAAAATAAAATGATATGGTTTGAAATAAAAGCATGCAGAATAGAGTTAACTGAAAATATGCGAAATTTTAGCAACTTAATTAGGAAAATAAAAAACAGCAAAAATGTTTAAGAAAAAATTGTAATATTCATCATAGTTATGTCTTAAAATATGTATAACCAGTAATTTGCTATTTGCTTGTGTATTTCCCATTTTCTTTCAGAAAAGAAATTCTTTTATGAAAACAATGTTTAATTTAGCGACGAAAGCGCCAAACGTAAAGAATACGTTTTTAACCCTCGCATTCCTTAAGACCATTAAACTGATTATTCTTTTTTGCACAGAGATCTTATTTTTTGTAACTGTTATTTCGGCAAATACGTTATTTCTTTTTCCCTTTTTTAATAATTCGTTCCATTGTTCTTTTAATGCTGATGCAACACCACTTTATTCAGTCTAATGTTCTTGCATCTTTAAACTGTTTCATTCTTTACATTTTTTATTAATTTTTTTATACAGCCGCTTCCTTTACAATTTGCTATTTATGCAAAAAATGTTTTTCAATATGTGTAATCTACATACAGGATAAAATTATTTCAAATATAATGGTAACCTTTTATTAAAATAGAATATAAATAGATAGAAAAAGAGAATAAAAAATTTCTTAGTGAATAACAATTTCTTTATGCCTCTGTTGCTTAAAAAGTATATTAATATTAATTGAGACTATATTAATTCCAAAATACATTTATATTTTTATGAATATTGCCTAATATATTTGTAAATTTATAATGAGATCAAAGTTGTTTTTTAAGCAATGTTGAATACTTAAAAAAAATAAATAAAATGTTTCAAAATATAAGCATCAGGGCATAAATGAAATTTACAAATGTAGCAATCATTGAAAATAAATGTTAGCATAAAAGGAAGGATTAAATAATAGGATGCAATTTCATGCAAGTGTAAAGATTTCTCTCACAATATGTCTTTAAAATATTTTATTAATGCAATTTAAAAAGTTTTCAAGAAAAAAATCTTCAGTTAAACATGTTTCTAATGCAAATGTATAGCTTATCTACAGTTTTAGAAGTTTAAAGCCTTCTTGGTTTTTTCAAGAAGATGATGACCAATTTTTTTGTTAGTTTTTTCCTTGCTAATCTATCTATCTATATTTCCTTGCTAATATATCTCACTATCTATCTAGTTCGTTAAAGAATTCTGCAGCAGAACTTCTGAAACATAAGTTATATTTGAGTGCCATGGCCTCAAGTTGGTTTTCCTACTTGTAAGGAAGAATAAATATATAAGTTTTTACTTGTGATTTTGATAAAGGTCGAGTTGTAGATGACGTCACTGCTTATAATATCCAAAAATTTTGGCATGTGTCGGTCGAGAACACATAGTTATCAACGCAATATAGGATCGAAGAATTCGGGATAATTACCCCCAAAGTAGAAGTAGATCTCAATGTTACGCTCTTATTAATATCAGAAAAAAAAAACGCTTACTCTTATGAATTTAGTAGTTCATACACAATGACTTCACAATTCCTGAGACATGAAATATAGTCGTTTTCCGTATAAGCAAATTACTGTACGAATCATTCATCGGTGATGACATCTGCTCAAAATATCAGCTTAACAATCTTAATCTTCTCTGTTACCCTTGATGATACAATAAAAACAAGAGTGAATTTAGTGATGTGATCCTTGAAACATGAATAATGTCTTGGAGTTTTAAGATGAATCACTGTTTTTTTAGATTATTATAATGATGACATTCCAGTTTTGAATCATCATGTTGAATACATATTATCAATTACAGTTACTGGATCACATATTCTTCAGTCTTGATCACATAATATTTAGTCTTGTCTTGAATACATATTTTTCTCTTTAACAATATATCAACTTCACATTAACTTTTCATTGCTTAGGGCCCAAGATTCAACCATTTGTTCATACCCTAAAAATATACACTTTTCTAAAGGGATACTTAACACAATCTTGCCCACAACCTACAGACTTTCATTGATACCAAAACATTTAAGCATTATCTTAGCTTGTACGTTCTCTAGATCTCTTAGCAACAAAAATATTTGATCAATAGCGTCCAAGCAGCTATTTTATCACTATATTATCAGGTGTTGAAATGGGCTTTTTTCTCTGTCTTTTTGGGGAGCAAGACAGCTTGAATGTTTGGCAGCACACCACCTTGAGCAATGGTGACTCCAGACAGAAGCTTGTTCAACTCCTCATCGTTGCGGATGGCCAGCTGAAGATGTCTGGGAATGATTCTGGTCTTTTTGTTGTCTCTGGCAGCATTGTCAGCCAACTCGAGCACTTCGGCAGCCAAGTATTCCAACACTGCAGCCAAGTATTCCAACACTGCAGCCAAGTATTCCAACACTGCAGCCAAGTATTCCAACACTGCAGCCAAGTACACTGGTGCACCGGCGCCTTCTCTTTCAGCATAGTTGCCTTTTCGCAACAGACTGTGGATACGACCGACAGGAAACTGCAGTCCTGCTCGACTGGAGCGGGTCTTGCCTTTGCCCTTTACTTTACCACCTTTTCCTCGACCAGACATGATGAAGCAGTAAGATGTGAATAGCTAACAATAAGTAGAAATGAAACTCTGCCATCGAGTGCTTGCTTTATACAGGGGAAGGCAGGGGCTACGCCAGGATCAACCGCAGCGGCCAATGGAATTGTAGGGTTTCCCCCCGTCCCTCACCAACCCTCTCCTTTTTGTTTACTGTCAGCACATGGTGGCATTTGTTTACGTTTCTGCAATGTCGGTTTGCCTTTCAATTCTCTCACAATTTCTACTACATATCACTACTTATTCGTAAATATCGCACCACACAAAGTACTCAGTGACTGCAGTGATGCATACAGTTAATGAATTTTGAACATACCGTTAATGAATTATTTAAGCACTTTAAGACTGCATAAAAATAGTTGTGCATATGACATATAATCTCTGTTTAAATCAATACCCAGATTCATAAGGTATATATTTCTACCATAATTGATTGATAAGAATAGTTATTTCTCCGAATCTATGATTTTAATTTTTTATAAATTTTAATATCACTTATTGTTTTTAATATAATATCAAGTCGTTATTTGTCTTTCTCCCTGATACGACGACTACTGTGGCCAGTAGATGTATACTTATGCTTGGAACTGCATTAGAAATCTTAATATAAGTATTTAAATCATTACTTGTTCAAAAGTTTACAATCATGATCCCCTTGACTTTTTGGTGATATTTTTGACGCCAAGATAACCTTAAAGATGGGACTAACAAGATGGCCCATGCCGTTACACATAAACTAAAACTCCAAAAATTAAATTTTATCACCAATTTTTATTGAGAAACAAAGGCATACTTAATTCTATTCTGAACTTTGTTTCTTTATTATGATTGTCATGTATATTAAACAACAATAAAAAAAGTCTTATCAATCAAGCAGTCAAAAATATTTGACAATTATTCATGGCAAAATATAACTAGGATGAGGTATTATCAAACCATTTACACCAAATTTACAAAAATCTTGAATATCGAAAGTATCCTAATTAAAGTAGGAAATTATTAAATTTATAAAACTTGAAAATTCAATTAAACATTTAATATGTAGCAATCAAGGGTATCTTATAATTTTTGTGTAGTTAGTTCTTATATGGTTTATAAGATCTTAATCACTATAGGTTTCTTGTTAAGGGAAATCATGTTTTTTTCCAACTTTACATAATTTCAAGCTTGAAATATTTTATTAGACAAATTGTTTCGAATGAAAATATGAAAAATATGTTATATCCTTCCTTTCTAATCAATAACGTACAGTGAAAAGATGATAATATAATTAGCACAAGTAATTAAAATTTTTATATAATTTAATATATATAACTAATAACTTATTCATTAACAATATCTCAATATATTTTTAACAAAAGCGTAATTTCGACTTTGATAAAAGCTACTGAGAAACATAAATTTCAAAATTAGATGGATTTCATATTTAAATCATGAAAGATCTAAATAATAAGTTAATCTAAAATGGTAATTTTTAAGGTATGTTTTTTATATAAAAGGGTATTTTACAATATACTGATTTATAAATACCCCCATAACATATTTTAATTTATTTAAAATTCTTTAATCATGTTTAGTTTTATTTGTAGCCAATTATTAATATTAATTAACTACATAACTTTAAATTCTACGAAAACTAAAGTTATTATCAAATTCTTTCATAGTTTATCAAATTTGTCTAACAATTGTACTATCTTTTCAGCAACCACACACGAATTTTATGCAGTGGCAGGAAACAGAATCTCAATGCCCTGCAACATCACTGCACCTTCCAGCGATGACGTTGTCACACTGGTGCTCTGGTACAAAGGAGACATGAAAGTACCTATTTACACATTAGATGCCAGGAAAGGACCCATCGAGAAGTCAAAACACTTTCCAAGCTCAAAGCTAGGTAGACGTGTCCACTTTGATCTGCATGTTAAGAATCCTGGCTTGACCATCGACCCTGTCAAAGGGGAAGATGCCGGCACTTACAGGTGTCGAGTTGAATACAAGAGATATAGGACGCTCAGTTACCAATATGAGCTTAAGGTTATCGGTAAGTTTAAAACTCTTTTTGTATATCTGCATAGCTACTCAGAAATTGTTTTTAGAAAATATAATGGGGACACTATTTGAAAACTTACATTTAACGTCCTATAATTTTGCACTCTGGTGAACCAAAAGTAAAAACAGATTAAAAATTATGTATATATATATATATGTGTGTGTGTGTGTGTGTGTTATGTATTTTTGTATACAAATGTAAAATAAGGACGAAATCAAGAATAGAACTCCAAAGCAGTTTAGACCAAAATATTTCTAATAATTAACAAGTAACGTATTTAGTTTGTAAAAAAAATGGAAAAAATGTTTTCATGAAAAAAAGGAGAGTGGTATCTGTACGATGGAATTTGCAGTAGCAATGGATCATTACGTACAGCAATTATTTTAACTTTTTTAACACTAATTTAACTTTTATGTTTTATCTTCTTTAAAACAGACCTTTCAGTTTATCTTTTCAAATAATCAAGAAATCTTAATATCTCCATAATTTTAACATCAAGTCTTTGACAAATTTTTATATGTAAAAAAAATTTATATTTATATCTTGAGTTTATATAAGTTATTATATGTCTTTACACACACAAACACACACACACGCACACACCCATTATTAAGCCAATAAGTAAAAAAAATTAAAGCTAAACACTCATTTCATATAAGGTTAAGTTATATGCATATATATGTATACACACAAGCAAATCACATTAATGTGAACACCTGCCAAAAGCTAGAATAATCATCATTCGAAGGAGAAACTATTGTGAGACCTACAGTAAGAGAGTCAAATACGTTTCTGAAGGTGTTCACTGGGAATTTGAGTCATGCCGACTCCGGTGCTTACCAGCTCTTGTTTACGCACGTGAAAATCCATTCCGCAAAAATCCGATCGAGATGGTAGCACACATTTTGGATTGGATTTAAGTCAAGTGAATTTTCTGGTATAGGAGAATGGTAAGCTTATTCTGATTCAATGAGAACAAAATTTTGGAACTAGGCACGTACTCTGTCAGTTGTAAGACGCCTCTCTTACTTTGTGGTAGATGTCATAATCCTACAAAAAAAAATTCAAATATAGGATTTGACATGGTCCGCAAGGATAGATCATGTTTTTATTGATCCATCGTTCTTTCCACAATGATGAGTGAAACCAGAGTATGACAAGAAAACATTCTCCGGTGTAAATTACTTTATTTTTGTTGTACTGAAATGTTTTCCGAAGCCCTCATCACACCCTTTATATATATATATATATATATATATATATATATATATATATATATATATATATATATATATATATATATATATATATATATATATATATATATATATATATATATATACTCTCAACAACAGCTGTGTTCTGTCTTATTTGATTGGCTATAAATATTTTAAATGCTTGCATTATTGTTCAAAATTGTGTTATTAAGTTTAAACAATAAATAATTTAAAAATAAACTAAATTTTTTATATCCAGTGAAATATTTTGTACAATAAAACCACTCAATATTAAATGCCAAAGAATTAGCACCTTATGATATTCCTTATACTTCATGCTTTATGTGTTACATTTTTTTTTACTTTACCACATATGTGCTGAAGTATATTTCAAATAAATTAATATTTGTCAACTTGAATACAAAAAAATGTGTGAAATTTTATTGCATATAGTAAAAAAGAAACTTGTTTTATTAAATGTTTGCTTGAAACAAAATTTCTCGCCTGATGATTTTAGTTACTAATACAGTGAAAAAAAATCAAAATTATTTTTAAAAATTACAATCCAGTTAATAAAAAAATTACAATATGCGAAATATTATTTCTTGGCTTTTCTATTTTTCTACTTCAAAGCTGAATTGTCCTGATCATTTCTTAATAAGTCATTAAGCATCTTCTCATGTTTCATATTTATTTTCAAATTTTCTTATGTAAAATACTTTAAATAAAATAAAACAATAATTTAGATTAAAAAAAATATTTATATCTAAAAAGTTTCTATATTATAACATGAAATTTCCGAGTTTTCGATATATTTTAGAAGATGTTCAAATATGCATTTTTTGAAACATTTATATTTCTTTATATTCTTAAATTTTATGTATTATTGAAGTTTTATAAGTATATTTTTGCAATTCTTTCAAGTTGAAATACTCATAAATGTAAGTATATCTAACTGAATATAAATATTTTAAATTGAATAAGTATCCTTACACACACCCACACATACACACACACACACACATACACACACACACACACATACACACACACACATACACACCCACACACACACACACACACATACACACACACACACATACACACACACACATACACACACACATACACACACACACATACACACACATACACACACACACATACACACACACACATACACACACATACACACACACACACACACAAATGAGGATTGTTTATCTTAAAATAAGCCAGATTTTCCTTTTATTACAATTTTAAGAAGATTCACAGACACTCTCAAGTATAAGCACATTAAGAAGATTCTGTGCATGAATTCTAGATATTGTATGAAAAAAGTAAATTTTGCATCATATTATTTCATTGTAATGGTAAAATAAAATCTACTTAAATATTAGAATCGTTAATATTTTATACGTTACATTTCATCCGGCACGGTAATTATCAACAGTTCTTACAAAAAATACTGTTTTATAATTAAATTTAAAAATACCCTGAGTAATATGAATTACAGATAGAAGTTAACAATAAATTAATCCCTTGATCTTCTTATTTCTTTGATGCCTAGATTATCACCATGATGTAATTAACAAGTTAGCCACTGCGCTTCACAAAAGTTAAACTATGTACCAGAGTTATCAGAAATTACATTTTATAACAAAAAACTATCGACAAAATTTTCCCATACTTAGGAAATTACACATTGAAATTTGAGAAAATTGAGAAAAACATTTTTTGCCTGAAACATTCATTGTAAAAGCTCATCAAAGGTTAATGTTTGGATTCAAATCAAATATTTATGCAGGGATTTTTTTCCTCGACCTCTCTGATTGCAATGTAATCCGTAGGATCATTCAGCATGATTTGAGGTGTTGAATTCTCCCTTGCTGCTAGCTGCATGTTAGACTCTGTGAAAGATTAACTTGATAAATCCCCCTAGAGACGCATTTAGTTCTTGAAGGATACAAAGTGTGCTTCTGTAAGATTCTAAGTTATTTCTGAGACCTACCAAATACTTGATGAGAAGAAATTAAGACTGGTAGTACCATAGTCCCTTAAGAGCTATTTTAAGGTGAAGATGTCACTATAGAATAATATATGATTTGAGTTTGTCAAATAAATACAATATGAATTACAAAAATGTTTTCCCCTAATTTCTAGTCATTAAAATGGAAGCCAATAGAATACAAATAAAAATGGTGTATATAAAACATAAATGAAAAAATATTTATTTTCTGAATGTCAGATTCTTACATTTGTTACAATTGCTGTAAACTTTTTAAAAATATTAAATATAGTTAATAAATCTCTAAAGGCAATATATCAAAATATCATTATTTTTCCAATCGTACAAAAGTATAAATTAATTCCAATCTACTTCTACTTAAATGGATTACTTAAATTATGAACTCAATCTTTTTAAATAAAATTCATTTCAGTTAAGAATTTTACATTCATATGGAATAAAAACTGAACACTTTTGCACTTAATAAAAACGTGGTAGGTTCGAGACATTTTTAACTATTACTGTTTCATGTAACTATTAATGTTCACTGATCACAGTTAATGTCTCAAAGCTATGATGTTTGAATAGAATAGATGTTATGCACACCACATATTCTGAATAAAAATAATTTATGAAAACAATTTCCTTTTAAATGCATAGTTCATCCAATTGATATTTTTATATTAATATGAAATTTAGTTAGAATTCCCATTAAACATTTTCTACGTGTTGATATCTTGAAATATGTGTTCTTAGTAAATACTATAAGATACGAAACAAATATAATGAGAACATGATTTAATATCTTGTCTTTTAAAATCAATACAATTTTACAGTACATTATTAATAATTTTATTATCATTGATCATATTCCTTTTCATCAAAGTTTAAAATAAGTAGGAAAGAATTTCAAAAATTTATTATACTTCATTCCGTTTTTTACATTACATTTCTAATTCTGTATGAATAAAAACAGAAAATTGATTTCCAAATATCAACAAATAGAAAATTTAAAATCTCTATTCAGTAAATATATTAAATTTTTAAATCCATAAAATATAATAAATAATATTATACTTTATTTTTATCAGCTACTTATTTAGATGAACAGATTAACAAATTAATTTCATTTCTTTTAGCTACAAAAATCATTGAGCAAATTTAATTTTGTATATAAATGTATAATATAAAATATTCCTTTGCGCTGTTTCAAAACAATTATTTATTTTGTATAACAACAATGTTAAATACTTTAAATTTGCAAAAGTTATTAATAATACTAATTCTTTAACATAATAACAGGTTATAGCAATTTTATGGGCCATGTAGGCATATGTATAATAATTTTAAATTCAAAATATCTCAAAATTACAATATGCTGTTTCAGCGTCTAACTTTATTCATGGGTATTCGGGCCATCATTCCAGCAATTAATTATTCTGATCTCCATCTAAATCTCAAGTCTCGTTGTTGGAAGTGAGAGAAGAGCACAAATGCAATATTATGCAGCCTTATAGGTACAATTATGTGGAGAATTTTAGAGTACTGTTGAAATTGCTTCAATTATTTGATGAGGTGATCTATCGTACTTCATTGAATATGTTAAATTCTTCAGCACCTACTAATACCACAAGTATTTAATGAAGTGGGTGGTGAGAAATGATTAAATTTCAATCGCAAGACAGACTTTGTGGAAGTTCCAAAATTAGAATTCCAGTAACTTCCATCGATTATTTTATCATACAATATGTATACTGCTGATTTGTTAGTGTTTGTTTCTTGTTTCTAATTATTAATTGATTTGGTATTATAAAATGATGTTTATGAACGAATAAAAATGTTTTTAATAATATGCATTAAATATAAAGCAACATAAAATAAAATTTTCGGAATAGGATAGAAATTTTATGAAAGGTACTATATTTTTCACCAAATTTAATGGTATATGAAAGGAAACAAATATTTCCTAACTAAATGGAATGTTAAATAGTCTAATCTGATTGCAATTATAAAGTAAATGGCCCGAATAAGTCTACTTAACAAGGACCATATATAACATTTTTTACTGCATAAAACAAAGTTTTAAATATTAATAATTTTTTTATTTTATTTTCATAGCTAATTTATGGTAGGGTTAATGTTTTGCGTCTGCTAATTTTTCCATGAGTGTTAATGAACATTGATATTTAGAATTTTTTTTATTTAATTTAATACTAAAAAAATGCGTTACCTATTTATAAAAAAAATCTGTTTTTAAATTGTAATATGTAAGTAATTGTGCAAAACGTAAACATCCAGCCTTGTCAGTACCAAAATGTATGCACCATTTATAATTTACAGATCATACATAATGTATTAACTGGTATGAAACTACTAATTATTGTATTTCTATTCTTATTACTTTATATCTATTCTTTATTTACTTACTCTATCAGTAAAGGGTATAATATTTTAAAATCCTATTAAAATGAAATAATTATTCTACTGACTAAACCTTATGAAAATTTAACCATGTAATCTTCTGATCTTTGCCAATTGTTAAATAGTATGAAATTCATAAATTTCATGTTGTCATCTGTGTAGTTTAAAAAGTATAATTAGTTTAAATATATGTATCAAATAGTACGGTATATAATTGTAATGATGTCACTAATTCATGAATGATGTAGATATGGATTTACATATCAATTTTCACGTATTATATTATCTGTGCACATTTTATTGATATATAATAAACTAGATAAAAGTTTCTTCCTCGAATAAGAAAATCAGATCAATTGTTTGGATTAATATTGCGCGATAGGCTATCTAAATAAAAATAAAACAAACAAAGAATATAAATCGATTTATTATGATTCGGGTGAGATTGTAATATTTTAGTCATTAAAATTTTAAAGACATTTTATTTTTCTAAGATTTTATTTCGTATTCATATGGGAATTTACAATTGGAATGCAAAATTGTGTGTATTATAACTATGAAATTTATAACATAATTTTAAATGAAATTAAAGTAAAAAAATTATTCTTATCAGAATATTTCTTATTTTAGATTATTAAAACAATATTATAAAATGTCATGTGATACCAACTTGATTACTGCCTCTTTAATGCAATTTATATTATATAATTTCTTTTTCTTTTTTGAAATAACAACAGTAACTATACGCATTATAAGCTTGGTAACAATAATCAATATTTATTCTTTCAATGATTATGGTTAGTTTTTTAAAGTATTGCAATAATTGCATTTCTTGAAAAAGTTATGAACTTATCTGAATCATGTCAAAACACTACAAAACTTTAACTTCATCAATACAGATAATCTCTACAGAGTTATTTTGTGAGCTATAGTATTCCCAACTTTAATATAGCTAAAGAAAAATATATGATATATAGATAAGTATCCATGTGTATATTAATTAAACATTTTTTATGTGTATTTGTTTCTGAAATCTCACATTGGTATCATTTAAATCGCTTGCAGTCATCTAGAACCAATGTTGAAATTGCTTGAGTGAATCAGGTAATTATCAAATAGTGTTTAAATAAAGGGAGTTTCCCTGATAAAAATTTAATAAAAATAAACAGTTGGAAAGAAAATCATCATTTAAATCTTAAACTAATGCATCTTATATTTTTTTCTTTTAGTACATTTTACTTAAAGTAAATTGATTCGATTCTTATACAGACAAAAAAGCGTAACAAATACTTTATATTTGTTCAACAAAAATCGCTGGAGCAGTTATATTTGCCAGAAAAAGGAAATGAGCAGGTGGCTTTAAATTTACTTAGAATTCTATTTTGTGTGTGCGTTTCCGCCAGACGTATTTTTTTCCCAATCGATCTGGGCAGCCGGATAGCTGTTTTATTTATTCATTCTGGTGCTCACCTCTTTAAATTGCTGAGTACCATCTATTTTGAAATCGTATGTAGAATGAGTACCTGTATGAATACCAAATATTGTGGTAAAGATCGAGCATAGAATGGGTCAAAAAATCTCTCTTTTTTTTTTTTTTTTTTTTTTTTAATAGATTTTCAATGAGTTTATTCCTCCTATATTCAAAATACGTTCTCTTTACTTAAAGGTTTTCTTACATTTAAAGGCTGAAATTGTATTTCCTGTATATTTCCTAAGAAGTAATCATTACTGATGAAAATAAATTATTAAATTTGGTTTTAATCAATACCTTGTGTTTAAGTATTAAGAAACAAGCAAGCTTTATAAAAATATATTGATACGTTATACATTGATATAATGTATGGAGACGATTTAAAAGGTACTGATATAAATATATATATATATATATATATATATATATATATATATTTGTGTGTGTGTGTGTGTGCGTGTGTGTGTGTGTGCGTGTGTGTGTGTGTGCTTGCGCGCGCGCGCGCGGGCGGGCTTTGCGTGAAATCCACGATAATATATTTAATATTTAACAAAATATTCGAACTAAATGATGTAATTTTTTGAAATGATGTATATGATTATAGTTAAATTCCTCACCATTTCTAACATGCTTAATAAATGAAAAATATTACATAAATTAATATAGCAATTTCTAGTAGTATATTACATATGTTTTACCGTATTTGAAAATTAAGATGGCTTTAAGATTACAGGAATGTTAATGTCAATTTAATTGAAAATTATGTTTTCCTGTTTGGTATAAAATTTGAAAGGAATATTGTTTATTTTTAAATATTTAAAATATAATATTCTAATTGGCTTTAAAATAAGTGTGATATAAAAATGGTGTCAAATCGTTAATTCAAAAATTATGTAACTTGGCATATCAGTTTTATTTATATATTAAATAAAATTATTTTAAATTTTTACTACATATTTTAATATAAAACAAGCACTACTTATATTTTTTATTAGGGTTTTTTTTTATTTTAAAAAATTATAATATTTTATTTATTACCAAAAAAATGTATTCTTAGTTACGAGGTAATGAAAATCCTTTTTACATGTTATGAACTATGTCTTACCTGAACATATATTTTTTAGTATAATTGTTATCCTAGATATAAAACGCTTACTTTAAAATTATAGTGTTACAAGATAAAAATATTTATTTACAATTAAAGGTGGTTTCTTAAAGAATTAAAAAAAAACAAACTTTTTTATAACATTTTTAAGATTTATATGAATACATTATTTCCAGTTTTTGTTACAGATTAGGATTTCAAGTGGTATATGATTTCACAAACTAAAGCATTAATATGAAAATACTTTACTAAAATATACTAATACTAACTTAACTAATACCAATACTTAGCAATTCTAACTTTTATTAATAATAATATACACAACTGGCCATTAAAATTGCTACACCAGGAAGAAATGCAGACAACAAAATGATAAATATTAGACAAATATATTATACTAGAAATAACAAGTGATTAAATTTTCAAAAAAATTGGCTGGATAGATCCTGAGAAATCAGTACCCAGAACAACCACATCTGGCAGTAATAACAGCAGTTATAGGCATGGGCATTGAGTCAAACAGATATTGGATTGCATGTACAGGTACAGATCCCCATGCAGCTTCAACACGATGCCACAGTTCATCAAACGTAGTGACTGGCGTTTAGTGACAAGCCAGTCACTCGGCAACCATTGACCAGACGTTTTCTATTGGTGAAAGATCTAGAGAACGGGCTGGCCAGGGAAACAGTCGAACATGGTCCGTACCAAGGAAGGTCCGTACAATACCGGTAACATGTGGTCGGGCATTATCCTGCTGAAACGTAGGGTTTCGCAGGGCTCGAATAAAGGGTAGAGCCACGGGTCGTAACACACCAGAAATGTAACGTGCACTGTTCAAAGCACCGTCAATGCGAACAAGAGGGGACCGAGACGTGTATCCAATGGCACCCCATACAATCACGCCAGATGATGGGCCAGTATGACGATGACGAATGCACGCTGCCAGTGTGCGTTCACCACGATGCCGCCAAACACGGATGCGACAATCATGATGCTGTACACAGAACCTGGATTCATCTGAAAAGATGACGTCTTGCCATTCGTGCACCCAGGTTCGTCGTTGATCACACAATTCAAGGCTCTCTTGTCTATGACGCAGCGTCAAGGGAGGCCGCAGCCATGATCTCCGAGCTGAGAGTCCATGTTTGCTGCAAACGTCGTCGAACTGTTCGTGCAGACACTTGTTTCCTTCCAAACGACCCCGTTTCTTGTCTCACGTCTCGTGACGTGGTTGCACGATCCATTACGGCCATGCAGATAATATGCCTGTATTCTCGGCTGCTAGTGATAGGTGGCCGTTGAGAGCCCGCATGGCGTTCCGTATTACCGTCCTGAACCCATCAATTCTATGTTCTGCTAACAGTCATTGGATCTCGACCGACGCGAGCAGCAATACAGCGATAAGATAAACCGCAATCCCGGTACGCTACAATTCAACCTTTATAAAAGTCAGAAACGTGCTGGTATGCATTTCTTTTTCTTACACGAGATACCACAACAACTTTTCACCAGGCAACAACGTTCAAATGCAATTTGTGTATGAGGAACCGGCTGAACAATTTCCTCATTTAAACACAATATAGGTGTCGCTACTGGCGCCTGCTTTGTCTGAATGCGCTAAAAAGCTAACCATTTGTATATCACAGCAGCTTCTTTCTTTCGTATAAATTTCACGTCTGTAGCATGTCGCCTTCTTGGTGTAGCATTTTTATCGGCCAGTGTACTTTATAGTATTTCCAAAATATATCATAATTTTATTAAAATATTGAAATTTACTAAATAATTAAATCAATAAACCCAAAAAAGGGAAGTATCATAAAGTGGCAGAAATTGAGTGTACATGGTAAATGATATCTCTCTTGTTTATATTACCATTAAATAATATACATTGGCATGTTAGATTGTAATTTAGTTTTTTAATCAAACATCAGAACAATTTTGTTCTTTAATAAATGTAATAAAGAATATTAACATTAGCAAGTAATTTAATGGTATTTTGAAGTCAAGTATGTATGTATGTATATATATATATATATATATATATATATATATATATATATATATATATATATATATATATATATATATATATATATATATATATATATATATATATATATATATATATATATATATATATATATATATATATATATATATATATATATATATATATATATATATATATATATATATTTACACTACTTCTATCAATCAACATGTATTTGATAATTCAGACAAACATGCGTTAAGTAATTCAGACATTTATTACTCCGTTTCCTGTGCCAGAAATTATCTAGAAATTTTATTAACTTTTTGCACTGCTTAGAAATATAAAGAGAAACTAATAAATATACTTGGTTTAAAAATACATCATCAATTATGATTAAAAAAATACGAAACAATTCTTTAGACAATGGTAAAATTTAATATCCTATTTTTTTCTTTTAAAATGTTATCTTCATAGAATTTTTAATAAATGTTCAAGAAAGATAAAATTTACCGTCTTTAATGTAATCAAATAAAAATAGATGTACATTTACTAATAAATTTCTATCGCAATTATCTCATTTTTAACTGTGTATACGAGGGTCACTCTGAAATTTTTGAGATACAACAAGGCTTTTAAAGTTATACTTTCAAAGTTATAAAGTTCTAGATGTATTCAAAGCAGTCTCCTCTAGCATCAAAGCCTTTCTATAGACGAATTTTCCACAAATTAAATACCTCAAGCCATTCATTTCTTGAATAGATGAAAAAAATTCATTTATAGCCACATCAATCTCTTCTTCTCAATGAAAAGGACGTCTGAGTAAATTCCTTTTTAGATTAAAGAATAACCAATAGTCGCACATAGATAGATCAGGTGAATACGATGGATGTTCGAACACTTTAATTTGTTTTTGTTTAAGAACCTCAATTGTTAATCCGGCTGCACGTGAAGATGCGTTGTCTTTGTAAAGCATTAGTCCCCTAACATTCAGTTCTTGTAGAATTTCTGGAAGACATTTAGTGGTATACCAATTTGCTGTTACTGTCTTCTGTCCTTCCAACTTGATGGCTTTGACCAATCCCGAACTTCTGAAGAAAACAGCATACATCACTTTTTTCAGTGTACGTTGTTTTTTCACCATTGTCGGGTTGGGATCATCTTCAAAGACCCATACTTTGCTTTCTTGACGGGTTGGAACGTCAAAAAACGGTATGTACGTTTCATCACCTGTTACAATTTTAGAAATAATGCGGTTGTCACCAACATTTAGCAATTTAGAGTTTCTTTACTGATTCTGAAACGCTCCTCTTTTTGGAGCTCAGTTAAATTATGGGGAACCCAACGGCAAACTACTTTTTTCATATGTAATTCTTCATGAATGATTTTGCGTATGGCTGCAGAACCATTGTTAAGTTCCTTTTGTATCGTTTGATAGGTACAGCGATTATCATGCATTAAATTTTTTCGAATGGCAGACACATTACCCGGGATTACAGCCGACGGCGGCCTTCCTGTGTCACCTTCATCCTCCTGTGCCATCTTCATCCAGAAAATTGCGACCTCTTCTAAATAATCTAAACCATCTGAATACAGTAGCACGAGCTGGATATTCATCACCAAATGCTAATTGCAACCGTTGAACGCATTCTTCTTGATTTAATCCTGCTTTAAAATCGTAGAAAATCATAGCGCGAAAATGTTCTCGCGTCAACTCCATTTTCTCTTCTGTTTAAAATTTATTCTACACTAAACAAATTGAAGTAAGTCAATAAAAAATCGTCTTCTGTGTTAAAATACTTTGTATTTTAAAATTAAGCCGTTATTTTTGTTTTGTAAATTCTTGTCTGCACGTATTTCAAAAATTTTAGAGTATATATATAACCCTCGTATTATATAGTCATGGCATTTACTTTATGATCCTATAAAATACTTTTATTTTGATTTATTTTAAAATTAAAATTTTTCATCTTGTATAAATAATAATTTTCGTATGTAAATCATGAAATCATGCTAAAATGTCATATAATTCTCAGTCAGATGATGAAATATGCTTCCCAATTACTAGTTATGTAGTTTACTATTGATCTTTTATAATTGTTTTGAATTAATCATAACAATTGCGTAAATTTTGATTAACTGTTTGTAAATTGTTAAAAACATGGGATCCATATCATTACAAAAATTATTTGCATATATTTTTTTAAAAAAAATATAATAAAAATACGTAACTGTAATCCTATCTGATATGAATAATTTATAGTGGAGAAATGTCTTTATATTCTTTAATATAAAGTATTTATTTTAAGGTTTACTTCTTATCTAATGTTTGATAATATTTTGAACTCAGTGGCTATTTCAAATAGTTCTTAAAATTTAAAGTGGATTCTGAACATTTATAAATATTAATGCACGAGAGAGAAATTCCACCAATTAGATATTGAAATAAAAATCATAATGCGAATTTTTCAACTCTCAGTACAACGCCAATATTATAATGAACATTTTTTTAATCTTTTAATTAAAGTTAACATGTACTATTGAAATACAAGGAAAGTTCATTTTTTATATAAAAATAGAATTTCATAGAGAAAATAATATTAAATTCTCAGCTATTACAAACACTATATTTAGTTCTATCCATAAACAGAAATAACGTTGCAAATGATGTTGATGTGAGACATAATGTTATAAAAAGATTCAAAGGGAAAGTACGTTATACACATAGAATTAATCACGGTTGGCTAAACCAAGAGATAGAGAAAATGCGTCGCTCCAAATCCTGACAAATGATCAGGTCAGAAGGAGAGAACTACGTTAGCATCCCTTTGACATCCAAGACTTCTGCTGAGAATCAGTAAAAAGGCATCTGAGATATGTAAAAAAGCAGGAAGACTGCTTCATTCACCAAGACACCTTTCACCAACTTGGGCGTCTGGAAACGATAACATTAGCTCCTTTTCAGCTGCAACTACCTTCAGGACGTGGTGTTTTTCTAAGGATTTTTTATTTTCTGAAAAATGATCGTCAATGATTGATGATAGCGAGAGATATAAAACGCTGCCAGGAATCTGCTGCGCTTTTGCTTTTCTGGTACATTCAATAAATCCACGTGAAACTGCTACTCACAGTCTTAGGGATTCAACGCTGCGAGCAGAGTGGAAAGAAGAGGGATGAATAGTGATGGCTAATGTTGATTTAATTGCAGAGGGAAGATTGTGGGGATTTTTCTCTTTGTGGCTTGCGGCCTCTGAGGTGATTATTTGTGGATATGAATGATTGATTTCTACATAATTTAAACGGAAAAAAATTAAAGCTCTAAGTACTTTCGTTTAGTAATTTCTCATTGAGTGAAAAATGTGCATTTATTTTTATTTTAAAGATTGTTTACATTGCCGTTAAAAATTTATAATAGATACTTTTTAACACTGATGTTAAATGATACAATATATGCTATCTTATGTTACTCTTTTATTTTCGTATTTCCAAATAAAATTTATCTCCCTAATTTCTTTCGTAATAAGAAAATCTTCAATGATTACCATTGTTGATAATTTGAAATTTACTGTAGAATAAAATATCTTATTGAACAAATGTCAGTAAATAGTAAATATATATATATATATATATATATATATATATATATATATATATATATATATATATATATATATATATATATATATATATATTATAATATAATATTGTCCCTACATTATTACAAATGCACCCTAAATGTTATTCAACATTTATAATTTAAATTAATTAATTTTGATTTCAAACATCACTGAAATATTTTACATCAAATACAATTAATATTGTTTTAAATTACACCTATAATTACATACTTTTATAAAACATTACATAAAATGTGCGAAATTAATTATTTGTGGTAATTTTAATTCCGTAAAATGTAGCTTAAAATTACGTTAAAATGTTTGATATTATCGTTTTGTTACAAATTGTAAAATGTTCCTAATTTCTTACTTTTCTCTTTCGTACAACGAAACGTCAATTTTCTCAGTTTTGAACAAAAGTGCGCATCACTGATTTCTGTTTTGTTAACCAAAATAAGTTAATGAAATTTAAAATAATGTTTATTAATGTTTTTAATGAAAGTTTATTAGTATAAATGTGTCTGTTGATATTCATAGGAAAGTAAATTTTACAAATTGTTCAATAAATAAAATATTTATATATTTCTTTTAGCAATTCTAAGGTATTAATATATTTTTTAGAAATTGGAGGAACTTTATCAAATAAACGGAGAAATTAAAATCAAAAATGCTTATGCGTTTTTGCAAAATAAATTTTTATGTGATTATGTTTAATTTATTTTGAAATAAATTCATTATGTTTCTTTCAAAGAAGATAGTTTTGTCAAATTTAATGTTTGCAATTTTTCATAATAAAATGATATTTCAGAAAAAAACATTTTAAATAGCATTTGTAATTAAAATCTATTTTTTTGATAAACCATAAGTATGTTTCAATACATAATAAATAACTCATTTAAAAGCTAGTCTTGTTTAAGCATGGAAGAATTTTTAAGTAAAATAAAATTATTATGAATTTAAACCCAAATATACTATTTTCCTTTATGTAAAAATAATATTTACATATTTCACATTGAAAGAAAGATTTGATTCAAATTTTAATGCTTATACTTTCCAAAAGTACATTGAATTAATTTCATTTCAAAAAGAATTTTAACTTTATCAAACTAAATATTCCAAATTTTATTAAATAATCTTCAATACTTCTCTAAAAATGTAGAAAATCGATATGAATAGTAACATGATGAATGATGACAAAGTTCTATAAGTTGTGCTATATTTCAATCAAGCAATGCACTTTACACTCAAAACCGAAATCGGAACCATCAATAATGTGCGTATATAACAAATTGTAAAGGATACACACATTTGTACCAAAAATTGGTCATTTTTAAATTCTAAGACATATGTATGACAGGAACATGAAATATAGAGCTATTACGAAACAATAAATCCTAAATAAAATAAATAAAAAATAAAAGTGTTTTATATATTTCTTAGAAAAATGTTGCTTAAAGAATATTGGATTCGATCTGATTTCCCGTTCTAAAACATGAATGTGTTACATTTAGTTTTGCATATGACACAGCATGGTGCGGGTTAAATATAATTAAAAATATTCAATGTGAGTTCCCATGGATTATGGTGCTCTAAAAAGGAATTTCCCTTAGTAATTTTTATTCATGTATATTTATACAAATGTATTTATGCCTCATTATTAACATGTGTTTAGAGAAATTCTGAAATTGTCAAATACAAAAAATTGAAAAAGTTTGATAGTTATTTCTAAAATATAGAAAAGTCAATAATGATAAATTTTACTTGCTTAAAATTAACCCCGGAAACAAATATATCTGATCATTTAAATACTGAATAAATATTTGATTTTTTTTTTCTATTTTTGTAAAAATACTCTATATAGAGAAAGAAAATATCTATCAGTAGATAGACTTGCTTTAAGAATTACATGTAATTTTTGAAGTGTGCAATATAAATCCTATTATAATTTTAAAAATATTCTTTAAATATATTTGTATCTAAAAATAAAAGAAAATATTTAACATGCTGTTTTTCAAATTTTTATTAAGTAAATACCAAGATGCTCACATAACATACATTACAAATGATGTTTCTATGGATCTCATGGTCTGTAGAAAATTTTCTCCTCCTCCAAATCAATGCCACAATTAAGGGATTGCATCTTCTGTTAGTTCCATCTATCAGAGTAATACATAAAGCAAAGTCGTACTTTCACTTCTGGTAAAATGAAAGATGCACCCAACTGACTTAAATTCAAACAGAAGTCGGCGGATCAAACTTGGCTTGCCCAAATATCATAAATAACAACAACAAATGATAAATTATTTTCATTTCTAAAAAGTAAATAAAGTATTTTTAAAATGAAACCAAGAAAACATTTTCGTTGTATAAAACATATATTAATTATTTGTGTCATATATATTATCCACTACACAGAACTTAAGGCTGAAAAATTTTTATATAATATTATCACATTAACATTTTTAATTAATCATTTAGAAAGAAATATTAACAATATTTATTCAAAATTTGAATAAAAACTATCATATTTCAAACTTCTATCCCACTACATCACCCTCCTTGATTTCAATTTTTTTAATCATTAATTTAAACAAAGAATCTTATCAACACAGCTTTTTTTACGGTGTATCCATGAGTAAAAAAAGTAAAATGAGTAAAATTCAAGCTTATCATGTTTTGATAAGCTTTCTCATTAATAGCCTCGCTGTTTTAGCTCTCTTTGGGTATTTAGGCTGTTAAGCTTGAAGATTTGATTTAGGTAGCGTTAGAAATATTTCGTTACGGAAGGAAAATTCCTTATCGCTCCATTAGGAGGATTCGATCCACTGAGATCGTGATAGCATGTATACTTATCTAGTTAAAAGATATTCTTTATCTCTAGACAACATCGGAGGAAGAATTTACGAGATAAATTGCTTTTGAATTCTCTTTGCTTCAGGTGAAATTATGCCAATTAAGATTTTGAAATGGAGTTTGGAGAAAACTGGTTAATTTTCTTTATATTCTCAAGAAATTTATTTTTTGTTCCCTTAATTTTTATAATTAATAATTTGTTTCACTTCGTCAATGAAGTGTGTAGTTTAAAATTCCCAAAGTTTAATTAGGAGATGTTTTTCTGTTTTTCTTGAAAATCTGTAATGTATATTTTTTTTAAAAAAAAGTTTAAATTTTGCGTATTCACAAATTATAATTTTGTGTTTTTGTAGTTCATTTAAAATTATAAAATATTATTTATTATATAAATTCCATTATATGTAAAAAGTACTCTTGAGGTGAATCTTGAAAATTTTTAAGTATACAGAAAATTTAGTACGATTTCTTGTACGCAAATGATTAGAATCACTAAGTAATGATAGATATTCATACTAAATATACTTTTGAAGATTCTAGAAACAGTCTATTGAACTACTATCTTGCTGAAAACAGTACTGCTGGTGCGAATCATTTCTTGAATTAATAACTTTAAAGTACCCTTTCTATGGAACCAAGTAATAGTTAGAAACGTTAAAATTAGCATAGGTATGTCAGTAAGTAAAACATAATTGACAATCCATATTTAGTTAACTATTAAGAATAATTAAAATTACTAGAATGAATGATAGTTTCTTCAATTTGTTTGATTTCCAATTCAAATTAAATATTTCCAGCTCATTATATTTTGAAAAGCGTAGATTTGGTGTTAAAACGTTTCTTACTGATAACAGAGAATAACTTTGAACTTTAACTGAGTACTTAAAAAATGGGTTTTGAGAAACATATTTTCCAAAGACAACATGTGTCTCTATTGAAATCATGCGCACATCTTTTTTAACGCATTTATTTAGCAAGACTTTGGGGTTTTCCAATTCTTGAATTGAATCCATGTGTAAGTTGCATAATATATGAGTATTATAGTTGCATAATATATGAGTCAAATTTTTGAATGAGGTAATCAATCAATTTGTATGCATAATATTTGTTTTTTTGGTTTTTCGTAGGGTTGAATCTATCACATACAAATGCATCCGATTTTCTTTTTTTTTTTTTTCCTTTTGCTCAAATTTAGTAATTTTAATAATCACCAAATAATTTTTTTTAAAGTTAAAGATTTTCATTTAAAAGTTAAAAATTTTTATTACTGCACAATGAAATAAATGCAATATCAGTGCAAAATATTTGCTAAAGTAAATAATCCTGATTAAAAATTATCTATGATTTTGCTTTTGTTATTTTATTTTGGTATTCGTTTGGGAACGCAATTTATTGCAAGTAATCAAGCTAATTTGCTATACATAAAATATGAAAACAGAATCTTTAATTTACTTTTTTTTTCCAATTAAATTAATATACTTTTAAAATGAATGTTTTTTTTTTTTAATTTCAATACTCAATTTTTAAATATTTTGGCAATTTGTTCACAATGAATTTACTTTTTATCAGAATATATGTTAATGTATATAAAAAGTTCATTTAAACAAATTAAATTTTAATTTTAATTTCCTTACCCAGTAATTTTAATAACTATAAAATATGGATTTTACCTTAATGCATTTTATTCTTTCAGAAAACCCTTATAATTGAAATTCAAAATATCAATAATATGAATCTATTTTTTCTGAAAAATATGTAATACAATTTTTTTTGATTTAATGACGTATCTTATTATAATCAAACAAGATTGTTGAAAAAAATTTAAATCACAAATTGGAAAATATTTTGTGAATTAAAAATTGATAAAATTCCCACAAAAAAATAACTGTGATGAAATAGTTTTCTGTTATTCATATATAATTTTTGAATAAAATCAAATTAACTGAAATTTTGCAGAGTGTATCTGAAAGTAGTGTCTTAAAATATAAATATATATGTATATACTCTTGGATACCATTTAATGCAATAATAATTAGCGTATCACCAATATACGTATACCGTTAATAAGTACGTATTAAATTTTACCATTAATAAATGCTATTATTAAAATATTAATGTGTGTCCTAAAACATTTTATATACTTAGAAACGTTAATAAATGCTGTTATAAATTTTCTGGTCATATACTATTTAAATAACGCTTCATTTAAGTTGTAGTCACAATCATCTTCATTTAATATTCTGTATTTATGTGACTCATAAGTAAAGAAACTATATTTCTGCTACACGTTTCTTTGTAAGAACCAAGTAACTACTTTATTTCAAACTCTATTATTCCTAAGATTTTCTCAATTGAATGATAGGTGCGTTTTGTGTTATGATACTTATAGAACATAAAGGTTATTTTTATCTGTTTGTGGTGATATATGGTTGCAATAGAATCGTTATTCTTATGATAGTACTTGAGCATTAACTGGTACGAATTCTTCTTATAGTATTGTTTGATGTATATTTTATAACAATAGACAATTCCACGTGTATCACTTCTTATGTGCCATATAGCTATACTACCATTAGTCATGATCTTCATGTTTATAATTTATCAGATCTTTTTTGTACATAGAAACAGTAGAGTATAAATTATTGTAATGATTTCTTACATCAATATAATACAGACTTATTCACATAAAAATCTCCTAACTGTAAAAAAATAATTCTATATATGACCTAGAATCAAAATTGGAAGATATTGGAAAATATTTATAAATGTCAGTTGATAAAATTGAAAGAAAACAATTGCAGTATTTTTATGGGTTTTAAATATAAAAATAATATTTTTATAAGTCATTGTAATTCAGACATAAAAAATATATGTTTAAAGCATATAAAATTTTGCATATACATGAATAATACAAGCAATTTCACTTGAATTATAATTGCAAAAAAATGATACAAAATATCGTTAATGTATGAAGAATCTTATTATAAAGTTTAAATTTATTATGTAATACACACATTTAGTGAAAAGTATGATCACATTTCCTTATAAGCTTAAAAGAAATAAATTTCTTTCTGGTTTTTTGCCTCTAATGTTTATGCATAAATGCATAAACACTATATATATATATATATGTATATATATATATATATATATATATATATATATATATATATATATATATATATATATATATATATATATATATATATATATATATATATATATATATATATATATATATATATATATATATATATATATATATATATATATATATATATATATATATATATATATATATATATATATATATATATATATATATATATATATATATATATATATACCAGGGTATTTGAAAGTGAAAAGGACTTTTTATGCAAAACAATGTCCTTTTCACTTTCAAATACCCTGGTATATATCTATCTATCTATCTATCTATCTATCTATCTATATATATATATATATATATAGATAGATAGATAGATATATATATATATATACCAGGGTATTTGAAAGTGAAAAGGACTTTGTTTTGCATAAAAAGCACATAAGTAAAAGACTCATGGTTTGCTGAATTTAATAACTTTTAAAATAAAAAAATTAAATAAAACGTCATTGAATTTCACGTGAAGAGAAATATATAAATATAACTTGCTTACATTTCTCAATTTATTTTTGATTTAAAACAGATCGGTGCTGCATAAGTCATTATGCATATAAAATCAGACGTAAATTAATAAATTACAATTTAGAAAAAAATGGTTATCCCAAAAAACTTAACTTTCAGCATTTTATATGCAGCACCAAAAAGTAAGTTTAAAAAAAAGGCAAAGTTTTTGTAAAGAAATATATTGCAATTTTAGGGTAATTTTATTGAATTAAATTAATTTTATGTAAAGGAAATTTTAGCAAATTTAATAGTACAATTCTGATTCGACATTGTAAGCAAATTTTTAGTTTATAGTGAATAATACAAAAAAGCATCTTATTTTATTAAGAAAAAGTATTTCAAAGCTAAATGATACATTTTTTAGTCAACCTGTTTCAGATAGATGGCAAGTTATAGTTTCATCTTCAACTAAGTAGATAAATGTATCACTTGAAAAATAAAAAAGTCAGACAACTAAATTTTCAACATCAAAGAAAATCGTGCATATTCCTTAAAAATAGAATTTCCTTAACTGGGATTTCTTAAGGGTTACAAATTTTACACATAATATGTGTTTTAAATTTTGATATATTTTTAAATACTTGTCAAGAAAAAATGAAATCTGATATATTGAAGCCTGAATTACTCATACATAACAAACAAAAACAATCGAAAAGCATATAACAATATATTCCTGCAAATTGGATGTTATTTTTAAAGAATTATTCATTTTAAATAATGCAAGATTTTGAAAGTTTTAAGTAAGAAACAAACACTTTTTTACTCTTCATATTCTAGACAGAGACATATTTTATTTATTTCAAAAAAAAGCATAAATTTAACCGAGAAGAAAGAGATGATGTATATGTTGAAGGAAAAACTACAAGTAAAATGTCTATTCCTTATCTCCAGAAATATTTCAGACAAATGACTACTAATCAGTTAAATTGACTACTTCATTTCACAGATTTCAGAAGAATAATAAAACTAAACAATGAGCTCGACAACAAAAGAGACTCTGATCTGAATTCTATGAAATGTTCGACGGTCACCAGGGGAATAGAAACTTTGTTACGAGAACGGGTTGCACTTGGACAAAAGCTATTGCAAGCCTCTAGTACAGAAGAATAGAACGTGTTAGGAAGAATAGAAGGTGGAATAAGATGGAATTGTAATCACTTTCAGCATTTCTTTCTATCTTGGATAATGATATCAAAGGCATTAAAGATAATGTCTTGATCGCAGCATGACAAGAACTCATGATCGAAGTTTTTTTGTTATATCATTTAGGGACTGTCACCATATTCAAAATTTTTTGTAATATGTAATTATATTGCAATATAAAATAAATCTTAAATATGAGCAATATATATATATATATATATATATATATATATATATATATATATATATATATATATATATATATATATATATATATATACAGAGAGAGTTTAAGTAGATATAAAGGATTACATTTTCAATTTGTATAAAATACAAAGTTTTATACGTTTAATTAATGCTTAATGGCACACGATATATACTTAAAAATATTATTTTCACTTAAAGTGTTACACAAATAGTTTAATTTTTCTACTATTTTTAATTAACGCAAATTATCATACAGAAAGAATTATGGCATTTTTCGATATAAATTATTAATAAATTCTTATGCTATTTCTATTCTATATTTGCTATAAAATATTGCCCTATATAAATATGTCAATTGCAACATTCATATTACACCACACATTGAATTATTATTCCGAAGTGATGAAAATTTGTTAAAATATTGCTTAAAATGTTAAGCACAAATTTAAAGATTTTATATGCAGTACTCTAAAATTGTTAAATCTGTTGAAGTTATATTGAAACGCTTTATACTCCAAAATTCCAATAATAAAATTTAATATCGCACGCCAAACAGGAAAAATTTTTGGCATTAAACATAATGGTCATAAGTCGTATTTCATCATTTATTGGAATATTTAGACGTCATAATGATTAATGATATCGAGTTGTAAATTCACTGTCATTTTGGAAAAAGCAAAATATAGCCTAGAAGCTTAAATTAATATTTATATGTATTTTAACTTTTTAAATGATTTATGTGCTTCTGCAGAATCCCTCACTTTACTAATATAAGCATTGTAAAGTGAGGGAATAAATTAAGTTTCTAAAATATATTTTACAAATTTATGTGCTTGTCTGCTAGAGATTACTTTGAGTGTATACCAATGAATTAATGAATACCTCTCTTTATTATAATTATTAACACAAATGTTATATTTAAATTTATTTACACACACACACACACACACACACACACATATATATATATATATATATATATATATTGCTTATCTTCTAGTACATATTAAACGTGCTTCAATTATTAGATCACCCCTAAATGTATACTTGATTAAAAGTGCATTAAAATAAATCACCAGTGATTGCAATAGCGATCAGATGATCAGATTCAATCATAAGGAACTGTACAGTAGTTTTAATGTTCTCTATAGGTAATCTTTATTTCATTTATGATTCTATTTAAGATACTGATAGCTGACTACTTGATTCAGCTGATTGATTGGGTAGGGACATTTACAACAGTGATACACTAAATGTGTAAATGAAAGAAACTTCAGCTGATAAGAAGCAACTAAAAATAATGGTGCCATTATTAATAATTTACGTGACTTTTCTTTACTTTGTTGAATTCAGTTTGAAGAATTTTTCTATAATTTGATGGCTTATCGTTTCTGATATTTCTTATTTATACAAGGATTTGGAAGCAGAACTGTTTTTAAATGGTATCGGAATTTCTTGGCAGTACAAGACATTAACTAATACTTTTTGAAGAGTATATATTGTGTCAGTTGTCTATTATGTACAACGAATTTCCATGAAGTAACTGTAAGGGTATCAAAGAGGAAATAAAATATTAGTTCAATAATGTCAAATGAAATTACTTTGTAAATATTAATAAAGTAGAAATTTATTTATTTCATAACTTGGAAAATGAAATTAATTTCATCAAAATAGTACATATGTCGATTTTTATCCCTGACTTTATACTAATATAAAAATAGCTGTAACATAAAATCTTTTATAAAACAATTCAATATTCACAAGTTCTCAAATAATTTTAATGAAAAAGCGCAGTAAATTTATTTGACATACATATATTTTAAATTAATTTTTACATCTCTAAATATAAATTTTAAGATTAAAAGATGCATGCTTTTTAATCATAAAATCTGCTGCTTATTTTAAATAATATACATTATATAAAATTACAAGATTTATACATTTAGAAAAAAATTATAATATTTGTTTTAGAAAAAGAATTACATAAAGATAGAACTTATGATGACATAAAGAATGCAAAGGATTTGATTTTTATACAAATCTCTGCTAACCCATTTCCATTCTCGAATTGTTCAAAACGAAATTCCAATGATTCGGAAAGATTTAAAATCCATTCTTTTGTTCAGCTTCTCGAAAGCCATCGTGGATAAGAAGAGATAGGATTGTTGAAATTTTGTTTAAAAAACATGTTGAAACTTTAGATTGATTCTTTTCATGGTGTATTTATTTGTTTCTTTTTTGTTTCAGTTCCTCCTAGGGAGGTCAACATAATGGACGAGCGTGGACAGAGAATTGAAGAAACAATCGGACCAGTCGATGAAGGTTCAAATGTAACCCTCGTTTGTGAAGCTGAAGGCGGTAAGGCTTAATATATATCAATTTTTTAAAGTCAGCTTAAAATTATTGCTTAATGAGAAAAAATATATGTTTAAATAGAGACTATTTTAATAGATCAGTTTTTCTTGAAATTCAATAGCGTATTGTTTCCATATAATTATCGCACCATTTATTATAATTTTTAGCACTTAAGACGACTGGATATGCCCTTAAATGCTAAAAGCATTATCAAATCTTAAATGCTCTATTATTTTATTGATTTTCGCATATTATATCCAGTTAAAAGCTAAATTTAGACTAAAGATAATTAAAATCCTTTCATATGTGATTTTTATATAAAATTTTGTTATTTTACTTTGATGAACTAGACAAATTTACTAGGTGATTATGGATATCCAAATTAATAATGCTCTGACTAAAAGAATATTTGAAAGGATAACAAAAAACACGATGTTCTTCTCTGCATTGAATAAGTAAAAATAATCCATTTGAGGTTAATATATATATATATATATATATATATATATATATATATATATATATATATATATATATATATATATATATATATATATATATATATATATATATATATATATATATATAATATATGATATATATATATATATATATATATATCATTTGGAATGTATAACATTTGAATTGAAATAAATTCCTTTTTGGATAATTATTTTAATTGTTTTAAATATTTAGTACAAAATATTTTAATATAAGATCATAGAAAATTTAAATTTTATTATATTTTAATTGAAAGTTTTTGCAATTGAAAATAATATCAAAACAAAAATTGAGTTAGGATTTAATAAAAAAAGGGTTAATTTTAATCGTTGGTAAACAGTTAAGAAATATTTTTAGTTCATCCAACATTTCGAAACATTTAATATATAATATAATCCTTTATGTTTAATTAGTTCTGCTTTAAGAATTTGGAAGTAAGAAATGTAAAATGTGATATTTTGTTTATACTTGCATAAGCTGTAATTAATCTTCACATTGTCATTAATTCCTCAATGTCTTTAGGTATGAGAAAAACCAATTATTATTTTGTTTGCATAGCCTTATGAAGAAATAATAGAATATGAATAACACGTTTTTCGAAGCTGTTAATTCCCTTTTGAGAATAATGATTAGATAAAGGGTGGCACCAAATTAAAATCCTTCCTTGCATGTATCTGATTGCATAATTAATGGAAATTTGGGAAAAAATTTATATTTTTTTTTTAAAAAAAACTAGTCAGTTACTTGTGACGATAATCCTAAATTATTAAACATGATTTTTGGTATATTATTCACAAATCAGAATTAATATCATTGAGTTAGCAGATTACATGGTACATAATAAAATTAATTCCTGTTGAGGAATACAAATTAATTTGGGCTTTGTATACAGATGTATATTAGAGGCTAATAGTATATCTTTATTTATGGAAACCTTATTAAATGAAATTTATTAACGAAAATGTGTTTCCTTTAATATATCTGAGGATTTAAATATAGTTAACAGGGACAAATAAACGATTTACAATTTTATACGGTTTGCTTGCTTGCTCACTTTTACTTGCTTGCAGTTACTTGCTTGTTGTAAAACATTTGATCACTTAACTTAGTTTTCTATCCAAGAGACTGTTTCATAGATTCGTATTTTCATTTTAGAAGGGATCAGGAAACTTTTTGATACGTATCCCAAAAGACATGTGGTGTCGCTAGTTAAATGGGAATTGGAATTTTCTAATTTAATGAGAACGAATGTAATGCTAGCTCATAATAAGCCTTCTCCTCTTTGAATTATTATAGATAGCAGACTTTCTAACATATCTTCTTCAACATTGTACAACAAATATTAAATAATCAAGATCAAATAAAAATGTTCAAAATAACTAACAAAATAGTGGATACGAACTTGATGATAAGCATTAAAGAAGAAAAGCAATGGAAAGTATTTTGCAAATCATGCAATATATTTTTTTCAGAAAAAAACTAAATATTTTTTATTATATTAAGTACATAAAATAATCTTTAATCTTTTTTAAAATGCTAGATTTAGATATGTGCAAGATATATTTGATTTTACAAAATTTTAGCGAAATCACAAAAAATTATTGTATTAGCAAATTATAGTTATAAGTTATTATCTAAGAAGCTAATAATCTTTGTTTTTTCAAATATCAATGGAAGTTTTATTATTTATATCTCTAATAGAGTATGCAACACATTATTAAAAACCAAAACTCATAAATGTTCCCATGATTTATTAACATTAACTTTAATCAATATAATACATGTATAAGATATTTCTATATAGTATTGTACAAATTAAATAAATTTTGCAAATTTAATTAACATTCTTTAAAGTATACCTATGATTATTATGTTATTTCAGATAAATATAATGCGTTATTTTACTTAATAAAAATGTAATTCTACTAAAATTATTGTTTCATATAATTGAATTTTAAAAATTTTAAAGAAATTTTAAATTTCTTTTATATGAAATTTCGATATGCAAGAAAGTATATTATTTTATAAATTTTAAAATTACTGTAATTCATACGAAATAGTAATCTTGATGTCTAACGTTCATAGGAATATTTTGATGTACTGTTGAATATTTACCCTAATTTTTAATGCATTTTGACAACTTATAAGTTACATTAATTAGAAATATAACTGAAAGCTTGTCTATGGACATAATCAGTAATTTAAATGTGTTTATGTGTGTGTGCTTAATTACTAATCTTCATTTTCCTAAAACGTATTATATTTTTACGTGTGTCACTAATATGTACTCTATGCTAATGAAAGTATATTTTTATATTAGAATATTTATGTTTTAAAAATTTGGTCTTTAAAATTTAAACAGTTAAAATATCAAATAAATTTTATACTTGAACACCCTCAAGGATTGCACTGCTTGTGACATTTCTAAATTTAAATTTAGTATATAAAATAACTAACTCATCATGAATAAAATTTAGAATAAACTTAAAGCGATACATTTCAAAAGTAATTACGGAATTTTGAACATTTTAATGAATGTGTGAATTCAAGCATTTTTGATTACATTCGCTGAAATCATGCACATATTTATTTTAAGACATCTAAAGTTAAACTTAATTTGATATCAATATTTGAAAAGTAAGCAAATTGTAAGGAATAAAATTTCATAAACTGAAGAGGAATAAGAAAATAATTTCATTAAAATTATTGAAACATTCTGTTGTTTGCATTTATATTTTAAAATTTCCCCCCAAACTGTAAGTTAAATATTACGAGATGACTTATTAGTTTTGAATGCATGAAAATGTCCCAACTGAACCAATAATGTAAAGGATAATTTATTATTGACTCTATGCTATATGGTCATATTTTGAGCTCACATATGATATGTAATTAAAAATGAGAATTATATGCAAAACATAAATAAAATTTTTTTCATGCATTGAAATTACATTAAATGCAATTATATAGAAGGATAAAAAGTTGATATTAAAATAGCTATCTGACATTTATGAATATTTTAGAAATATTTTCTTCCTTAGATAATTAAATTTACTTTCTCAAATAAGTGAATTTAATAAACTGTTGCAAAATTATTAATTTTTATGACAAAAAAGTAAGATATCTTAAATCATAACATTAAAATCCTAAAATAGAATAGGAAGCTTAAATATTTTTATAAACTTCATGCAAAAAATAACACTGAAAACGCTGTATAAATGAAACTGTAATTATGATTCTTGTTGCATGACTTTAAAAGTTTTACAATCTGCATCCATGAATTACTTATAAATATTCATTATAAAATATACTTTATTGATGCTATAATTTATTATAGTTTTATAGAAACCAAAGTCTTAATGCAAGTTGTTAAATGTAAAATATCAGAAATGTATTTATTATTAACATGTAAAATACAAAAGGTTGAAATTACCTAAAATGCTCATGAAATTCTTTAAAAATAAATTTACGTGAGCAGCATAAACTTTTCAAAAATTAAATTCACTGCCTCAAATTTCAATGCTCATTAAATGTAAATTGACAACGGAACATTAAATCCTGTGACATTAACTTAATTCATCAATGACAGAAATCGAAAATAATTATTACATGAAACATATAAATGTAGAATTTAAGTATACATTTAAATCTCCTTAGAGTCCTCAATTATAGCTATAGTAAATAAGTTATATTTTATGTATAAGAGCATTTTATATGTTCCTTTGAGAGAAATACATTGAAATTCATGGATTCATTTGAAATTGTTGATTGAAATTCTATTGAATTTTATGCATGCATTTTAAATGTTTCCTTGAATTACATGAAACTTAGTGATGATTAGCTTATATTAAAAATAATTGATTTTTATTTTTATTTTACATGATTAGCAAGATTTTGAGTAAAATTTGATAATAAGATATTTACAGTCAATAGTATATACATATAAAATTATCTGCATAGAATAAACAATATTTACTCACTCATAGCAAATTTCCTTAATAATGATAACACAAAAACAATTATTAACTTAAAATAATTTAAATCAATTTTGAAAAATCCATTCGGTAGCTTTTAGCATACAAATATCTTTTAAATAGTTTTGTGAAAATATGCATTTGGAAGATATATACAGAATATGTCTATAAAATACGTATACCTTCACTTTTTTAAGAATTTGAACAACATAATTTTATTTTTGAGCAATCTTTCAATAATCAGAACTACTGTGATGCTAATATAGATCATTTAAGTGTAAAATTAATAAAATATTGAAGTTAGTAAAACTAACAAATCATTATATGTAGCTTGTAGTAAGTACATTTTTCCTTATTATATACTTCGTATATTAATTTCTTACAATAAATTCTATTTGATTATTTGTAATCTAGACATTATTCAAATATATTATATGTAACAGTTTTTGTTGCCTTATTTTCATGTATATATAAAGAAAGAATTTTATTAAATAAATTTAATATTTTTAAAATATTATGCATTTTTCTTAAGAATTTAAAAAAAACGTTAAATATGAAGAGCAAAAGTTAAGTAATTTATATTCCTTTTAAAAATATTTAATCCCTACATTTGTGTGATAAATTATTTGAGTTTGAATTATCAATAAAAAGAAATTAAAATCTAAAAGAAGGAAAAATCTAAGTCATTAGAAATAACATTTCTGAAAAATTTAAATTAATAATCTTTCCATGGGTCTTTTATATCTAGCAAAACTTTGTATTAAGAATACATAAATGAATATTAATCACAATAAATATTTAATACATTATCATAGCGATCTCGGGACCAAAGTACACAGTGCCTCTAAAGATTCTGTGCCAAATATTTCGTACAAATAAATATTTCTCTTTAGTCTTCCAGAAAGGGATAGCGACCACATTTTGCGTCGCCGAGACAATATTGTCGTGAGCTGGAACTTGAAAGGGCACAATTTATTAGACGGCTTTTGCAGTAACCTTAATCTCTTTTAAATCGAATTTATTTCGCAAGGTGGTGCTTGGAAACTGAATGCAAGGTGGTAAAGCATCTCAAGGAGATATTCGGGTCAGCATTAGATTAATTGACCAAGCGTTAGGCCTGATACGAAGCTTAAGATGAGTTACTAGTTGCAAACGATGAGGATGGTGTAGTTGAAGAGGCTTTAAGTAAATTACTTTTCGTCAGAGAATTGTTTGCGTGTGGTGGTGCAGGATCAAGTTAAATCAAATGATTGCGGTGCCTCACGAATGCAATAACGTGGATTTCTCCGAAGCCACTTAACTGTGTATAATCTAGTCTATGAATTATTACAATGACTTGAGATTCTGATGGCCTTATTGACTGCTGACTTTTGGCTTACAAGTAATGAATTTAAATAGTTATTATACGTTAACACTATTTTTAATTAGATTTAAGGATAATATTAAACTTACCATGCATCTATAAATTTATAAATTATGAATTAGAAAATTCGAAAATCTTTAAAAAAATATATATATATATATTGACAAATATTAAACTCTAAAATGAAATATTTAATGCACAGATTTTTTAATATATCTGATATAAAATTTAAAAGATTCAATTTAATTATCATCAGCTATTGTAGCATATTATTACGAAAATTTGAAAAATACCCGTTTTAAAAAAATAGATATGTAATAAATAGCTTATATATATGTAGAAAGCCGCAAAAAAAACAATTTTCCAAAATTTTATTTTATTTTAAGGTGCATATTTTTCATTACATTTATAAAAATTAAATTCCCACAAAAAATTTTTTTCTTACACTGGGTGACTAACTATTTGCCCCAACAAGACCAAACACTGCTACTCCATCATTGTTACCAGCACGCAGCGGTCAATCAAGTTACGGAGGTAAGTAGCATTACCCACGACATACTACCACAAATTTGTTTATAGGGTAGGCCACAGAATATCTTTCTATAATATCGTTTTATAAACGGTACAATGTATCCATATTTGATGAACTTTGAAGAACAGCCTTAGAAAATCATATTAATAAAGATCGTATGATGTATTTATTTCATCAATATATTAATTATAAAACTTCAAAATTTAAAAAATGTTGATTGACATTTTTGAATTAAATAATTAAAGTCAAAAATAATTTATTCATATCAATGCTTAACAAGTCATTATTACTCTAAAATAGAAAAATCAAGTCTATAAGATAAATTAAAATTTATTAAGTATTATCTGTTGATAATTATTTGAAAACGAGTGGTTAATAATGGGTTAAAAATCTAAAATTGGTGTTTTTATTTGTTGTTATTACTTATGATACTCAGACTAGCCAATCTCGCTAGCGGAGAGCTTTACGGAATTAAGTTAGAAGAGTGTGTCTTTCCTATTTTAATCAGATCACCATGAAGATAAAAGAAACTACGACTTTGCTCTAAGAATGCTCCAATAGAGGGCACCACTAGATGATTCACTTCATCAATTTTGAAGGAAAAAGATTGATTTCGAGGGAATAGATTTTCTCCAAACCATTACATCTATGGTAATGCTAAACGATCTACCACAAGACTTATGATTTCACAGGTTTAACAACCTCGTATATCTCATGTTTTCTATGGGTTTTTTGTCAGCGTTTCAGTACGAGGGCTGATGACTTATCTACTAATCTACCACGGTCAATGGTGTTCCTTAAACGAAAAATATATATAATGTGAGATATTGCAACCAACTTTTTACATTATAAAATTTTATTTTAACTATGATGTACACAATTTGTACCATTAACTAAAAATAAATTATTATAAATAAATTTATCTAAATTTAATAATTATTAGTAAACACATTTTTAAATTTAATTATTAGTAATTTCAACGATGGAGCAATTTTTCAAATTCTAGTATATAATTTAAAAATAATATATTTTTATATACGATGCTACATTTCTGATTATATACTGTGACAAATTACTTAAAGGCAAATCATTAAAATTTCAAAAACATAAAAATTTAGACTATATTTTGGAAAAAAGGAATAACAACGTTGTTGTTGAAATTAAAATAATCCGCAGTTTGAGTAAGAAATTTAATTTTCAATTCCTGAATTGTCAAAATTATTTTTCTATGTCTCTGTCAAAATACTTTTAACGTTCTTGCTACTAGATATCTAGAAATTTAAATAAAAGTTTTACTTTCGAAAGAAGAATAACTTAGTTACTGAGATGAAAATTGTTTTTTTTTTTTTTTCTACTCCAAACAATTAAACTAATAACTCTTGAAATGTCAATGTGACTTTTAAAATGGTTACATAAATATTTCGTTCCTAAATTCAAAATAAATTTAATAAATATTAATATTTTAATACAGTTTTTACAAAAAATATTTTTTTTTCATTTTCTAAATATATTTTTGAAGAGTTTCAGTTAAATTAAATTAGCGCTGTATAGTTGAATACAGTAAATTATACTCGAAAGAAAAATAATTTTTTTGAAGTTCCGAAAGTAATAAATTTCTTTGATTTAATTGTAGATTCTGATATAAAAATATTTTTACATCTTATATTTTATGTTCAAATACAGGCTCATTTTTAATAATGAAAATGTCTCAAACAGGATCTCAAGTTCTTTAAGCGGTGTGTGATAAATTAACTTAGAAGAATATTTCTGGAATTACGAATTTCACAAATAATTTAAATAAATATGAAATATGCTTCCCTTAATTAAAATAAAAATTATTTTATTGCATTATTATTAAGTAAAAATTTTAGATATTTTGTTGAGATATTTTTCACGAATTATGAATTTTTTATGAATTACATCTAAATTATGAATGTTTATTTTATAAAAAAACTAGAATATTATTACGCATTATACTGAATTAATTTATAAAAGTAAATTTATAAATGAATGTTTGAAATGAAACTCAAAAAAACAAATTAATTCGAATTAGAATTTTAAGAAATAAGTCATGTCATAAAATACTTTTTTTGTATTAATTTTAGAATAAGATACATGACAATAATGCATATGTGTGAAGTTAAATAAAAATATTATCTTAATTAGGCGAACATAATAAAAATAATAAAAAGAGAAGAAATTGAATTTTTCACATGAGTTTCTGTAAACGATGAACCATTATTCACAGCTAGAAAAAATTCCTAAATAAATAATTTATCAAATAAAAATAATAAAGAAACATCTCATTCAAATATACACGTTAATAAATGATTTTCCTTAAACATTCTTATTATTACAATTTTCTGAAATTCAAATTCAAATATATGTTGCTCATTGCAAAATTTCTTAAAAATGAAAGTTTATTAATAGACTAATTTATAAAGTTTGAGAACTGGGACACATATAATGTTCTTTTTCTAAGTTATTTTAATGTCGTTATTATCGTGCGACAAGTGCAAAGAGAAAAAAAGAAAGAAAAGGTGAAAAAAAGACAAGTCATATGGGACCAAAGGCATAAAACACTGCCCTGGCCACATCTTCAGCTTTTTCGGTATAGAGGGTACATGTCATCAGTTGGAGTCGATGCTGAAGAGGATCGAGACATTGAAGAGATACCTCGGATCTAGTAGAACTCTTGTGTAGTGCCTGCATTCTGCCTATGTTTTAGATCCGTCGGGCATGAGTTTCATACCCCTGATGTGCCCAGTCCGCATTCTGCTGACGGTAGAAGTTATTTTGATATTAACTTCTTTTATATCATATACTATCCAACCACAGTAGTGACTGATGTGTATACTTAATATGAACAGTCTCACTCTGTATAAAGTACTTACCTTTTTAAAATAATATTCATTTTTATGATTTATTTAACAATTTATATTTTGGAAATAAATCTGAGTTGAAGGAATAATGGATTTTCAGTTATACAGTTATAGTTCAAATTGCCAATGGTGTTGTGTGAAACAATAAGGCATTGCACCATGTGCATAAATCATCTATGGTATTTACTTAGCAAAATCACAGACCCGAATCATAGTATGATGTGATCAAATCATAATCTCTAATGCAACATGTGAAAATAGAAATTAAAATTAATATTCAAATCGCAAGTGTATCGAGTTACTTTATATAAATTTCATTTTTGTTTTATATTTCTTGACCAAGTAAATGGTATCTGCAGTCGGAATTGAGAACATATTTCTCCGACTATCATAAAAAATATCCTAGAATTGGCACTTAATTTAAGTAATATCAATTAAATTGATTTTATAAATGAATCACTATTTGGTAATCTTTGTCTAATTGTATCTCATTCTGTCATAAAATATTATGTGGAATAAGAAATCAAATATATGATTTTACCGTATCTTAGCTGCTATACTGATAAGAGAGCAGTCTATGTTCTGACATTTAGCTTAATAGATGGTAAATTCCAGATCATTTATTTCGTCTCTCACCTTGAGCGGATATGTTAGAAGTGGTTAATAGTGCTATCTTGAACAGGAAATTACCGAAGAATCTTCCCTTATATGCAAATAACTGCAAAATGACAAACCTGGTCAAGCAAAGTTTTAACCAAGTGTTTCAACTGCTCAGTCAGAGGATAAATATTCAAAATCTGGTGTTCCTATCTTTAATCATAAAGATTAAACTCATGTAATTTTTATAGTATTTCATGATCATAAAATAAATTTGGTTATTGCCTATTTAAAATTCATCCTAAAATGAAATCTTATGTATACCATAATATAATTTTATTCCTGACAATACAGATTAAGTTGATACATTATGGACTTATAAGGAATTAATGATCTTGTTTGTGATACTGGGAGATTTTTTACTTCATTAGTATTCATAGATTATTTGAATATAAATCATCAAAAAAGACTGTTGGTGTTATATGTAATTAAATAAATAATTATATAAATCGTAAACCTAAAAAAGTACTTCAAAAACCCCAAAAATATATTGAAACGTCTTAAGTACTTAAAGCTATATTTCAGAATAGTAAAATAATTTTAAATTCTTTCATTCAGCAAAAATAGATCAACAAAAGTGTAAATCGTCACTAAAATACTAGCTTAAACCAACTTGTGTTACAGTTTTTATGCTAAAATATTCAATTAATATTATTTGTTTAAGTTTATACTTAATTATAACAAAATAGTTTAAAATTATTTGCTGATGTTCATATACCCAATCTTTCTCGAAAATTGATTGTTCATATCAACATTGTATCTATGAACACATATATTGTTTGAGATAAAATTATTGAATATTTATTCTATAACATAGATTTGTTTTTAGTTAATCAAATTACATTTTATATCATTTCAAAGACATATTGCACTACTAAAATTTCTGTTGTAATTGATACCATATCTAATATGGTAACATTAAATAGTTGGAGGATCTTAAAAATATTCAATTTTTAAGTTATATTTACAAAACAAGATAACTTTAACATAATAATCTTATTTTTATTTAATTATTTCAAGCCAGCAATTTTTACGTATATAATTATATAAATTGCAGTTTAAATGTATCCTTAACTTTAATTTAGTTTATTATATGCAAACTATCTTACATAGAGTTAAAGAAAAAAATTGACATATATAAGTATTGCTATAGTCACCAATTCTAAAAATAATATGGCTAATAACAATTCTTGACATTTAATTTAAATTATTAAAACTGATTGTTTAATTCAACTAACTAAAATTCTTTTTGATATTACATTACAAATTATGCTAGAGTGAATATTTAATTTCCCAGATTAAGAAACAGATTATTCATCTTATATATCAGAAAAAACGTAAATATTTCTTTCAATATTGGGAAATTTACAAAAAATACTCTTAGATAATCTGAGATAACTTTTGTCTCACACTGCCAAACTATTCTACTCGTACAATAATATTAAGTTGTTATTGCAAATAAAATCTATTTCAATGAGAAAGACATTTATTTCAACTTTTATCAAAGAAAAATCCCATTAAAAAAATAGCATATTACCATAATTCACATTAAGTTTATTTATTACCTCCATTATGGCAAATTGATGAAGATATCAAACCAACAAATAGCAAAAATTTAGTAAATAATAAATAATAAACTTTAAACCAACAAATGACACGAAAAAAAGATGACAATGCTCTAATAAAAGCGTAATCTTTATGTATTTATATTATCTTCATTTTCTTCTTCAAGGAAATCGATTTCTCTGAAATAAAACTGCTATTTTATAATTTTTAAATGTGTAGCTAATACAAAAGTTAAAGAAAGAAATATTAATGAGCTTATGATTAATCAACCGAGTCAAGAAGAAATTAAGAATCGTTTTTAAGTCCGAAATATGACATTTAGAAGAAGTAGTCTTGAAAGTTTTAAGTAAAAGTTGTACTTTCTTAATTAAAGGAACGAAACATGAAATTAATCTCATAAAATTAGAGAGATAAGAGAAGAAATTTTGGTATTTTTTATTCCAATTTATTTTAATTAAGGTTTTCTTAAGTGAGTATTAAAGATTAAATTAATTGTGGAACATATTAGCTTTGTTTCCATACGCATTTATGTGTTCAATTAAAGTATTAATGTCCAAATACTATGTTGAATTAAACCTTTCTTTACTTTTTTATCTAATTCTTGTAATATGAACCAATTTTAATTAAAATGTATATAATGAACTAGTCTGAAAAATACGTGCTTTAGTTTTTGTGTATTTTAAATACAAATAATCCGTGTATTTTAATTTGATTACATAATTTTAACTGTAAAATTTTAAATTGTTCATAACTAATCCTAATTTAAAGCGTAAGTTTTTAAAATGGGAATATATTGTCATCTTTGCGTAGAATTAGAACTATACTCTTAGGAAAAAAACTGTTATCGTTTCGAAACATTATCAAATTACTAGAGGTTTGATTTATCTGTTACTAAACTGATAAATTTTACACACGAAAAATAATTACATACAGATTTATAGATTAAAGTGCATTCTAAAACCCTACAAACATTCAAGCTGAAAGGGGAAGGGAAGTATTGAACAGAATAGAAACGTCTGCGTAATCATTATCCAGACGTTGTAGCAAGTGGTTATCACTCAATCTCTGGCATAGAATTCACATATGATCCAGGAAGTTTGATAATACTAAACTAAATAGAACAAAGCATTTTATTTTTTTCCGTTTCAAAAACCAGACACTAAGTTGCATAAACTGCATGATATTGCATTACATTCAAAAATTACGTCATGTGTAATGGTACTCTTATTAATACAAGAACAAGGATTTTAATTTTCATTACAATTACGTTTAAAAAACGCATGGATTTAAGATATTCTTTTGATATTGGCTCATTAAATTTTACTCTGCTTTTTCATTCGGTTTGTGTATGTGTGTATAACAGACACTGAAGTCATCAGCACTCTGAAGAATTTAAGAATGTTATTTTGATCCCTTAACATATTAGAGAAAACAAATAATTCGTAATTCGCCTATTCCCTTAATCTAAAATTTATTATTTTCCTATCACTACTTTGTTAATTATTAAAAAATATATAAAGCATTTATGTGCTTAACTGTCACCAAATATCTTCTTAACAAGCCACAGTTACTTTACTCAGTTATAAACATTAAACATTATTAGGTAATACATTGTTCAAACATTTTGATTCTTAATTATGAAAAGCTATCTAAAAATGCTTTGAAAATTGTATAATTTGAAATATTTTGAAAGAAGTAATCAATGATTCCATAAAACTAGGTATAAGAAATAATGCATAAAGTTTTGGCCATTTATATCTATGACTACTTAATAAAGGCACGTCAATTATTGTGTTACATTTGAATTATAAAACTAACTATTTCATGCACAGTGATTCTTGGATAAAAATATCCATCAACTTTTTAAGAGTAAAACTGAAAATACAAGATAGCTTCCTGGAACTTCTACATCAATAGAAACGAAAGCGATTTTATGCCAGATTAAAGTATACGCCTATAAAGTCCCTTCACATTTATTTTTCTCTAGATTATAACTTAGAAGTTTGAATTGGCGTCATTTACTCGTCTCTAAAGCCAAAAGACCACGATCGTACCGTTCGAATTTAGCTTCAAGATAGTCCTTACTGAAACTTAAAGAAAGCAAATAAGGATGAATGGGAATGGGAAAGAATAAAAAGAGAGAAAACCATACCGGAGCCATGGAATAAGAGAACATTTCGTGTCAAAGGCTATCAAAGTCTCTATTGCGTTATCAAACAGACTTAAGTCGAAGTTTAGAAGCAATGAAATTGCTTTCGAGAACAAGCGATTTCTCTTCTTTTAGGAGTACATGCATTGAAGAGTTGGACTGAACTCTTTAAACTTTCTTTTATTTCATCCTTAAACAGCAGCATCGGAACAGGTAATAATAAAAATGCCTAAAATAGGATACATTCTTTCACTTTTTTTTCATAAAAAACACGCACCTGCCATTAAAAATAAAAGAATAGTAATTTACGTTTTATTTCTTATTCTATTTAGTAGAAAAATGGTTTATTGATAATTAAACTTCAAATGTTTTAAGTTGCTTGAAATTTATGGGAATATGTGACAAAAATTAGAAACGTATTCATTACTCATAAAGTCATGAGTATATTTCTAATTTATGCAGGGCCAAAAGACTTTTAGTCTGTGTACAAAATGTAAAGCTGAACAAGCATCGCCTGAGCATATCTTGAGTTGCTTGAATTTTGATTTGGAAGAGGTTTTTTCAAAGCCCCTTATGTTTTTGGATTTCCTGATTGTTGATGGACTTGTGGCGTTCGTCGAGAATTGGAATTGGATCATCTGGGATTAGCAACAACACAAATGTACACTACCTTAAATTTTTTTAACATTAATTTCACTTAATTTCTGATGGATTGACTTCACATGATTAGAATTTTCTCCCTTCTGTAAAACAAATTTCATGAAAAAGATCTTTGAGAATTAATTATATGTACTTTAACTTGCGTCACATAGATAATCAATTCATAAAATCTTAAATATATTTAAATCCCCTCCCGAAGTTGAAATAAATTAAAAATTAAATCAATTAGTGGAATATGCATGTAATAATAATTTTCAAGGTAGTAAAAAATTTATTTTTTTATTTACTACAAATTCCAAAACTCAAATAATTGTGAAAATAGAATATTATTTATTTCTTGATATACCAAGAACATATTTAATGGTCTTTCCAATTTGTCACCTCTTTCATTGATACAGGAAGCCAGTTTAAGACTTGCCATGAAGATAAAAATAATTTTATTTTTAGAAATTAAAACCATACATTCTGAATTATTCTTCTGCAAAGTATACATTCGAGTTGAGCTAATATAACCATTATGTGAGGATAATGAGTGGAAAAAAATTTTTTTAATTAAATCATTAATTCTGATCTTTGAATATAATTCAACAATGTTACTTAATAAACAATAACCAATATTAAAAAATAAAAACTTTCCATATTGCGTAACGGTCATTTTTGTTTAGTTTAAACTATCACATAAAATTTATAAATCAATATAATATATTATAAACTTTAAATATTCTATTTTCTAATTTGGGCATAAATCATAAAAAATTAAACTTCATTTCAGTTTTCAAAATTATGAAAGGACAAGTGTATTTAATAGAATATTTTGTATAAACTACACACTACTGAGCAATAATTTATTCCAAAAATTGAAATGTTTATAATTGGATGTGGTTCACTCTAGAAATTTTATTCCAATCAAAGTTAATAACGTCATAAATTTTTATTCATCTGTGCGTGTATTTTTGTATGATTAAATTAGCTGCAATGTGGGAGTTGAATTAAATTATTTGATAATGTTTCTCAACATGTTTAAAGTAACATTAAAAACATCAAAAAATTCATTTATTTTTGGAAATTCATTCAAATTTAATGTTTGAGATATCCTTTCCTTTAGTTATTCAGAATTATAGTTGTGCTTGAATAATTCATTTTACTGTTTCACTCTCCGGAGGCTCTGTAGGGTGGCAAAAGACATTTTACACATGATGCCGAGAATTTCTTAATTCAGTAAGATCTTACTCCGGATCTTGGAGGAGGAAAAAATACCAGAGGAAATTGAGAGTGGGAAGAAAATACCCGGGAGAAAACAAGAAAGCGGGGGAAGATAGGAATTTAGAGAACGTGGAAGCAAATAAGAAGTTGATGAACATGGGCACATGGCATCGTGAGAGAAAGGCATTTCCACGTTAGAGATTGGAATTATCGTGAGAATTAAATGTAAGGTGCCAAGAGCAAGTAGTCAAGCACCTGATATTGCACCATTTTATTGATTGAAATGTCGTGATTTTTCGTTAATTTCAGTTTAATTTTTCTGTCACGCATATGGTGCATTCTTTATCTAATGCAGCTTCATTTATTATAGATTCCTTTATTTGTTTAAATTACTGGTTTGGTGTCAAAAATAAATAAATTCAAATTATACAGCTTTTATGGCATAAATAGGAAATTTGTTTGCCTTAGGTTGATCAAAGTTTATTAACCATTGATATTACTGTATCGTTTTCTGCACTTTTAAAATTTAAAATGTTATTTTGAATCATGAATACATTTGAGTTGTTTTTGAAAGAAGCATTTTAAAAAGAACTAAGGACTTCATCCTTAAATTGAAGTTGCAAAGCATCTAGAATAATTAATTAATGTCAGTTCAGATTTCTTTAGTCAAGTTTAACATTAATAGCAAAACATTTTCATAATATATTTAAGAATAATACTTTGTAAGCAATTACTTTATTTCAGTATTGCTTTACGAACTGTAAAATACAATTGACTTTCTCAAAGCTTTAAATTTAAAGTACAGTTTTTTCATTCAAAAAAGCACTTAAAATTGACTAAACAATATACTTGATGAATATTTTAACTTCATAAAATGTGCAGATTTTTGATATGCTAACATAAAATATGCAGACATACATTTTTGAAAAATATGCAATGCAATTGTGGCTAAAATTAAATTAGCAAAAGTTGTCTTTCACTTAATATTATCTATTATTTTTTAAATGAAATATTGTGCATTTCATAAAATGACTTCAATTTATGGGTCTGTAATCTGATTAAGGCTAAAAAGTTTATTAAAATATAAATTTAAAGACAGAAATTGAATTCGAATTTTGAAAATGCAAGATTTTTAAACTAATATTTTTTATGAAATTCTAAATTTTAATGGAACAATCTTGACCAAATAATTGCCGCATACCATAAGAATGTTGAAACCAGATGTTATGCTCTTGAAAGCTATGCCCTATAGAGATATGACTAGTGTGCAACTGTCTCTAGACCTCCCTCTGAAGTATAGAGTAATGGTATTAAGTCCAATCTTAGTTTAATAATGATTGATAATTATTTGACTCAGCAAACTGACAGAAGATTTTACATTCTGAGAGCAGTAGAACATTTTCCGCACACACAAGCAAATGATTTTCTTTCTTAAGGCCGTAAACTTTATTCATAAGCAGATCTAAATTGCAACAGTTCAGTAAAGAGATCAAGTTGTACAGATATAGCGATTGCTGAAGAGCTTTCTCCTGAGAAGGACCTGAAAAGTGCTCTATTAAATGCAAATATATCTGAATTTTTTTTCTCATTTGGTGAGTGTCTTTGAACCTTGCAATGGGAAAGTACACGGGCGTATGGAGCTCCATACCTTCTCTTGTAGTACAGTGGTGACAAAATGCTGCATAAATTAAAATTTCAAACCATGCGTGTGATTTTTTATGGAGTTATGAGAGTTGATATTATTGTTATGGAAGATAATGCCAGGCAACATATAGCTGCTCTTGTCAATGATGTCTGAAGAAAGGCTATATTCCCTCTATTGTGAGCTAGACTCGACTCCAAAATTCAATTCCGTTATGTGCTTAGGGTTGTTTTAGGAAGCACCATTTCAGGTAGACAAATATCTTCTAGGAACCGTTTGTCATTAAAATTGGCGTAACTTGTAACTTGATAATTACTGCCTTACTTTTGTTCAACTATCCTATTAAAATTCTGAGGGTTCTCTATGACGCTTTTAAGATGAGTACACTTCTTATTAGACGAAGAAGTAAAGAAGACAATAATAAAATTGGAATAAAAAGACGTGTTTTGATTAATATGTCTTTCATTTTTTCTAATCTACATTAGGCTCCTAAGTAAATTTAGTTATCATTTTCTGCATTACATCATAGAATATTAGTATAACAAATTATTATTCTATAAATCCCATTGTGTTTATCGAAATATCTTCTTTTTCCCATTTCAGTAATGTAAACTAAATTTTAGAAACAAATATGTAACAGACCGATATTAACAATATTGACAGTAGATGGCGCTGCTACTCTATTTACAAACAACATCGAATGAGATGAGGATAGTGATGTGAGAAATGGCAAGGAAGAACCATCCGGTTCCTAAATACGTTTTGTTTTGTACCACCCTGGTACTATGTAACCTTGATTTTATTTTATAGTTATTAAGTGTTTTCTTTTTGTATCTAATCTTAATTATGTGTAATGTAATAACTGTTTGTTTTGTTTTAACTTCCATTTTCTTACGTCGCTACAAGTATATATTTAAAAATTTATATTAATTATATTTCCTTTCAAATTGTTGCTAACTATTTAAAAGTTTTTTAAAGTTTTTATGCTGAACAATTCTTTGAAAAAATTATCTTTATATGTATCTCAAGGATTTATATACTACCGTGGCTTATAGAAAAAAAAGGGAAAGGTCATTTCTGGTAAAATGACTTGTCTCTTTGGAAAAGAGAAAAATTTTTATTCAAAAATCCGAGTTATTCAATAGTTCAGTTAAACTTTAATCAATTTGATTAGAAATTATAACTTTTTAACAATTCATTGTGGTTTCGTTGTTTTTATTTATTTAATAACTTATAATCATAAAGACAATATTGTGCAAAGATTTTTAATATTTTATTTTCAAATAGGTTCTCCATCACCCTCTGTGACATGGTGGCGAGATTCCGTTCTTTTAGATGACACATACCACATCACGACGCAGGGTTATGTTCGGAATGACGTCACACTTATACGCTTAAGACGAACTGATTTATCTGCCATATTCACTTGCCAAGCTGCCAACAACAACCTCACCGTTCCAACTTCCTACTCCGTCACATTGGACCTCAATCGTAAGTCTTTCTTTGGATGTAACGCTTCCTTGAAAATATAAATGAAGTAGTTTACAGACATTTAATCTAGTTTTTATCTTTATTCCATTTTTGTAATATTATTGTTATTACAAAAATGGTATTTTCTTAATCATTCTTAAAGTTAAATTCCAACTTTTTACGATTTTATTTTATAACTTAAGGATTTGCAAGGAGTCCTTATGTAGATATAAGTACTGTTTTCATTTGTATTTGTGATACATTAAGAGAAATCTAATGCAACAAAAAATCATGTATGGTTTTCGTTATTCATACCTTGTTGAAAAGAGTTAAATAAGTTGTGCATAGGTTGTAATAATTTAGTTTAACAGCAATTCAGAATTTTCTCTCACATTTTATGTATATATGCAGTAATATTTTACACATTTTAACACTAAAACACATTTATACTATATCTGCAATCTTATTTTGTAGTTTTATTGTTGAATATTTTACTGTCCATAAGTTTCTTCAAAAAGTTTCTAAAATATTTTTGTAAATCATCTAGAAATATCTTATAGATAAAAAGCAAAAGAGTATTAAAAATAAAATTGAAATTAATGTTTAAGATATTATAGAATTTTATGTTAATATTCTATAATATAATACCGAAAAACTATGATTTAAAATATGATTTAGATTACATGATTTACATTACAAACATGATTTCAGTTATGAAAAATTATGTTTTAAATAATAATTAATAAATATTGAAGTCAACTGTATATAAAATACGAAATTCAAAGTTCTAACTCATTTAATTGGATTTATTTTTCAAACAATTAATACTTTCTTCTAAAGAAATATTTTTCATTTCTAAAAAATAACACGCATCAATACAGAATTTTTTTTAATATATTATTGTATAATAAACTTAGTTTTAACAATTATCAAATTTTATAGAAGTGATATAAAATTTTTATTGACACTTATCTACATATGCATTTAAAATTAACTAAAACAATTTCCGACTTACTTGCCGAATTCAATATAATACCGAAAAACAATGCTTTAAAACCTGGTTTTTATATCAAGTATTAAGTTATAAAAAATTATATTTTAAAGAATAACAAATCAACATTGAAACCAACTATACATAAAATAAGAAATTCAAAGTTCTAACTCATCATATATTATTTATTCCTCAAACAATTACGATTTTCTTCTAAAGATATGTCTTTCATTCGTAAAAAAGTGATCATTTTAATCATTAAAAATTCAATCAATTATTTCTAAATATTAAAAATAATTCTAATTATTCTAGGTCTGTGAGACAGTTTAGATTAAAAAATATTTTTATTCAGTAAAATAGGTTATGTCATTATTATGTGAAGTTATCGGTACATATATGCTAAAAATTACTTTCTTCAAAAATGTAAAGAGGGGAATTCTATGCAATTATAATTTTTTTATTTGAAAGTAATATTTTTCCTTTGTTTTTTTAAATTTTCTTCTTCATTAAATGACTTTATACTAAGGAGCATTATAGATCTGTTATTCTTAGAAAATTTGGAAATATTTATTATGTACGTGATTATCTAATTTCTATGACAATATTGTAAATATCATCAAAATACTGACAATTCAAAATAGTATTGAGGTTAGGAAAATAGAGAACATAGTTTATTATCAAAAATTTAACAACTGAAACTTAACAAAACTTGCAAAAAAAAAAAATCAATCATGTGTCTCTTCCCCTTATTTATCGCAATATTTATTTGCTTTGCAATGAAATGTTGGGGACAGCAGTCGGATTTTAACTCAAAAAATTTTTTTTGACGTATGTAACTGAAAAAGATAATCACTGGTAAAGATTTCATTAATAAATAAATAATGCAACATTGTTATTGAAATTAAATCAATGCTCTGAATTTCAAATAAATTTTTTAAAGTAATATTTATAAAGAATATCATTATTAAAAAACTGTTCTACAAACACTATTATAGGAATATATTTACAATCTTAACAAATATTTATCATTCCTCATTTTTATCAAAATCAAATTTTTAATTACTATTTTTATTTGCATTAAGAGTTAATGTTTTATTTTTATTCAATACATTCATTGTTAATGTAGGATTATAGTGATGAAATCAACTAAGCCAACAATGTTTACTATAATGATGATTATTCGGTTTAGTGGACATATTTTTATGTGACTTTTAAACAGATGATGTAAAAGTTTTGCATATACTGATGATTCCAATTAAATTAATATATGACAGGTGATTATAAAAATTTATGATGATTATTGACGTTTACCACTCTTATATATAGAGTCTGTAATTTGCATTTTTTCTTTTCATCTAACATTCATTTTATGATCATTGCCCTCATATTCAAAATCCACCAATTTAAGGGTGAATTTTTCTCACTTTGATTATTAATTTCACATGAAAATTTTGAACTAGTTTAATGTAAATTAGTATTAGTTTCTACGCATTTCTGAAGTTAGTTACTGAAGACTTTTCCTGAATCGTGTGTTATGATGTAGTATATTTAGTAACGAAGAAAATTTTTTAGATGAAATAATTTTATTTATTAATCTAAATGATTATATTATTCTTAATTTCTATTTTTTCAGCATAAATGACCATAAAATTATATTTAAAAATTAATAAGAGTTTTAATTTGCAAGTTTTCTGAAAATTAAGATGTATAGGATAGAAAAAATTCAACACCAGCTCAAATATATTATTCATTTATTGAAAATAAAACAGCTTTTAGTATTTAATTTTAATTACTTTAGCACACATTTTAGCACTAATAAAATTATTAATTTCTAGAAATTTTAAACTAAATTAGAATTAATGTTGTATAGTTTTTAAAAAAATGCACAAAACTTTCATGACATAGACATGTACAACGATAAACTTTTATAAAACGTATAAGAATGAAAATTAAAATAGAAATGTGAATCCCAGTCAAACATTTTCCTAACAATTTCAATTCTCCAAACCACCTCACGATGTGTTTGCTATGTGAAAAATATCCAGCGCGCCTCGAGTTTGACACAAAATTCATTTCTCTCAGTGGAAGAGGTACTTTTCGCCCGAAAACTTCCAACACTTTGCTTTTCCCAATTCAATGCAACTCATTAAATTCAACAATAACTTTTCAAGTTTTACTTTGACACCTTTTGAAATCTATAGAGTGGACTCGGACAATAACTACTTTCTGACATAGGATACCTTTTATAAAATTGCATTTTTAAGTAGTTGACGAGATAAACGAATTTTCTTGAATGAAACGGAATGAATACAATGGTATAAAGCGTATTTCGCTTTCTAAAAATATGTCATTTGCAAAATGTTGCTGTAATTCAGATATATTTTTAAAAGTTTCTTCGTAGATTTAAAATTATTTTCTTCGTGAAAGAAATCCTTTCACTAATTTTAAAATAGAAGAATATTCATTTAATTAAAACTTATATAATTAGAAGATTACTTCAATTTTATAATGAAATATTAATTAAAATGAATTTGTTAAGTTTATGTGTGCTTGACATTAAATTACGCAATGCAATATTTATGAGTATTTAATTAGTAATATGTTTAAAAGTTAATATAATATTTTAATGTATTCTTAATAATTCAAAGCAACAGCAAATTATGTGCATGTGTTTCTTTTCAAAACACACACACATTTAATACATCAAATGTGACATATGTAATGTGCTAGGAATTATATTTTAAATATGTATTTTCATTTATTGATTTGAAAAAGTCGTGAGAGATCACCTTTAAAAATTTGTTTCATTTCATCTTGTTACCATATCTGCCTAAAAGAAAGGATAGGAGAGTAATTCTTTTTAAAGTATTTCCAACTGTGGCTAAGCCGAGCTTGCAGCCGAATGGTTAGCGTTCTTGCCTTCGGTTCAACAATGTGGGTTCGAATCCCACCTTGGGAATGGATGATTGTAGTGGTTCGGAATACACTTTAAACCGTAGGTCCCGGTCCAATTAGCCTTCGTGTGCAGAAAATGACCATTGAGCGATAAACAAACCAACTGTGGCTAAAGTTACTGTTGTTTTTACTCAAAATTGAAAATTAAATTTGCATGTGTAACTATTATCAGAAATATTCAAGTTTTTTTTTTTTTTTGTTAATAAAATGTCATATTACTTGACTCTGTTTTCATAGAATCATTCTCTAAGGACTTTAAAACTTAAAGGAATAATTTTTTATAATTTTAAGAAACATGAAAAAAACTGTTTGACTTTAGATTTGTTTCCAAGGTCAAATCTCAAATTCTGAGCATTCTTCTAACGCAGGTAATTTAAGCATTTTTCTTCAAGTCTTTAAAAATGCCTTATATAAAAATGTTAAAATATTTTTTTTTAAGACAAAAGATGATAAAAGAGTGTAACTTATTTTAAATTCAGCACTTTATAATTTTAATTAATCATGATTATTTTTGTTTTGTAAACAATAAATCTGCCCCTGTTGAGTAAATATATTATATACCTAAAAAAGTTATATTTATTTGGAATCCTATTTTAAAATAAAGAATGGAGCTTTGCATTGCGTACGCAGTTTACGCATAATACTTGAATTGAACATGTTCTACATCCTTATGGTTGAATTATATATTTAAAGAAGAACTTAAATGAAAAAATATCAAAACAAAATAGTAGAAGGTTAGACAGAGTGTGTTAAAAATTATAAATATTCTTATTTAAAATTGCATTTTAAAGGAATGTTGTCTGAAATGTTTATTATGTAACACAATTGTGTTTAGATAAATTTTGCATTATATACTTAAAAACAAGTATGATTTGCAATGCAAAATACGAATCATATATCAAAAATAAATAAACATTTTAATTTTTTAATTATTTTGACATATTATATATTTTATGAAAAATATTATACTTTTATTATTTATTTAAATAAAATCTACTACCTTAAAAAGCCTAATAGATAAATTTTGGTTATTTGCTATTATAAATTTTAAACTAAACCCTATTTTTGATGTGTTAACAGTATACTTTTTATTACAAAAGAAATTTACAATGCTCGGAATGGTAATTGCAACATTTTGAAGGAACCATGCAAATAACAGAAAATTTACAACATGCATTAGCGGAGGTGAGGTATTCAAATTATTAAAATCTCAGATCAGACACAAAACAAGATCGCCTGTGGGGCCACTTCAAAGCGCTATTTAAGGCTTGGAGATTTCGATGATTTCATGTTCGGAGATTGTGTTTATTTAAAAGGACAAATTTCTTAAAAGATCTTGCAGAAAATAGCGATCATTTTTGGATCAAATCTCCGAGTTCGAATGAGGAAGGATAGTGAACGATCGAGATTGTGGATTGTATCTGGGAAATCGGTATATCTGGGAAATCGGTAGCCGTGTTGGACGAAACCAAACATTTTTAATGCAGATATGTTGTCGTTGGATGCAAGAGGGTACGACAGACCGACGTGTTCGATCGCATCCACCTCAGTGCATCACTTTACGTGATGACAGGCAAATTGTATGCATGGTAGTGACTTATCGATCAGCCATGTCGCGAATCATAGCACAGCACATTCAGTCTGTAACGCATCATCCAACGCCTGCGCGTACCATTCGACACCGCTTAGTGAAGAAAGATCCGTCCGCAAGACGTCCATTGCTTTGCATAACTATGAGGCAGAACCACAGATGCCTTAGCCGCTAACGGTACGATGAAAAAAGTTGTGGATGGCAGAGTGCACTGAAATTGACTTTACTGACAACACATGCTTCTGTCTGCAACTCCATGATGGTTGCATTCAAGTCCAAAGACACCGTGGAGAGAGGATGCTAAACAGCTGCGTTGTACTCCACCACACTGGTCATGCATCGTTATTATGGTAAGAGGTGCTATTAGACATCTGTCTCGCAATCCACAAGTACGCATTTCGGTAATGTAAGCAGCAAGCACTACATTTCCGACGTGTTTTAGCCAGTTGTCCTTCCTTGACATCAGGTCTTACTCACAGCCGTATTTCAACAGGGTAATGAATGATCACACGTATTGTACAAGTGTTCTTCGTTAATTGCTACCCTAGCAGGCTTGCTCTCAAGATCTTTCACCGAAAGAAAACATGTGGTCCATGTTTCCTAAACGATTGACCCAGATTACATCCCCAGCTGCCACACCACATCAACTTTGGCAGCGCGTGGGAGCTGCTTGGTCTGGTGTACCCCAAGAACACATCCAAAGTATCTTTGAATCAATGCCGAGGTGTGTGGCAGCGGTGATCTCCAGCAATGGTGGCTACTCAGGCTTCTGATTTTGTCAGGTGTTGCAATTCGGGTGGCCAGCAGTGTATATGAATATAACGGTAGTGTTTTGTTCTTAAATTTTCAAAATACTTTTTTTTTAAATTAAGATTTTTATAAAATTATCACAATGTAAATGCCATGGATCTTTATCGATACATTACATTTAATATACTCTAAAATTTTGATACTGTTAATATAAATACAATAAACATAGTTTTTTTTTCGGGTTGATAGTATTGTGCAATATGGTATTTTAGCAATCTTTAGTTTCTCGGAGAAATTCTGTGAGATAAATAAATACAGATTGAAGCAATCAAAGAATTAAAATAATCAATACACACTCATTTCACTCAAAAAAATGTCAATTTAAAAAAGATACTTATATTAAAGCCAGAAATTGTCTTTAATGAGAAAGACAGCTGAAACAATTCTTGAAATTCATTATATTAATTTGTATTTCGGAAGCTCTAAAATTCAAAAATCAATTCTTTTATGAAATTCCTTTATATTTTGGCCTTTGAGAAAAATGTCAATATTATTCCTTTAAAAAACAATTTTCAGAAAAATATTCTTTTAAACCACGCATCCAAGTAATTAAATATTATATTATTTTACTACTAATCTATTCCAGAGAGAAAAAACTTTAATCTTATAAAGATTTAATTTTAAGATTGTTATTTTTGGTTAATGTTCCAAATTATCTTTCGCTAAAGATCTAACTTTAAGATTCTGATCTAATGTAAAAATTGAATCATAAAATCCAAGCTATTCATTCCGACTGACACTAAGAAAAAAGGTATAAGTTGCTACTATATAGTAAGGTGAAGAAAAATGATGCAGGAGTTTCGCTTGAGAAACTAAGTTTGAAGATTTCTGATTTGTTCTCATTGAATCAGATTAACGTTATACATTAAATCAGAGTAATACTGTATATTAAATCAGAGTAGCATTCTGTAGTAAATCAGAGTAATATTGTTAATTAAATCAGAGTAATATTGTATACTAAATCAAAATAATATTGTATATTAAATCAAACTAATATTGTATATTAAATCAGAATAATATTGTACATTGCTTAAAATCATGACGCGCATTCCAATTTATCTTGCATAAAATTGTATGAATATTTATAGCAAGAAATAAAACTGTTGAATTTTAAAACCCCTGAAAATGTTGAAAATTAAATTAAAGAATTGTTAACTTATAATTATAAATTTCAAATTCCAAAGTAATTCTACTTTATAGAATATTTTGATGAAAGAAAGATATTATAGCAATAACATTCTGATCATATTAAATAGATAAACTAACTACACAAATATTTTCTTAAATAATTGGAGATTTTTCACCAATAAAAGGAATTACTCAGGAAAAAAAATCATTTTTATATGCAAATATTGTGTATAAAAATCAAAAATATTGACTCTGAATCATTTCAGGGCTGTAAAAGGCAGATTACCTGTATTTTTAGTAATATTTGGTTAATCATTTGGATTACACTTGGAATAATTAAAGGGTCCTAAAACAATAAAAATTATTATGTTTTAATAAAGTCATATAAATTAAAAATTGACTTAAACTATTAATATCGGAAACACATTTCTATAAAAATGTATAGACATTTCAAATTTAACAATGTTTTAAAGGCTTAATATAAAATGGAGATCCATTATAAAATATATAAAATTATTATATTACATACCCACAATGATCTAATTTTTTCAAGATAAGTTTTCAAAGAAAACTAGAAGCTATAAAATTGTGAATAGTACATCATATAAAAGTCAAGGTTTAAAAACTAATTACCAAAAAAACAAATGTTCACGCCGTACTTTTGAAGGAAAAGGCTTAAATAAGAAAATAATGTCTTTACAAATGTGTACAGGATAATAAAAAAAAATATTTTAAATTCTACATTGTCGTACTTAATTTTAATCTTCCTTTAAAATATAAGAAGTAAATATAATGAGTTTTTAATTAAAGTTTTGAAAACTAATTTGTGCGAAAGGATATCTTTCCTTAACTGCAAACCATCCTGTAGAATTGTCATAAGAAAAAAGAAAAACATAACTTCTTTGAAATGCAAGAATCAATATAAAAGTTTTAAGGAATAAACATGACGCATTGGGCAGAAAATATTTTAAATAATTAATGTTTCAAGTAATTTAGAATATTATTTTATTAATTATTAGCATTTATATGGGTTTTTCCTTAAGAGTATACATTTGTTCTAAATATTAAATACATATTTCATATTCAAGAAGTTTTAAGTTATTCTTAATGGTTTCTTAAATATTTTAACTGTGTGTGTTTTAATTGCACTGACAGAGTGTAATACAATATAATTGCATTTTGCAATATGTAGAATAATTTCTGCTTTACAATAATCAGTACGTGTTCTTCATATTTAAAAAAAAAACATTAAATGAGAAAACAGTTAAAACTGAGTATTTTAATTGCAGTTAAAATTCTTTATTAAAAATTATAATAATTTATATTCTTATTGTATTTATTCATTCAACAATTTTTTTGATGAATTAAGGAAAGCAATTCATCATTTTTGAAAACAGTAATTTTGTAGTTTTTGAGCATAATTGTATTCACTTTAAAATGTTTGAAATACTGAAATTGTACACAAAAGTTTATTTAAATTAACATATAAATACTATTTTCATATAAAAGTACAAATTTGCTCTATAGACTACAATAAGCAGGAGAAATGTTTAAAATGGAATCCAAAAATGTATGAATTTTTTTGTCAAAATATCATGTATCTAATACATTTCCCGTGGGTATATGCTTTAAAAAATAATTCATTGGGCGAAAAAATCTGAATCTTTTTATGGATAGCTATTGTACATGGATAATTGAATGAAAATTTAATGCAAACTTCCTTTTCTCCACATTATACAATTCTGTTACAAAAATATTTACTCTCATCTATAAAAAGAATCACTTATGCTGATTAGTTCAGTCTTCATTCATAGTAGTATTTCAATGGAATTGTCCAGAAGGAATCTCTTGATTACCAGTTGAAATCTCCCAAGGAAATTCTCCAAAGAAAATGTTATCATTATCCATATCCGATTTCCAGTGCCATCACGCAGGGGCACTTTGTGGATCAGTGGCTTAATGGGCACATATTGAACTTAGGCACTGCGCATCCATACTTCCTTCCTTACCATTCTATGGGAATGCAGTAGAAAAAACGATCCACATCAGCAATAATCGTTGCTCGAAAGATTGGCCTCTGCTGTTGCGTATGGATTTGTTGACAAGTGTGCTTCTCCAACAGTTCCCTGGAGTTTAGGGCAAGAAATCGAAACGAAACTTCATTCCCTTAATGCGCAAAACAGCAGGAGTTATGTTTTTATATTCCCTGGAATATTTATATCCACTGCCATTCAGTTGGATTTAAAAAAATAAATAAAAAAATGTGAATGTAGTAAAAAAATAGAAAATTATTCTTTAACTACTGATTCAAGAAAAGCATAGGATTCCAAAAAACTTATTCCTCTTTTAAAAAGTGCAGTCAGGTTTATTACAAATCAGTGAATATATTTAGGCACTCATTTTAAAATAAATGCAACTTTTTCAGTCAAGTTCACAGAGTATTTTTTTCCATTAAACATCATGTTAATGTCCATACTGTGTTCTTGTGATACATATTTCAGCGCTCCTTTTTAAATTCAATTTATTCACTGAAGTCCATTGAGTATTTCTTTTTTTCTTTTTTTATCAAATACTTTGCTTATTGATCATACTGTGTTCGTGTGGTATGATAAAACTCTCCTGTAAAAAAGATCCTGGGTCTGTACTTAGCCACTTCTAAATGATAGGAAATGGATGTTATGTTTTTGTATTCTGTATATATATGTGTAAGGAGAGTGGCTGTGAATATTCGAATTTACTGTTATACGTGCGAATGTGGTTCCACTAATCATATTTGCCTACTGTCTGCATGTAAAAATTTCTTTAAGGTAATTTTTGTTTCTAATGTTAAAAGGATAACAACAGTCTTAGGCCATTTTTATCGATGTACGGCATAGCTGCTGGGTAATCTAGCATGTCAAACTCTGATTTGTTTTGGGACGAAGAAACGATGCCAAAATGACATATTATAAGGCCTTGCGATGACATAAGTACTAGGGTTGTCAAAATAAGTATTTTTGTATAGTTCTTATAAGTCTCCATCTCTGTGACACAATGAAAACCAGGATGCCAGATAAATAAAAAAATCCGCCAAAAAAATCAAGCTATTTAGCATGCTGGATTATATGGCATCTGTGCCCTATGTACTAATTGAGTTATAAATATTATTTGGATAGTTATTTTACATGTATGTCATGAAATTTAATGAAATTTATTGATGAAATCTTTTTTGAGGAAATTATATGTTCGGACTTCAGGATTCAATAATGCCCGTTTTGCAGGAATATTTGTATAAAAGCAAACATTTTTTTTAAAAAAAAAAAATTATCTATTCGTGTATTTTTCAGGAAAATTAAAATTTATTTCTGCCATGATTCTTTTCTCTGCATGATTCTGCCATGATTCAATAAATTCTTTATCTTAAGATATTGATTAATTAAATCAAGGATATAACACGGATTGCCACAATATATAATACTTATAAATTATTCCAATGAATATTTTAAAATATTTCTTTATAAAAAAAAGACAGCATAATGTAATAATTTATATTTATTTTTCATTTAGGTTTAATGAATATTTATTAAGAACATATGAATGTAATGACAGCTTTCATTCTCAAATACATAAAAGAACAATTTCTGCTTACATCATCTGTTCTTCACTAATAATATGAGTCTTTCAATCGTAATACAAGAATGGTGCAGAGGAAGATAAAACATAACAGAAAAAAAACTAACAGTAATTCTTAGATTCACTTAATTGCCTCTCATTTATAAAAATGTTTTAAATATTTAATACACTCTTTGCTTCACAATTCCTAATTTATGGTAGGCATATTTCTCTCAACATGCTGTGGTAAGGAAATTTCATTTCATTAAGTATTTATTTATTCAACATTTTCTCGTTGCTTCGTTGAGGAACGAAACACCAGTTTCTCCAACAATTTTTCGTTTTTAATTATTCTATGGTAAGGAGTGTTTTTTATTGGCAATTAACAGCAGATGGAAAACACAGCTGTGTTTTGTGAAGTAATCTTAATTTCTTCTCAGTGGGCTTAATCTGTTTAATCACCAGTTGAGAGGTAATGATAGTTAGCTTGAGTTAATAGTTGCAAGATGGGCCCGTTATATAAAAAATGCGGAAGATATAAGACCATGGTTAAAGTGTACTTCATATTATTACATTATTTGTATTTCTTTGTGTTATGCATGTTTCTATAATGAGTAAGCTAAAGAAAAACATTTCTGGAAATTTTATGATAAGATTCTATTTCTAAGTTTAAAACAATAAAAATAAAAAAAGGTAATAACAGGTTTAAAAGCTGAAAATTGCTTTGAAAATTATTTCGTTAAGGGATTAAAAACTAAAAAAATAAAAAATAAAAAGTGAGTGAAAATGATGGGCTTAGCTATTTGAGATGAAAAAAAATGTATCATAAAAATCTAAAGTCCTAAATTTTAATTAAATCAAAGTAAACTGCGAAAAAAAAGCGATAAAATAAAACCTAACAGCTTATTTTATTTCCTTATATAAATCTTTTAATTGAAAATTTTACCTGTAAAAATTTTTAATCTAATTCTCATCTTTATTTAATTGATTTATTAAGCGTTTAGCACTAAAAATTTATATAACTATATAAATAATCCTGTGATAGCACAAATGATTATCGTTCAATATTCAACACCAAAATTGTTTTCTTGGAATTTTAATTAGTTTTGAAAATATGCTGTATATTAAAGTATATTTACGAAATGCAAAAATATATAAAAATACTGTATGTAAAATATAATTGTTGATATCAGATGTATTTACTCAATAATTTTATATTAAAAACAATGTATCTATTAATACTTAGGAATAATCTTAAAATATAATAGTAATTTGTAGTTTAATACTAGAATAATTGTACGTGAATTAATTTACCAAAAAATTATTATATTGCAGAATTTATTTAAGAACATGAATTGTTATGATTTGTACAATCAACGTTTCAATCCATTTTTATGTTTATTATGATTGTAATAAGTTAAGAAAACCCTCCCCACTTGTGTTATCATATAACATTCTGGTAAATTCTATTAAATATTCAATTCTTATCACATGAAACTTAATAGAAGTCAAAGTAATCATAATTTTCATAAAAGTCAAAGTATTTGTACAAATTTGGTCTAATTCAACCCATCTAAGTAAAAGAACATAAATATAAAAGCAATTTTATAAGCATTCAAATGGCAAAAAAACACTCTTGGATGTTTTTATAAAGCAATGCATATCATTTTTAGAGCAGTCAAGCAGATATTTTTAAGTGTTCGACATTTCATTGTGAGAATAATATTAACATCTAGGGGAGAGCATAATGATATTAATTTATCTGAACAATCCTTCAAAATATAATTTATACTATTGAATACTCCAGCAGAATTCGTGGGCTGACACGTCCAGTAGAAAATCTGCAACTTATACAAACTCGCCGGTCAATTCCAATTTATAAAAAGACCATTCATTGTTCTTAACATTATTTAAAATTTGTTAGATTATTATTCTTAACATTAACTGAATTGTGCTTATTGCACTACAGAGTCTAACGCACAGATCTGTAAAATCAAATGTGAAGTAGCACTCTAGAGAATTCATGTTAACAACGAAATAATTTGATAATAAAGCCCCCACTCCCCTTTATTAGCATTTTAATAGGTTTCCAATCGAAAGCAATTTAAGGATAAAAGTACACGGTCATGCAGTAAGTAAATTTTATTTTCTATAAAAATGAACATAACATACTCCATTTAAGAAAATTTTCACACTTTGTGAATGTGAAAATAAAGAATAGACCCAGTGGTTTATACAATTTTGTCACTCCCTACTTTTTATCTGTAAATGATATTTTTAAGAAAAATATAAAAGAAGTCACCTCTATTTTTTAATTGAATAATAATTCTGCAGTGGCATGTATTGTATGATAAGAAATTTCCATAAAATTCAAAAATCAACATTAGCTCCGTCAATATATATATATATATATATATACATACATACATACATATTTACATATATATCAATTACAATGATTGATATATCGTATATAAATTACTTTATATCATGCTTATTAAAAATAAGATCAAACGTTTTGAAAAAATAGTATACATTTAAATACTATAATTACTGAAACAGTGATGTGTACCTAAAATCTATAACAAAGATATTCTTTTTGAAAACCAAATGCGTCCTTATGATAGTATTCTTTTAAAATGATGATTTTAAGAGCACTTTAACTATATACATGGCTCAGATACTTCGACAGAGTCTTAATCACTTCGCATATCCATCAGTCTATGTCATTTATGAGAACTGGATCCCATAGGGAACATCCATCTACTAATGACTCGCTTGAAAAGACCTGGATCCGCCTAGGGAAACAACTCCCTCAAGCTCTTTACTCTGTTTGTTCCATTGGGATTCAGAACAGATTTCTAACTCATGTTCGACCACCAGGACATCTGAAGCTGGAGTCCCATGAGTAATGCTACGAAAACCGAATATTCTCCATCTAGGGAAATGGAATCTGTTAAGTAATGCAATACAAGCTTGAGATGACCATTTTAGTTCAAAGGATTGGTTCCGAATACGAAATAGTTTCAATAAAAATCTAAATATGCATTTATGGATTACATGTTTCAGAAACTGATACTGTTGTAAATGAATTCAATTAGGAAACTTGTTATATTATATAGTACTTTTATAAAAATCTTGCAGATCTTGGAATTTATTTTCATAATTTTTATATAGAATTTATAGTTTCTAAAATAACTATGTTATTAATCAAGAACTAATAATAAATAGAATGTGGTTAAGCCCGTACCATAGAAATACTACAATAGTTTCGAAATCACAATAATATTTACAAAAGAATCCAATATTTCAACAACGTCATTTTAAAATTTATGTGTCTGTATTTTTAACGATAACCTTATATTTTATTTAAGATATCAATTCTTTTCCCATGAAAGGTATGAATAATAAGTAAGGAATTTTACAAAAATATCAAAAAGAGAATATTTTAATTCACTATTCAATTTTCTTTCAATATAGGATTAAATCATTATTGAGTGCAAGAAAATTTACTCAATTAATTTTTATAATAATACTATTGCCATCCAAACATAAAGAAAGTAACTTGTAAAACAAATAATATTTTATTTTAAAAAGACATATATATATATATATATATATATATATATATATATATATATATATATATATATTACTAATTATAATTCATATTAAGACAACCAAATGATTAACGTTAGCAAACGTTAAGGTATATAAAATTATAAAATTTACCATCCATTCGTTTGAATGAATAGATGTTAGTTATTCTAAATAAAAGTGTCCTTTAAGAAGTTGATTTGTTACAATTGGCTGTCAACATTTGTAAGTATATACTTAAAAGAAATTTGAGAAAAAGAGCTTTAATCAGAATTAAATATAGATATTAGTATAAACTTATACGTGTTTTCTAAATTTAGACAATTTAAATAAAAATTGATGTTCCTATGTTGGCTTTGAAAACATTTTTTTAATACTAAATTGATGAGTTATTCCGATATTATTTATTTTTATAAGCATTGTTATAATTGAATAATCATATACAAAAATGATAATAATTTCAGCTTAGAATTATTTTGTATATACTCATCTGGTGACTGAAGATACTTGAATTTAAATGCATGGTTTTTTTCATGGCATATTTTATATATTGTCTCATTATAATGAGAAATTATACAGATCATATACAAAAATGAAATAATAACTTATAAATAATAACTTATGAAATAATAAACTTGAAAGAAAAAAAAAAGAAGCAGTTTATTTTAAATTCATAATTATTTCATATCTTTGTAAATTATTTATTTTTATATTGAAATAGTTCATAAAAATTCTTATACTCTTCTATATATTTATTTATATATGAATATATCAAATGTTGATATCAATAATTGTTAATGTTTTTCATACAAAGTGTTATAAGCATTTTCATCAAAAAAGTGTAAAACTGAAAAATATACATTTGTGACAAAAATTTATATTTTATAAATGCTTAACATTTTTTCACACTTATTTGTATTTTTAGTGACTTTGTTTACTTATAATAACTAAAATATATTGAAAAAAATTTGCTTTTAGTTATAATATTTGATATTTCTCAGTTGCTTTAACATTATTAAACTTATTATGTTATTTTAAAATAATAATTAAAATCAGGTATACATATCAATTATTCATGCACTAGAAAAATTTTACTATAAATCTAAAAAGACTTAATTAAAGTTTTAACTTATGAACCTCTAAAGAAAGATTTATTTTTGGAAGATATATTCAATTACTCCTTAAATATATTTGAATATTAAATGTATCAATAATAATTATGAATGATTTATAGCGCATGTATCTTTACATTATTTGTTTCATTTTTTCAACATTTTTACTCTATAATCTAGATAGTCATATAAAACTATAAAACTATAAAATATTTCAAATTTGAGAAATCTAATTTTGAACAATTTATATGATTATAGATAAGTTTAAATATATTAGTTGCTTTTATGTTATTAACCACATTACTCGTATTAATAAAATATGAATAAAATATTATATCATTAAACTAAGGATTAAATATATGTTTATATATTTTCTGATGAAAACTTTGAGGCAACATAAATTCATCTAATTTATTTCTTATCAGAAATTGATTTGAATTTACTAATTAGAAATCGAACAGAAATCTAATTTTGAAATGCAATTAAAGTTTTAATATACATATTTATCATATTTTTACTTTCATGGACTTCATCTTATTCAGAATTAAAATCTGTTATAATACTAAACACAGCATCATAAGTTACATTTTTAAAATAAGTATTACTAACACACAATACTAATTTTAAATATGATTTTCCTTGATGAGTTTCCATTTTAATTTTCCATTTATAAATTATTTTTCTATAAACATTAATTCTCCAAATTATTTTTTCAAGTTATTCAAAATAATTTTAATAAATTTATTTTAAACTATTTGAGTTGTAATATTTTTATTCATTTCAATCTAAAATTATTTTAAATTTATAGGAAACATATCTGACATTTCATTAACTGTTATAATAGATTCCAATATATTCCTTATCGATACATATTACTTTTACTCATTTGTTATTAAAATGATATGTTTTTGGAAAATGCTGTTTGCATAGAATTTATAATAAAAGGAAAGAATAAAAATGTATGCAAAAATACACGTTTATATATGAAATACAATCCAGTTTATCCAAAATCGATAGATGTGTACAATTTATTTCTAAAACTAGAGAACTTATCAAACTAAGTTGAACTAAAATGTAGGCTATTTTTTCTAATCTAAATATACAGATTTTATCGTAAGGTTATTTAAATATTTTCGGAACTTCTATTAGTATAAAAGCAAATTTCGAATTCCAAACTGCCTTTAGGAAAAAATCCTATTTTCAAAAAAAAAAAAAAAAACAAAAAAAAAAAAAAAAAAAAAAATAATAAATTTATTGAATTCAATATTTTCTTCGACAGAAAGATAAATATAGAAAATTCACTAAAGTCTTATTTGAGGTTCAAGAGGATAAAACATCATTCACTTTTTTATATTTTTTTTATCATCCGTCCAATCGAAGTGGACGTAAATCCTCTCTCTTGGGTTATCAGTTACTCAAACTTTATAAATACCCAACGGATCGAAATTTACTCCAGTAATCGAAATATGTACTTCACCCGACGATTGCGTAATGTTAAACTAGCAGCGGCTCTTTAGTTTTTCTTCTTTTTTTGTCTTCTTCATCTTTCCTAATCCAGGTCGATTCTGTTGGGTGAGAATAAGTGGAAATAACATAGAAAGTACCAATTGCGAATGCAATTTCGGTTTCATGTAAGAACTATAAGATTTTGGGATCTTCGAAAAAATTTCTTTTTCCTACCTATTTTTTAACATTGAGTGAAAAAAGAAAAGAAAAACTGATGAAATCCCACCGAGTAGGAAGAACACATTCTTTTATTTAATGTAGTTGTAGAGCTCAAGAAAATATATTTCTGAAATATAATTTTTTTTTATTCTACTTTGTTATTTTTTTCAGATCTGTATCATAATTTGGATAATTTTGATGATACTTTGTGAAATTGTATTTTTTAGTTCTAGAAAAACTAAATTGAAGATTTTATAGAAATAACAGTTTATTTGCATAAAGTTTTACAATACTAAGAAATTAAAATTGAAATTATTTGTCTGGAAAATTAAAAGGAATAAAAGAAATGACTCACAATCTACGTCAGTGGATTAAAATTTGAGTACGCAGTGCTTATTGTAAATTAAAACTGAAATAAATTCTTTTGGGTGACAGATCAAATGATTCGAATAAAAATATTTGTAATTTTATAAGTTTGATACATAATTGTAGCTTCAAACATGCAAAACCTTTAAATAAATTACATAAATCACTAAATAAAAGGGCAACATATTTTGTGCGGAATTTAGAAATTAAAATTTTATAACCATTAATTTTATTAGATTACACTCCATATTTAAATTAAAAATTATCAAATATTTTAATCGCTTTATCTCTGATTAGTGATCAGATTCCTCTGATGGGTAAAGCTATTTTAAAAGAAATGTGTGTGATCTTCTTCACCAATATCTAATATATATATCATAAATTTAAAAATAAAATCTATCAATAATTCATTGTAGTGGTAAAACTTTCATAAGTATGCTTAAGAAACGATCAGAATTAAATTTTCTTTAAATAAAAATTTACTAAGTGCGGGAGATTTTTTTGCTTTTAATTTTTAAAATGTTGTACTTTATTATTCATATTCACATAAATTACAAAGATACAAATAGTATCTTCAATTAAATGAAGTGCAATAACATATAAAACCATCTTGAATCATTATAAATCAATAGGTCTTACGTGGGCTTACGTAATATTTTGCTGTCTACATTTACAGATCTACATCATTACACACGGACCATTTTAGAAGATATGCATCTGAAGATGATATAATTTTGTGCATCACCATTTATTTCCTAACATCATGTATGTGCATAAATAATCCAGACAAACTGTAAATAGCTAAACTGGCGATAATATATTATGCCTGTGCATTATTTACAGTCTTTAATACAAACATAATAGAAAAATTTCATTTGATGAATTTTTTGATTTTGTGCTTATAGTAGACTAGCTTCTCTTTAAAATACTAATGTTAATTAATTCAAATTTAACTAAAATAATTCAACTTAATTCAAATTTAGAATGATAAAAAATTAAAAATTTAAAAATATATCACGAATCAATGCAATTTTTCAAATGCATTCAATGGTATTCAAAATTATGTGTTTCCCTGTAATCAACATATAAAAAATTTTACTAAGGAGATAGTTTATTCATTGCAAATGTCTCATTATTTGCATTACTGATAACAGATGCTAATTATCTGATAGTGTATCAAGTATCAAGTTTAGTAATAAAGTTGATACATCGATAAATAAAATAGCTTTAAAAATATCACCTGTAAACTGAAATAAATTTGAACATTATTATTTATTAGTTCCGATAACAGAAAAATGCTTACGTATGTTTTACAAATCACATTCGAGTAGTATAATTTCCCTTCGTATTGTGTAAGCAGCCTCTAATCAATTGATCATTTCTTACTGTTGACAGTGCATGGCTTCACTATCTCTTATCTAACATCTTGTCTGGACATGTTTATGACATATTCTGAGACATCTGGCAATGAAAATGGTGAAAAAAGCAATGATTTAGATTCCCGCAATTATTTCATTGTAGCATACCGTAAACAATAGATTTACTAACTTTATATAACTAGAATAGTTTTAATATGTTATTGTACAAACACACTTGATATGTGAGAAATCTAATTTGATTTCTAGGAATACATTTTGCATAAAATATATTACATTATTTATTTATTTATTTAAGAAATTAAACATTTTACTTCCATGAGAAATATGACAAAGCTAAAAAAATTACGAAATTGTTAGAAGTAGATTGATAAATATATAAATAATTAACTTTCAATCCTACGACAATTTACAAATGAACTATGATATTCTATTCAATAGAATAAATTAGATGGCTTTATAAAATTATAAGTAAATATAGTGAATTTATTGCATTCTTGATAACAACGACAATACCTTGTTGAACTGTTTAAAATATTTTAGATTCAATAGTTAAACCATTTGCATATCTTTCCTTAAGTTTTTTTATTTGATTTTTAATATTAATAATAAGCATATTTTTCTGCAGTGTGTTTTGTGTTTTCGTAATTTGCGTTAATACAAAATAGATTGTGTTTTTTTTATTTAAGTACTCCTTGGATAAAAATTCATCTTCTTTTCTTTAAAAAAATAAGTAGACATTCTTTATTACAAAATTTACGATTCGCTGAATTAGCTTTTATTTCTCTATGTGCTACATCAGCGTTTTACGTTATGTCTGCACATCGTATTTTTACATTTATACAACAATAGATCACACAATATATAATATATTTAGTATAATATATTGTGTCAAAATGAATAGATAATTTTTACCAGAAAAGAAATTAAGTTTTTGGGTAAAAGCCAAATTTTATTTCCTTCATTGTAAGATCATTAAAGCTGCTAAGTCATGGAAAGTTATATATTTTGTTTATTAGACCTTAAAAAAACCCATAAGTGAATTGAAAACTTGTGAATGATGTCCTTACACACATATTAATTGAATAAACATTTATTTATATTTTTTATTTTAACTTGTCGGTCTGTTTTTAAGAACCATATTGTATACATAACTGAAAAAATCACTTATGTAATCATAGTTACTGTTATCAAGTTTATTTTTATCAATACAAAAGAAATAGTATAATAGTTTTAATGTTTGAAAATTTATATTTAAGTTAACTCAAACAAATGTATTACATTTAAAATTTTTATTAACTTAATAAAATATATACGTGATAATTGAAAACATTACCAACTACAAAGAAATAGAGAATGCTTTCTTTACATTTTGAGATTTAAAGTTACGGATAAGTATTTTTAAAAGAATAAATATGCGATTAAAATCTATTCTAGTAAAATTATTCTAACTACAAATTTAAAAAATAATAAAATTTAACTATAACGTAAATCAAAAACAAAATTTATATATTCGATGAAATATAGCAAAATTTGAAGCAGTTTTAAGAGCCCTTATATAAATAAGTTTCAGATTCTCATGTGTTTATAATAATAAAAATAAAAAAAGAGCTAACTTAATATATTGGTTCTATTTGAAATTATATATCAAACTTATTTGACAATTAGAAATAAACTAAAATGAATTTCCAATTTTCACATACATTTTATATTCAATTCTTACAAATGAAATTATTTTATAATAAGTAATTTATGATTTGTGAAATGTAATTCCTCATCAAAAATATGTATTTCCTCAAGTGTCAATTTTAGTGCAGAAATATATATAATTGTTCTAAAATTAGAACTTGAAATAATTTCTTTTTTTTTTTTTTTTTTTTGAAAACCACTACAATTAAAGGGGAAAAATATATTCTTCTACATGATTGATACTCTAAAACTAAAAAAAGAGATGGTGTTATTTTCAAACCAGGCATCGATCAGATAAAAGCAGCCAGAAATAGAAAAAAACGCAAATATTAATCAAAATTAATTTCAATAAACGGGATAAAATTTTCAATAACCTTGAAAAGAGGGAAAAAATTGGATACCCCTATTGATTCCGGATACCCAATAGATTGCTGTTTCATTAGCACCAAAGCGATGGAAAAGCATAAAGGTATCCGCTTCGAAAGGAAAAGAGTGCTCCTCAATTTTTAATCGCTTTGTAAAAAAAATGGCGACTCTCGAAAACGAACGGAAGTCGAAAGTGCGTAATTAACGAGGCTGCCATCACTTAAGAGGAAACAAATAAATAAATAATAAAAAAAAATTGTGAGACTCTCCTTTCGAACAAGAAAGGACTTCTACTTCGAAAAAAAATAAGAACCGTTAAATGAAGGGAAAAATTTCAACGTTGTTAGAGGTTGATATACCTTATAATTATTTCAAATAATTAACTGAGGGTATAAAGTTCTTTTTCTCGGAAAACGCTTTTTCAAAATGTTGAAGTATTCTTTTTAATTAGTATCTTATTTCCAAACACTAATATTGGATTTTAATTGCTCATCAAATTGATTATTAGTGGAAGAATTTCTTCCTGTAATTGGTTAAAGAAAGGTTCCGTTCTAAGTACATTGAACTTAGCATTTACTGAGAATCAATTGCGTTTTACAGTTAAGCCAAAATAAATGCTGGTTAATCGATTTATGAGGAGTTTCGTATGATTTATCACGATTGCTCCTCTTTTTACGAAAATTTACTGTTTTCTCAAAAAAAAGGAAATTTCGCATCAATAAATAATTTATATGCTCATATTTCATACATATTTAGGTTAATTTTATACAGTAGTCACTTTTTAATAAAACGTACACTATCTTATAATTAAACATAAATATTTTTAGATATTATATTTATTTCTAAAGGACAAAACAGATTTTTTTTATTAATAAATATATTATAGGAATACTTGACTCGTGATATACCTATTTGAGCAATTTTAATAATATGGTGATTACTTACATTATTTATTTATAGAATTTTGTGAGAAAATAATATATATATATATATATATATATATATATATATATATATATATATATATATATATATATATATATATATATATATATATATATATATATATATATATATATGTAACTTTTTAAGTAATAATGTGTTGTTACTAATCCCATCTGATATAGCTCCGCTATATCAGATCCATGAGGCCGTAAATCTTCAAAAAATGGAGGGAAATTAGAGGTCTCTCAAGAAACTCTTCCATAGTGAAATCCAGGCAATCAAGTAGGTACTGAGGACTAGCCTTGCTGGAATTGCGCTTCTTACAGGTTGGGAAGAGTTTAATTTGCCCCTGAGACTCCCAGTATGACCACTGGCAAATCTACAGGTAGCGGTCTGTTCAGCACGAGACCCTTGCATGCCAAAAGATCCACAAGGACTCGTGCGGCGATACCAGATGTGACTTGGTGGGGCAATCCAAACTTTATTGAGATTCGTTTTGCGGAGAGAAAACAATTCTGGAAAAGTGAGGGTCAAACCTGGAGAGGCTGGAAGGGAAGTACCGATCTTAGCCAACTGGTCAGCACGTTCATTGCCAAATAGGCCCACGTGAGAAGATATCCACTGAATATGGATGTCGTGGGAGGCAGATAGGGCAATTGACATACGAAGGATAGAAACACCAGCTTGGACCGTTACTTTATCTCAATTGCTCAAGTGTTGAATACACTTCGACTGTCAGTGAAGATCCAGATTTTATCAAAGTTGGCTCCAGATTTTATATTTTCCAGACCCGTTTGAATGGCAAGAAGTTCACTGCGAAACACAGAACAAAAATCTGGGTTTCTAATGGATCTTGATTCATGATTAAGTAATAATAAATTGAAATATTAAAATTTTCATTATTATATATTTTTTTGATTTACAAGTTTTTATGATTTTGAAGCTTAAATTCGTTTTAAGGAGTTTTTAAATTTTGATAAAAATGAAATTCAGCTTTTTGAAAGAAATACCCTTCACAATGAAGAATTATATTTTTACATAAACGGGCACCATTCTGTTTAATTTAAGTTATGATTACATATTCTTTAGTGAATATTTAATTTTATTTTTTAAAAATCTTTGGGTATTATTTCTAGATTCTTTTTTTAATTTATTAACTTGAGCTTAATATATTTGTTACTCTAAGTTAGTGAGTCGCTTTATATTTAGAGAGTGGAGAGCTTTAAATAGCATTATCTTATAACAATTATCATATTAATTAAACACAGTAATATTATTTGTTAAATTACACATGTTCAAAGATATTTTAAGGTTTCTTAGAGTATATACAAAACATTCATTTAAGCACAATGTAAGTTATGATAACGTATACATTTTGGTGTTCAAAAATTCACTCCATTTTTATTTATATCCTTCAATAGAAAAAGAGAATTTCTTGAAATTTTCTCAAAAAAATTTATGAAAAGTTTTGCACACTATTTTTTATGCTCCTTTTATGTTATTTTTTTAAATATATTCTATAATGATTCAACGAAAAAGGTTTTTTTTCACTTTGATTATAGTTAAAATCAAATTTAATTTTTTTCATCGCTTAGTAAAAATGATCGTTTATAATTAGCTTCTGAATGGAATTTTTTTTATTTTTATGCAATAGTTTGTTTTGGATTGTATTATTATTTCTTCAACAAATGTTAAATTTATAATTCCAAACAAGATTTGAATAAATTTCTAAATTTACTAATTCCGTAAATTAAATACAAAATCGCACCTTTTAATTACTCTTGAGTTCTTAATTTATAATGGTAATATTAAAAATATATGTGTCGTAAAAAAGAGATTTATTCAGTTATATTTTTGACTTAAATAAACAGTAAGAAATTCTTGTAAATTTTGCTTATAGTATCTGGATTTTCTCGTTTTTTGAAAGATATTTGATTTTTAAATTATCTTTCTAATGCAGCCGAGCGTAAATCACATCCATTGGTTTTTTTGAATGAACAAATTGAAAAATGTCATATTAAGTCCATAGGAAAAATAATGTCTAAAATAATGTTCAGAAATTTCTGAATTTTGGCCCAAAGCCATAGTTTGGCTTGTTTTAACCTACTCTAGACCTCTTTTTTATTTGTTCAGTAATATTCTAGATATCATCTCTCTGATGCGTAAGGTGGAAAAAAAAGGAAAAAAAAACACATTTTGCTTCATGCTAGATTCTTTATTTACATTTTTCTTTACAAATATAATAGTTTTTTTCTATTTTTTTTTTTTTGAAATGCTTAAGTTACTAAAAATGATGATGACCTAAAACCTAAAACGTTTTGTTGTTTTTTAGCAGATATAAAAGCCATAGGGTTAATATAAGCATGAATTGAGTAAATAAACTGAAAGAATTTAATCAAAAATAAATTCTGCTGGAAGATTTCAAATTCAACTGTAAAGCAAGAACTTATACTTCATTTTGATATTTATTTGGAAATGAAGATAAATTAGAATGTTCTGCGTAACACAAAATATCTTCTCCCATATATTATTGAACATTATATTTCCTATATCATTTATAAGAAAAGGAATATTTATATAAAAATATTATTCGTCAATCTATGATCACAGTCTCACTTTATTTAGTTATAATTTAAGCAAAATGATTTAGTTAATTTTTAATTGTAATTTAATATATAATAATTTTCTTATATCCAGGATTAAGGAACGTAGATTGTACCAAAGTAAGTTTAGATTTGAATTATTTTTGTATTTTATAAATTAAATTCAAGTGTTATTTTGAGTTTTAGTTAGAAATAAAATATTAGTAAACATGCTATTGATAATATTAATCTCATTTTGTCATTTTAAAGTTTTCAATTACTATAAAACTGATAATTAAATATAAACCCTCTTATATTTTATAAGTTTATTTCTATACTTTATAAATCACAAGAATTTATTAAATAAAAATTAAATACATGACTATAAAGTATACTAGTTTTGAATTTTGTAAATTTTTTGAAACATAAAATTCATTAGTTCAAATCATAGTACTTTTTTTCTAAATTTGAGCTTTACATATCACATAAAAACATTTTTAAATACTGATTTAATATAACTTTATAATACACGCATAAAATATTATGCTAATTCTTCACTTAAAGATTTTGTTATTATAAATACTTACTCTTAATGTAGTGCAAAAGTTTAAGTATACTTTAATACAAAAGTAATATTTTCATATGTCATTACTTTTGTGGTAATTATAAGTACTATGACAGAAAACACATCTCTATATCAATCCTATCAATCATTCCAGACAAAATGAGATTTATTTTAATAAATAATATATAATTTAATTAACCCAAATTGCAGTTAATTTCTTTTTATTTTTAAATTAGACTCATAAATTTAATATTATGGAACCACAGTTAGAAAGCTTGGTTTGGCACAAAGATAATAAATAACTAACTCTAACTAATGTTTCTAAATTATGTCTCTCCCATCTAAAATGTAGCAATTAAGTGCTCCAGATTGGTTTATTCTTAATAAATGTAAATAATTCGAGCCTTATTCTGACATTTTCTTAGCATTATATATATTTTAATAGAAATATTAGCATCATAAAATAAAGTTTTATTTAAAATAAATGAACTTTCCTTTCGTTACTGTTTTCTTTTTATTAATGTTCTGATACTTATATGTGTTTATATTTCAAAACTGATTTGAAAAAATAATTTTACTTTTTTCAATGACAATATCTTTTTTTACCGTATTTACAGTTTTTTTATACTTAAATTTTTCAATAATTTAGTTTTTATTCATGTAATTTTTTAATGTCTGTTTCCAGATAGTCAGAAGATTAGAAAGAGTTTTCTGACTTCTGGTTTTGCATGTGTTGGATTTGAACAAAATGTGAGATATCAGAGAATTTAAAATGAAAGTCAAAAATTTTCTAATTTCACTTATAAATTTATTAAGTGGCACAAAAGTATTTATAAGTGATGCATTTGTAGAGTAAATAAGTGCTACTTATTCAAAAGCAAACGGTTTAGTTGGAAATTAAAGTAATAATTTGTTTTAAAAATTATTGCTTTTTATTTTTCAATTAATATGTATGGTTAATTTGAGCACTATCGGTAAATATTGAGCATGCGTTAGAGTGATTCAAACCAAGATAGGACTTTTTATGCCTTTGGATAATTAACTGAATAAATTATGATCTGTGATAAATTAAGTTATGAATAACTTAATCAGGTTAACAAAAAAATATTATTTTTTAATTATGTAGCTAAACATGAGTGACAATAAAATATAATTTAAAAACCCGAATTCATTGCTCACATAAGAGTGTTTATTCAAAAATGCTAAAATACTAAAGAAGTAATGGATTATTTTCATTTTGCAATAAGAACTGACGTTTTTAATTTTAGGTAAATGAAAATATTGATAATAAAAAAAATTTTGTAATTTACGCTAAAATAATTCACCAATTTTCAACTTTATCAAAATCAACAATGTAAAAAAGAATTTTTAAAATGATTGTAAAGAATGAATATTCTAGTCTGTCAGAAATGAAACTGCAATCATTGTTTATTTAGTAAAATTTCAAATATAAGTAGTTTGGAAAATTCTGACAATTAAAGAAATTAGTTTCAAAATTAGAGTACAAGTAAAATACAATTAATGAAAAAAAACAAATATTTTACGTCAAAATTACTGAGAATCAAAATGCAATGAAACCCAATTACTCTTTTTTATAAATTGTCTTTCATGACCATAATTAAAATTAATTTTATTATTATATCATTGTTAAGAAAATTATCGATTATTAAAATATTTAAATATGCCGAAATTTCATCTATAATTTTTTATCTAGTTAAATTCAATAGCATTACATTTTTCTTAATAAATGTTTTTACATTACAAATAGCCAAGTCAATGAAAATTATAAATAATTTTTTTCTTGTAAAAGAATAATAATATTATTAGAAATTAAATTATTAATTTACATTTAATGAATATGTATCAATATGTATAATATTCGTAAATAGATCACACTTCACTTAAATAAATGTAAAGTAAGCAGTTCACCGAAATAACCTAAATTTCTGAATATTTAATAATTAGTTGAACGTCTTTAATTAACAAGGAGATACAAATAGTAACTTATCCTTAGTGGACATGATCTCTTGGGATGTAATGTAATTAACTTATCAATAATTTTATGGTAACTTTAAAATAAAAGTTTTCACTTTGTATCAGAGAAAATTTTAGTAATCACTTTATGATTGCTATAGGAACTAATTTAGTGAAGAAGTTAGTGTGATTTTGGTATTCAATAACATTCATTTGTCTATAGATATTTAGTACTGTATATATTGATGCTCAAAATTAAGATTTTTTTGTGATTTGGTCGGTTATCTCCAGAAACTATTGGATACATTAATATACAATTAAACCTGAAACAGTTATAAACCATGCATGATCATGTGTAATATTCACTGGAGAAGCCAAGAAACCGTGACTTTAGAATTAAAAAAGAAAATTGTGCAATAGGGGGAGGGTATGGTCTTTTTTAAATGTCTGAGTGATTTCATATTTGAGATATGCAATTAATGATTTTCTGTGCCAATTGGTCACATTTCTTCTGTGACGCTGTTTTCAGGCCCTGAATGGTTATCGAAGGAGTGTTGTGAGTAGTAATTTACTTTCTCCAGAGAGATCGAGACATGTTCTTTAAGGCTGAAGTCTGTAGATCTGTTTGGACAAACTCTCCAGCAAATATGCTGTCTTTCTAAAAATGAGATGAGAAAAATAGCGCTGTATGTCTTCACATTACTATCCATTAAATTGAACTTATTGTCAACTGCACCCTCAAAATTCAGAACATAGAGCTCCAAGGTCGCACAACCGTACCTACCACCAGTTCTACTGAAATGTCTGGAGAGTTTTGCGTGTCCTTAACACTATGGGATTAGAGTCCACACAGGCAGTAATTCATACAAATATAAGCAATTCTTACATAGTAATAGAAATAAATAGGTCGTTGTAGCAAAGTTGTTGCAGATAAATGTAATCTTAGTGTAAATGTAGTGTTAACTAAATTAACTTACTTCTTGTGATTTATCGAAAATAAGATATGTTAAAAATAGTGCTCAAATAACAAAAACAGCGCAAATATAGAAAATTATTGAAATATCAAATTTGGAGATGATTCATTAAAAGCAGGAATTTTTACGACAGAAAAATGTGCATGGCAGTTTGACAAATTTCATTAGCGTGAAGGAACATTTCAGCCTTGAGAATCTCATTAAAATATTTTAGATATTTCCATAATTTCTCTTTGAAGAAATGCATTTATTTCAGAAATATCATTTTAAAAGTAATCTATCATTACAGATAAAAATTTTAATCATATCCAATAAAATGGGGTAGTTACAATTTTTACAATCAGCACGTTTTAGCAAACATAATTTTTTACAGAAAAATCAATTATAGTATTGGGTATGGAAATAACATAAATCAAAATATTTTAAACACGTCTCTAAGAATAAATTTTAATTGTTAATTAGAATGTCGACTAATTAAGTGAAAATCTGGAAAAGGAAAATTTTTCTTTGTTGATAAAATCATCAGTATAGTTATAGTCCAGTTCACATCATTCTGATATAAAATCGAATATAAGTAGCAGATTCAAAGTGTTAAAAATAATTTAAAACAAGTTTATAGATTTTTCTTTTTTCTTTGGGTACATATATTTTTCTCAGTTAGCGAACAGAATGAGCGTGCAACAATTAAATATTTCAGATTCTATTTATATTCCAATGTATTCAGTTTCGATATCTCATAGTGTGCTTTAAAAAGACATTTTTATACATACAATAATTTCTTTGTAGTTTCGCTCTTCATTGACATAGTTGGTAATACAATTTATAAATTCAAGTTCAGGTTTTACGATATTACCCACATATTTTCAGAGGAAACACTTTATTAATAACTTTTTATTGCTGGACAAATAGCAAGTTTTATTATGTTGTCTTCTTTGATTATAGCATATTAACTTAAACCTTTAATTTCATTATATTTCTCACTGTTAATTGTTTTTTTCAAAGTACGATAGTGTATTCAGCATAAATTTAACTATCATTGTTGTCAGTTTTCAATAGATAACATTAAATGTTGGTTAAAATTGCAAGTTTAAATTGGAAAATGACTTTTGTTTATTACTTCGAAGGAAGCAAATATTAATTTTTATGTTTAGAAATATAATAATAATAATAATATAATCTAGTATAATGTAAAAAGCCATTCAATATTTTTGTGTTTCAATCAGGCTAATTACGTGTACAACATTTTAAACTAAACCTTAAAGTATATTTCCTATTTAGAAGTAAGAAAAAGGATCGAAATAATAGTAAGAATCGATTCCAACCAATTTTAAAAAAGTTTGATTGAGTAAATATATAGACAACCGTTTTTAAAAATTTTAAACCATGTATAGAGCTTTTATTTTTATGAATCATTTATTAATCAAACTGTAGAAAAATACGTTTAACAATTATATAACTTTCCTCAAAATAAACCTTATTCAACAGACATATATAAGCTGGGTAAATTAACATGTTATTATTAGTGTAACATGTAAATAAAATAGTTACCCATATTACCATAATAGTAGGTCTTCAAATATAGGAAGGCTTAAGAGTTTTCCTCAAAAGTTTTTACAAATTTTAATAGTAAAAATTGATTTGAACAGACTTTAAAAATTTTAATGAGTAAATATAAAGACAATTATTTTTAAAAAATTAAAATCGTATATAGAACTTTTATTTTTCTGAATCTTTTATAAATCAAACTGTAGAAAAATACGTTTACCAATTATATGATTTTCCTCAAAATAAACCTTATTACACAAATATAAGCTGGGTAAATTTACATGTTATTATTAGTGTAACATTTAAATAAAATATTTACCCATATTACCATAATAATAGGTCTTCAAATATAATAAATCTTAGGATTTTTTTTCTCAGAAATGCTTACAAATTTTAAAATCCATTATTATATTTCGCCTCAAGACAAATTTATTTTGAGATTTCTATAAATAAATTCAAATGTAACTATCTAAATTTACTTCAAGCATTTAATTTTTGAAAATTATTGTTGTTATCATAGATAATCTACTTCATTTATTCTTATAAATTTTATCTATTGTAACCTCCATCAACATTTTTGCATCAAATGAATATTGTCAAAAGTTATAGCAGTAAGCATAGTAAAGTTAATTAGTATTAAAATATAAATAATATTATAAAATGAAAGATAAACTCTTCAAAGAAAGTAAATTTTTGAAATTATAATAACATTTATATGAGTAACATTCTGAAATGCAAATATAATAACATACAAAAGGAATAAAATAAAAGAGAAAAAAAAACATTTATATCTCTTTTTATTTTTCCGTTAAAAATGTCAATCATTTTAAGGAAACAAAGAAATTTAAAATTAAAATGATAAGTTAGATCTATAAATCAATATATCATCCATTTTTCCTTTTATAAACAGAACAATATCCACTAAATAAATACTCAAGAATAATTTTAATTGCAATTAAATCTTGCATTGAGAAGAAATTTCATACATATTAGAATCATAACATCGTGAAGTGAAGCGAAATAATGCATTTCGCTTGAAATGATTTTTGCAGTTTAAAAAACCATTATGCATCAATGAGTGAGGTGCATTCTTCTCTGATACATTTGGACCTCCTAAGAAGTTTTGAGAATATTTTTCCATTAAATTTATTTCATTCAAATGATGATTCCATTTTATAGCTTGTTTAAAAAAGTAATTATGACTGTTGATGATATATTTAAATTAAAAAAAGTTAGAATTGTACAGATAAATCATCTATGCAATTAAATCTAAGTTCAAATGGAAAACACTTCAATGAAAATAAATGATTCGTCTAGTCTTCGTCAATATTTTACATATTGATAGATATCATAATTCTTTTTAATTCGATATAAAATGTATAGTTTAAATAATTTAATTTTATGTGAAAACATTTTGCAAAAATTTTAAACATCCATCTTAAAAATTACGAAGGAGTTGAATATAGTTAATATAAATTTAAAGCGTAGTAAAATTATGAAATTTATATATGAGCACATCAAACAAATTAATTTTAAAAGTATTATCTATTTTAAATCATTTTGACGTAAATAAGAAATAATTTAAAAGATAAATCTAATTAAATAAGAACGAAGCCCACACATGCATAGTATCTAATTTCTCATTGAGATATTTACTTGATAAAAATATAAAAGTAGGAAAAGAAACTGTCTAATTTAATCTCATAAAAGTCAACTATTTTTAGTGTTCTAAAATTTAATAAAGTAAAATATCTAATCTATTATACTGAAAACCATGAATAGCAAAAATATTATAAATAAATTAATAATGCATTTGAGATGCATAATTTCTATATTTTAAATTTTTTTTTTAAATTTTTGTCGTATAAAATAATGATATAACACATTAATACAGAGCATATTTGCACAAATTATACTTTTAATTATGGAATTTAATTCCCATTACATCCATTACAAAAAGCTATAATAATTTATAATAATTAATAGATAGAAAAAATGTGTAAGACAAGTCTCAATAAAAATATTTATTAATTGAAGTGTTTAAAAATTTTTTATAAGGTACTAGATTATTATATTATTATTGTTTAAGAAAACAAGGGACAAATTGTTTTTTATAAATTTATAATAATAATTAATAGCGTTAATATTTAATAAATGCTTAAAATGTTATGTGAATATGTGTGATACAAATAACTCCATTCTGTATTCCTTCTGTTTTTGAAACTTCATTCCACAGTAATTTGCGCTATAATACATATATAAAGTTTTACATGTTAAAAATTATACAAAAAATTTATTCAAAAACAAAGATATGAGAAATAAAATATTCGTTGAAAGATAAATATTTCAAAGTGAAACATGTTAAGCAATCAAAATTTTGATGAATTTTAAAAATCGTTAAATTATTTTATTTTTTTAAAATAGCCAAAACTAAATCATTTCCACATTTAGAATTTAGTCACTTTTAAATTCAAAGTTGTCACTTTTCCAATTTCTTTCCAATTTTTCCTAAAATGCTTTTGGCCATGACGCAGCTGGGGACGGCGTCAAAAAAAATGCAGGCAGACAAGAGCCACGAAAAATGCACACGACGATTTAAAATGCATCACACATAAGAGCAAAACCTCGAGGGAAATATAAGGATGAAGATAGGACTGATACATACAGTTAAGATATTTTGAAGTCCCGATTCAGTGTTTCAAGGACAAAATAAGGGCCCCAAAACCAATTTCGTTGAAAGCCTTGTGTCATTGTTTGTTTTGTTTTATCGTAAATTATTTATTTCCAGTTATGTACTTTTTTATCTCTTGTTCTTTGGCAACACTATTCACTCCCGCACTGTGTGGATAGCTTTGAATTATCTGTTGATATCTCAGAGATATTGTTTTAGAAAGGGATGTGAAAGATTAGAGAGAATGGTGAGTTACGAGGTCATGTCACATTTTCACTTTAAGTGTCCAATAAAATGTATCGAGATGTTGTCGAAATGAGGTTTTTCTTTGTTGTATTATTCTCGAGTTATTTTCCATGCGATAGAAAGAGCTTCATGAATTATTGCTGGATAATGGCTCAAAAGTTTCGTAGTGTTATAAAAATGATTCCTTAAGAAATGAATACGTTTGATGTATGGTTTTGTCTTGTTTTTTATATATTACAAGGAACATATGAGCGACAATAATGTTAAACCGATTTCCTTTCGGAAGATTATTTTTAGTACCATATTTCTATTTTGCTAATTTAAAAAAATGAGTTGTGAATACTATTTTGCAATGAAGTTATTATCTTTAATATTAAATTTGTTTGTAAAAAATTAAATTATAACCAAACATTTTAAGGTTTTATATTATTAATATTAATTAACGATAAAATGTTTTTAAACTTTTTTTATTACTAAAAAAATTATGACTCATTTTTTCTCATATTTTACAAGATTAAATACATTCAGCACGTTTATATTGTATTCTGTCTAAACCAATACTCAATTAAGCATGTTTGCTTTAAACTCAATTTTTAAATTAAAAACTGAATTGTGAAAGTGCTTTTGGTAAATTGTGTATTGTTGCATTTATGAATAGATAAGATTAGAATGTTTGAAGTGATTAAATATTTCTCTGATTAGATTATATTATTTTAATATTGCAGGAGAGTTATGAATCTTTATATCTTTCAAAACTTCATTTGCTCAATAATTGATGAATATAATTTGTCCAATTAATCACATATATGTCTTGAAGCCATTTTAATGAGCTTAAGAAAATCTCAAATCTATGCTGCGTGAACTCATTATGTAGATCTTTGCCGCATGCACATATAGGGACTTCATCGAAGGCAGGCCTACTTATAAATTCCATTCTTATACTAACTTCAGCAACCATTTCAGTGAAAAATTCCCACCGAGACTTTCACAAAACAAGATCCAATAAATTATTCATGGGTCCAAGGGAGATGAAACCATCCCTTTCTAAAATTTCTCAAAACAAGTAGCCTAAAAGGGTATTAGTTCAACCGTAAAATTGCCGTTAAGGCGATAATTACCTTGTCATGCTAACGCTTGCTGGAGAGGAAGAAAAGGTTCGAAAATTCTTCCTGAAGGAAATCCTTTGCAACACCTCATCTCTTCTCTCTTCGGTATCCTTTTCTTGAAGTGGAAATTTCACGTTTAATTAAGGAACCACGACACAGAAAACCAGAGAATAAAAGCTGTCTTTCATCAGCCTCGTGATCGCTTGTTGTTTCTGAATGAATGAAGCCCCCATGCTTGTCACAAAGTTTTGCCGTTTTAATGACACAAAATCGAAAGCAATCAAGATTCGTAACGTGAAAATTCAAAATGACACCAACCATGTCGTTTCTGACTAATTTATACATCGGTGTTTACTGGATTTCTTATTGCTCAATTAAATGAATATACTTACTTCGTATTGCACGTGATAAAACATGTAACATGAGAAATTTTAATACTATGAAAGGAAAAAAAAGCACATTGGTATTTCTTAATTTTGGTTAAATTAGGTCCATGAAGATATGTGTGATATAAGCAAGAAAACTTATCAACACATTAGTTTGAGAAAATCATTTTACTTAAGTTTTAATATAAGTTTTCTGATTATATATACTTACTGTAAACTTTTTTAATTATAAAAATATTTTATTATATAATATATAATAACAATATATATTAATCATAATATATATATATATATATATATATATATATTAAGTAATGAGCAGATAAATTAAAATAATTCATAATTCCTTAGAATGCATAATTGTTTCCTTTTTCGAAGAGACTGGATGATCTATACATTATTTATCCAACTCTTATAAAAAGAATAATATTATTTACAAGAAATAACAAAATTTCTTTATGATTAAATTAAAACAATGAATTTTATTTTCAATGTCTATACAATCTAATTAATGCAATCAATAAATTAACAGATTAAATCAATGATCAATCAATTAAAAGCCATGTTACAAGTGATTAAATGACTTAAGTAATTGTTACCATTATGTAAATTACAACAGTAATATTTATTTTTTAATCTCTAAGTATTAAGGTAATACCATTGTGTATAAACAACAAATTAATTGATAGAATTATCTTTTCAATGAACAACCTTTGATCTTCGAAAACAAAAATGTTCTTAATACCTTAATTATATCTTAGTTCTTAATTCCTTAATTACCTAAAAGTATATTTCGGATAACATTTGAAGGCACATTTTAACGTATCAAATCAGTTAATAAGTAGAATAAACAGATAATATACAATGTAAATTCTAAATTTAGCTGTACGATATATAATGCTTAGCAATCAAAATAATGCATCCAAATTTTGTAACATCATTTCTGAAAATTAATTTTGCACAAAGACAGCTTTATTTGTTTGGATATCATGCTGTCACACAAATATACTTTTCCATCTCGTGTTTTAAATTAAACGACACTGATAAATTAAATTTTTCACTAGAAATTTATATAAGGCTCATTAAAATACTTTTAAATTCGTAACAATTATTACTTGCGTAATAAGGTATCCATACATGTATTTGAGTGTATCATGCAAATTCAGATTATATAGCAATCCACAAGTGAATCTATAATACATTATTTTATATTTTTTTCATAAATGATGCAGTAAAGTTTTTTTGGACGACTACAATATTTATCATGTTCAAATTACTTTTTTGTAAACTATATCAAATCATATAGAATGCGCAATTTTTGCATTTCAATCTAGAAATTTTAATTATTAAAGATGTTTAATTGCAAAAGTTTTGTTTTTGAAAGTGCCTTCTTGAATTTATAAACCACTATATAAATGAATCTGCAAATGTTTAGGTTATTATGAAATTAATACTGCTGATGGGGAATAATAATGTACATCACAAAATTACAAAAACGTAATCTTCGGAAAATTTAATGCGTATTATTTTGGTTACCTAAAAATATTGCTCATTTTTTTTCAAGTTAATTGAAAAATTAGTTTTCAATGAAAGTACCAGTGTAATTAAATTGAAAGTGAAAAAATTTGTTCGCAAGCATAAATTTATAAATTTATATTTCTATTTTACTTAAGCAAACTGGTTAACATAAACCTACAAAAAAGCTAATATTTATTAAAAGCTATAAAATGTTAGATGTTTATGAAAAATGCTATAAAAACATTATTTGAATGTCTGTTAAAATTTCCATCGTTTGTCATTTACAGTAAGACCCCTAGATGTTCGGATCATCACACTGCAACCTCATCTGTCGGCTGGCAAGAAGGTGACCCTAGAGTGTGAATCCACTGGTTCAAGGCCGAGAGCTGTGATGACATGGTGGAAGGGCTCTCAGAAGATTCAGACAGGCAATGAAGTCATTTCAGACAATGGGAACCTCACCTTGAGTACTCTGTCCTTCGTCCCTACAGCAGAGGATCACGGGAAAAAGTTCACGTGCACGGCTGAGAACCCTTCCCTTCCCAATAGCCTCATCGAAGACACTAGGACCATCACTGTACATTGTAAGTGCAATTAATAGCTATTCAAATGGTCACAATATCTGGTATATTTAATCACATATAGAATATATGTTGTATATTCAGCACTTTTAAGTGTAAAGCACATTTCTTATAATGTAATTCAAAATAGCAGGTTTGTAGCTTCAAATTTCGGATGCTTTATATAAAAATACGCAAAGATTTAGAAAAAAGCGAAAGATATATTTTGTTCAAAGTTTCGGCGGCCCTCCCTTTTTACACATTTTTGCCATCTAGGAGGTAAATTATGGATACCATTCCAAAAGAATTGAACGTCACGTGAGCCAAATCAGTCGTCAAATAATTATTGAATGTCTTCATAAGAATGGAAGTGCTGCTCGGCAAATGTGTGTCCCATGGATGAAAACAGGTGATAGTCAGAGGGAGCAAAGTCCGGTGAGTACGGCTGGTGGGTAATAATTTCCCATTTAAGAGCTGACAAAGTGCTTATGTGGCAAAGTTCAGATCGTGTGGCACCCATTTTCCAACTTTCTGGATCTTTTGCATAGCTTTCAATAATTTGGAAATGGCTACACGAGAAACATTTAATTATTCTGCCAATATTTCTTGATTTTGAGTGGCGTCCTCATCCAATAACGCTTGCAGCTCGGTGTCTTCAAACTTTTTCGGTCGATTTTCATGTTTTTTGTCCCTGACATCGAAATTACCACGAGTTCGCAAGTGTCGGCAGATAGAGTATGTGTACACCGTATGATTCCACAATAATTTGATGTGCGTCCGTTGCTTTTTTTCTAGAGATTCAATAAGAAAATCAGCACGTAGCGCAAATGTTCTTTATTAGGCTCAAAAATCGACATGTTTACCACAAAAAAATATGCTACTAACTATTAAACGCTTAAGCAAATATAGCGTTTTGAAGCTTGCTACCACAGCTACAAAATGATATATTGGTTGAGACCAGCATCTATATGCTTAATACGCTATCTACAGGAAAAAATCCATATTTTAAAGTTACAGACCTGATAAGTAAATTTCTCATAACTTAAAGCTATTAGTTAGAGGATTTGTGTGTTTTTACATCTGACTTAACAATTGTTTAAGATTAAGTGATCAGTGATTTCAAACTAAAAACCAATTCGGTAGACATACCTGTGACTTTTGCAAAATCCAATTTACGTAAATGCATGCGACTTGGAAACATCAAAATTTTTGTTTCTCTCATTTTTAACAAGTGCATTCGGAGTAAATGAGCTTTGAAATGACAAGACTATGGATGACTCAACAGAAATTTCTTATGATATTAGCAGGTAACATTGCATCAAATTTCTGCAAGTTTATTTTCTGGGATATGAGAATGCAACATTAGATTTATCATTCTAAAATCTCCACCTCACATAGTTAATCAGAGATATAAGTTTTGATGATTTTTTTGACCAAATTTATTCACCTTCCATAATTTCACTAATTCCTAAATTTGACTCTCATACGATAGAAAATTTTAATAAATCTCACGAGTTTTAAATGTCAATATAGTTATTAAATTATTTCTTTACCTCCAGATAACCAATAAACTACATTAAAAATGCAATATTTTGGTAAGTTAAACATTTCTGACATTTTTCATTTGATATAATTCCAATTGTTAAATTTAAAAATTCTTTAAAAAAATTAAAGTTTAATAAAGAATATAAAAACAATCTTAAGGATACTTTCTCTTCTTTTTTTATAACATGATCACCAATTTTAGATCACATATTTAACTTTTTAAATTATTTTCTTCTTAAAAAATTAACATAATACGTTAAAGATTTAAAAAAATCTCCCATTTAGTCTTTCATTGGTGTTATTAACGTATATCCTTTCAAGTAATTATCAATTAGCTGATATAAATAGTCATGCTTAATTCTCAGTGTGAAATTAGTCCAGGATTATTTCTTATAAATAGCTTGCAAAATAATTTTTCACAGGTTTCCCAATTATCTTATATCTAAATAATCGATAAAGTGTCCCTAACACTTAAGCACTTTAAACAGCCGATAATTAAATCCCTCTCTTCCGAAATCTTAATGATTCTTTACATCAAGCAGGCTATGGAATGTCATATAATGGTGGCAGAAAAAGAAAATGTGAAATTAGTAAGTGAGGAAGGTTGATTCGGCTCCTCTCTTATCTTGTGTATATATATATATCTTGGGAAGCAATTATTGATTCTTGCACTAAATGAGCTCAGCATTTCGTAAATCTAACGGGATTCTCCGGTAAATGAAACATAACTCTCTACCACTTAATCGATGCAGCGTCCCTTTCGTCCCTTTTTAATCGCAATCACTACTCACGTGAAAACGATGAGGCAACTGGACGTTATTACATTTCGAGGGTCGAATACGATAATGGCTGCCCCAATTATGTGTGACAAAGTCCCATTAAATGTAATTCCACATCGGAGGACTAATTTGATTCTAATTAAGTTCGTTGCCTGGATTAGTCCCGGCCTTACTCTCACTCAATTACATTCTTGTTGCAGAATTGTTGCAATATGGATATTTTTTTGTCTGCTTGGTTTTTATATTTGGTTTGGTTACTCGAGTGATGTTTCTGTACTTGAATCACAGCCACAAACAAGTCAAGTTCTGGGATTTGTTTTCAACTTATTCGCAAACCATTATGCTGATGATCTAATCCTATCTGAGGAGATTTGCGTTTAATTAGATAGCTTAAATTAGCTGGTAAATCTCATTTGCATACATTAATTTATCTATGAAAAATAGTAGACCCTGTAATTGCTTTAAGTGAGAAATTTCATTAAAAATTTATTAAAACTATATAGATCAAGTACATTTAAAATAACATTTTATATCATAAACCAAACGTTTTAAGAAGATTTATTAATAAAAAATAGAATACCATGAATAAATCGAAAATTTATAAAATATGTTAAATTTCAAAATCTTTTTCTTAGGATTTCTTTCAAGATTATATTTTTAAAAAGTTTATAGGCATTTTATTCGAAATGTAATATTTTCAATAATTTTTGGATTATCAAATAATAATTAAAAATTATCAAGAATTACCTTATTAAATATCAGTCATTCGTTAAATGTTTAAATTTTATTTATCGTAACAAAGACTTCCTTCAGCTTTCAAAAAGTATTTAAGCATGCGCAACTACACTAATCACAATATTATATTTAAAATTTTTATCCATTTATTAATTGCTTCTTCAACCATTTTTATTTCATACATAGAAATAAATCTTGTTTTTTGTCAATAAAAATTATAGTGCTTGAATTTTGTTAGTATGAGCAATATTAGCATTGATAAGGTTTTTTTCTATGACACCTTAATATCTGTTTGATGTCAAAAATTATAGTTTTTTTTTGTTTATTAACAATTGATAAAACTCTAATAATTTTATGGAAATATTCATCGTCACACAGTCTCTATAGTTAATTGTGAAATATTGTGTAATACTATATGCTGCAAATTATTATAATAATAAATAAAGCATAATTATATCAATAAATCAGTATTATTTATTTACTTATTAAATATTTATAAAAACTAAATTTTACATTATTAACTTAACTGTAAATATTACTTTATATATAATGTAAAATCTACTATATATTAATTCATTTTAATCTTTATTTAACTTCTATCATAAATATTGCTTTATTGAAAACAAAAACTCTAATCTGCATGTTACTGTAATACGTTAAATCTGTACTATATTGAATCATCCACTGTAAATACTGTAAAGCATTAAAATATCCACTATAAATTATTAATACAGATATTGTGTAATGCACATTAAATCATCACATATAAATTATTAATACAGATAAAGCTATTGTACTATATATTTTTAATAAATTTATGCTTTATTTAATTGGCTAAATAAAGCATAAAGTTATGTAATCTATTGGCTAAATAACAGTAATCTATTGTAATTAAACAGATTTAAGAAAATAATGATGTATATGACGTATTTTTGCTTATCATTTAATGTGAAAATAATTTAAATATTTTAAAACACAGGAATATTCCTAAAAATAAGCAATATTCTTCAATAAATTTGTTAGTATGTAATGAATTTTTGGTTAAATTTTCTAACTGGTTTTACTATTCTTTACTTCATGTTTATCCTCCAGTTTCACATTAATGAAACGCAGGTTAACGTTTCGTTTCTTGTCAGTTTCATTTTAGTACTTTGTTTAGTAATGAAGGTTAGGATGACAGCATTTAAACCCAACATATTCATCCTAATGCGTCAAAACAATTTCGCCATCGGCTTTCCCTCTACCAAATCAGGAATCTAGAGCCAAGCGCTGACAAGCGATGGAATGGCCGAACCACATATGGTCATTAAGATCACCACTATTCCCCGGTGAAAGTCAAGGGTACTCTTCTCGTGCGAGTTCGATTTATAATTTCCTTTCCACAGACGGAACACGCGGGCAATTCCATGCCCCGTCATCCGGGACAAATTGTCCAGGGAAATCTCTGATAAGGTGGTAAAGCGAAGGGGTTCGAGAAACCGTCGCGTGTAAATGTCGTCCGGCAGGAATATCTGCCTCATCAACGGTATGAATATGTAACACTTCTGCCTCGAATGTAATGTTTGGCTACGATAACATTGGCGGGCTTGTTGTCCCCTTTCCAGAGCTCTGCCGTACTTACTTAAGTCAAGTGTAACATGGCAATACCGGTTTTAACAGAGTTTAATTTCGAGCGTGCGTTTGATGAAAGCACTGTTTAGATTTCGACAATACTGTCTTTACCTATATACCAACACTGAGCAATTGTCCATCTATCATTAGAAGAATAATTAATTTTGGAAACATTTACCTATTTATTAAGAAAAATTGTTATTAAATATAATTATATTATGCAATATAATTTTCACGTTAATTATGTATTAATAAGAGTTTAAAATTTAGTACTTGTTAAGGATACATGTAAAAATATTAATAATGTTAGAATATTTAGAAATATTGATTTTATTTGCTATAAATAACAACTGTGCACAAATTAATGACTACAATATTTGACTAAAAAGTAATGATTAGAAAGAAAGAAAATATAATTAATATATAAAAAGCAGCTATATTTATTTTGAAATATAGCAAAAAATGTATATACATTATATTTCTTTTTATAACTACCTGATAATTAAGTAAATAAATGATTGTAAGTGTACATATTCATTCTTCGTAAGTAAAAAAGCAACTACTTTTGTCAAATACGATGCTAATAAAATATTTTACATTTTAAGGTAAATTAGAAAGAAGTTTAAGAAAATAAATTACTATTTTTTAAAAAGATGAAAAACCAGAAAACGTTATGCGAAAGTAAACAACTAAATTTATGTGAATTTACCTTTTGTATGCTATAAATATAAATTTTAAGCGAAAAGAAAAATCATTCTTTTCTTTTAATCATTAGTTAAAGTTATGTTTTGTATAGTATAAGAATAAACTTTAAAGAAAAGAAAATCAATCTCAAATGTTTACCATTAGCTAAACTTATATGGAAAAAATGTTAGAGAATCCCGTAGATCTGAGGGCGGGTTAAGGTCCATGAGTCTCTATGTTGTCAAGTTGTCAAAACCTGTCGAACGCGTCATTTCAGATGAAGGGCACATTTCAAAGCTCAGAGTTCGTTGGAATTCTATGCTCGAATAAAAGCACAGATAACAGAGTTGAAATCGTAAGTTATCGCGTCAAAATTCTTTCAAAAGTTTTGGCTGGAATAACTCTTTTTATTTACTTCAGAATGCATAAGAAATAATTTAGAGAAGCATTGTGATTTCTTTAAAAATGCCTATCACTAAATCTTTCACTGAGAAGAAATGTAAGAAATTATACAAGAAAAGACAGATATTTATTGCAATACAAAAACGTCTATTTAAATAACAGTTAAATAATATTTTTGGATATAAAAAACAAAGTTTTTGCAAATGCTGATATATGACTTTATTCAGAAGGAAAACTTTAAAAACTTTATGCCATTAAATTTCAGAGAGATATTTATTCATTCCTTTACAAATTTACCAGTTACTTAAATATTTCTTTTAAGACTTCTGTTTAACAAATTGCATATTTAAGGAATTATTTGGATAGAAAACATTTTTTAAATGTAATATATATATATATATATATATATATATATATATATATATATATATATATATATATATATATATATATATATATATATGCACGACACATTTAAAAAATTTTAGTTATTTGAAAGTAAATTTTGAAATTCTCATAAATTACAAAAATGAATACAGGAGCTGAAAATTTAAGGTTTTGGTCTTCAATTTGTGTGTTTAGTTTGCAGTTTTTATAACAATTCTATTTCAAATTACTATTAATTACTTTTAGAAACTAAACTTTTGGTTTCGATTAAATTAAATTTCTTCTGCAGGAAGCAATGACATAAAAAGAACTTCAATCCTTAGTTAATTTATCCTTTCCTTGATTAGCTTATTTCTTTGTCAAGCAACTGTTTCGGATTGTGGCTCAATCTAAAATATTTATTGTTTTGTTATTGTTTAGTTATTAGTTACAGGATGACGAAGTGCAGTGAAATGCGAATATCTAATAAGTAACTCCAAAAAAGAAATTTTTTAGTTTTGTGAAACGATGATGTCACAATGGTAATGAGATAGTATAACAATCATAATCTGTTGCACTATTTTATCATAATTAATTTCTATTTAACTAGATGATTTTTGAAATTTTAGCAGTTTATTGGATAGATTTCCACTTTGAGCGGGAGGCCACATTAAAATGTAAAATCTTTTTGGATATAATATATCTTATTAATATAATATATCTTATTAAATATAAAATGTTAAAATTTACTGACAATCTTAAAACTAAAACTACAAAAGTTATCATTTTGTTCATCCATTAAAATTGTTTTCAACTCATTATTTGTTCTAATTAAATTAGTATTGCTTAAGTAGTATAGCATAGCTACGTGGCTTGAAAAATTCTGGTTTGAGACTTAATTATTATTAAAAAACGAGAAAACTGATTTGCATTTTTGTTGTTTATATGCACAATTTTGGGTTTCCTCATGTGCAGGTTGAATACTTTAGGAATTTATGGGTTTCCTCATGCGCAGGTTGAATACTTTAGGAATTTATGGGTTTCCTCATGTGCAGGTTGAATACTTTAGGAATTTATGGGTTTCCTCATGTGCAGGTTGAATACTTTAGGAATTTATGGGTTTCCTCATGTGCAGGTTGAATACTTTAGGAATTTATGGGTTTCCGCATGTGCAGGTTGAATACTTTAGGAATTTATGGGTTTCCTCATGTGCGATACGTAAATAAAAGAATATTTTTATAAAAAAATCATACAGAAAATTAACACTTGAAGGAGAAACTCAAATACCTTCCGTTTTAGAGAGCATGTACTTCCAGATATCGAAATGGAATAGGCTTAGATACACTTTGCTTAGATGTGAACTCTCTGCATTTGAATAAAAAAAATTCGGGTTCAAATCCAACGATATGTGCGCTTCTTCGCTCTGCGTATATATATCTGATGTGAGTGTGTCATAAGAGTTTTTTGGATAATCTCTTCTATGGTTCATTTTGATGAAAAAAAAATTCTTATAAGCAAATTTATATACATTTCTGAAGTCATTAAGTGAAGATTTTAAATTATTGAATACTGACACATTTAAATATTCAGAGAATTTTAGATTTCGCATCAATTTTTCTACATAAAAACATTTTTTCAGTAAAGATCACTTTTTGAGAGTTTTCACCATATCAAAGAGGAAGGAAAATGAGTAAAATAAATAAAAATGAATTAAATTCAAGTTTAATATTTAAATTAATGCATTTTATCGCAAATGGTTTTTATACATTTACACTTGATTTTGTTCACTTTATGCTTTTAATCAAATATGTATTCAAATCATGTTTGATAGAAAAAATTAAATTTATTTAGTATAAATCTTTATTTAAGTGGATTAAAATAAATGTAAAAGTCGATTACAAAACAAGCATAGTATTGTAAAAAAATTACAAGAAATTAATTTATTTATAGGTACATTTCTTAATGTGGTCAAATGAAATATATATTTCCCTGTTATTGAATTTTATGTAATCAAATTATTGGCGTTAAAAAAAACTGAAAAATTGAAAGCGAAAAATCCTGTAACAATCCATGTGCACTAGACTCATAAAATAAATTAATCTTTACTTAATCAGTTATATTTGTTTATAGTTATGAAACAGACTTTACGAATATAATAGTGTTTTTATTTAAGCATCAAAAGAATAATTATTGATTGCTGATAATATTTCCACGAGGAAGAAAATATTCTCTTTCCATAAAATTCAAGTAATAAAGATACAAAAATATGAAATTCTAATTATGTAAAACAATTCATAAAGATATATTATAATTAATCCAAAGATTGATCTTTTGTGAAGTCTCTTCAAATTTGATGTGTTCTCAAAGATCTCAGATTAGAAACTCTTATATATTGAAGCAATCGTTTTCCTTTACTTTACGCTTGTCTTGGTCATTCGATCACAAGCAGCAGCACAATAAAGTGATAATGAAAAATAAAAAGAATTAAAAAATTTATATCTTCACAATTCTTCAAAAAGTTTGAAAAATGAAACACTGATTAAGGTGGTCATCATCCATATCTACTTAGTTGCCTAGAAAGAAACAAGGTGAATCCTTGGTTACATAAGAAGTGAATAGTTCTGTAAGTAATTATGTCTTGTAAGTAAACAGAAGCCAACAACTTCAACAAATCGAGACAGAGAACAAGAGATTATACTGCTTTTATTGAGCAAAATGCTCAACCTCTTACTCACACCTGCATCACGCAAGGAGACTATTATTTTTAAACGACTGCAAATAAAAATTTTTATTATAGGAAGAGAGAAGGAGAGAGAGGAGAATCAGGTCGAGACATAACAACAGGTGATTTAAAATGTACATAGTGCATAAAGTTAAAATAAAGGTGTGCTATTAAAGGAAGAATTAGAATTCAGATTTATTCACTAAGAAATGAAGACCTTCGTTTCCTGGTTAGTAAGGGTGAACTTTCTTGCTATTGAAAGTTTTGAGATATAGTCTCTAGCCAATGAAAGATACATCGAGTTCATTAATAGCGGCTAGGGCACTTAAAGTATGTCGTGGCTGCAATGCTCTCCATATGAAATTATATCTCTGGAGGTGGTAAGCCAAGTCTGGACGCTTCTACGAGGCGTTTGTTTCTATATTACAAAGACATACTCGCTTTCTTCTTTTAAGATGGCATACTTGCTCAGTGCCCTCAGTGGGTTTTCTATCTAGAATGACAAGAACAGTTTCTAAGAAACAGTCCTGAAGAAGCAGTCTGAAAGACAAAAACAATGTATACACATCAATATAGAGATTAATTCAGAGATTCCCATGTTTCCGTTTTTATGCAGAACTAACATAGAATCTCATTGAAATATCAGTACAAAGATCATCAGAAAAGCCATACTCTATAAAAGCTAAAAAATGTTAAATACATACTTTAGTTTTTATTAGGCAAAATAACGTGCATAAAAATAAATATTTTATTTATAAGAAAGGAAAATGGTTAAACAATAAATAAAAATCGATTATTTCTTTATTTACGTTCAACGAATTATGGTTAGAATTCCTAATTTTTTTAATAACATTATAATTTTACTTAAGAATAACACGTGATATATTCTCATATGTTTTATATTTATCGCAAAAGAAAACTTTCTGGAGACCATATTATTTTTTTCTCTTCTTTCTGATATTTCTGTACAACATATAATGTATCCAATTAAATCGTGATCAACTTTTATCTCTAAAAACAACCTAGACCAGTCGAGAACAAATATAAACTCCAATACGAAGGTCCAAGATGACCAGTATAGTCGTAAAACTAAAAAAAAGAGAGTCAAAACATAAAACGAAAAATCACTTGCCTAAAAACAAAAGAATGGCACTAAAAGAAAAAGTAAGAAAATCGTTGCCCAAAACATCCCAAGATGGCGCAATAATCATCTTTTCCTACGATCCTATAAATCATCTCTCTCTTTTCAAAGGAACGGGAAAAAGGTCTGACCCCCCTCTGCTTAGCTGGGGAAGAAAACAAAATCAGAGAGAAAGAAAGGAGGGATAAAAAAATGAGAAAAGTAAATAAATCAAGGGAAAAAGATGCCGTCTTTTCCTTGTAAGAGTGGTTGGGAGGGCTGAGGGACGGGCAGAAAGATGGCAAGGAGGGATAAGCCCTCCTCGTGACGGGTTGAGGGGTATAAATCACTGCCACGGTCTTGATCTGGAACGGTGTCTCATTATGGTAGAAGAGAGAATGTCATGGCATGAGAAAAGATCCCAGGGGCACTCCCCAGAAGATGCTGATTCTGTGCCCTCCTTCACCCCCAAGTTTTTGCAGGTAGTGTAAATATGGATGAGATGGGTGGATGGCGTGTCAAGATGGAATGATTAAAATGTTTTTTTTCTTACTTCTTCCAGAGATCTAAGTGGAGAAGGATGATTTTTCCGCATGAATGTTATACTTTGCAGGGAAGGAAGAGTTTAAGTTAAATGTGTATAAATCTCAACTCAGCCTCTTATATCACATTTGATTTTTTTAAGAGAGGCAAATGTTCATGTTCTCAGAAAAATCTAGGTTTTATAACTTGAATTTCTATTAGGGAAAAAGTAGAAGACAGAATAGTGTAATATAGAAAAAGTGCAAGATGAAACAAGTTCAGGTTTTGCAAGCAAAATATTCAATATTTCATGAACACAGTTTAGTTTAGAAATATATATATATATATATATATATATATATATATATATATATATATATATATATATATATATATATATATATATATATATATATATATATATATATATATATATATATATATATATATATATATATATATATATATATATATATATATATATATATATATATATATATATATATATATATATATATATATTATATACATATATATATATATATATATATATATATATATATATATATATATATATATATATATATATATATATATATATATATATATATATATATATATATATATATATATATATATATATATATATATATATATATATATTCTATGCAAATACTTCATTTTTATTAAATTAAAGAGATAAATGCATTTTTTAAGTACAAAATAACTTTGAAAAAAATAAATTTGCATAAATTCATCATTAAAAAATAAAATAATCAGAATGATTATTTGAATAAACCTCCCTAAGTAATTTATCGGTACTGACCAAAGATAAACAAATTTTTATCATCAGAAATATAAAATCATTATTAAGCAATTCATACTTTCATTCCCTTTTTGCGATAATTTTCTGTGATCTTATACAAAATTCATTATAAAATGTTTTTATAATAGAAAGATATGATGTATTTTTTACAAAATGCTTAAACTATATTGCTTTAATCTTTATTATAGATTAAAATTTTTTTCAAGTAAATAAAGGAAAAATTATGCAAAATAACCTTGAGAGATATTTGTGAAATCATACTTTTTATGAAAACTGAAATCATGATTTTAAATTAAATGTAATTTATTAATATTAAAATTTGTTAAAGAATTAAATATTAATATTTTTATATTTGTATACCTTTTATATTCGTAAAAATAAATTATAAACACTTTTTCCTACAAGGTAATATTTTCTTTTACTGATTGTAATTTTTAATGACATACAATTATTGCACTACAAAAGTCAAAATTTTATACAGAATTACATAATGAATAATTTAGTGCAATAGATAATTTAATATGTAATTACTACAACAGATACATAGTTTTATTTTATTTTGTAAAAGTTTTTCAGTTCATAATATAAGTTGAATAGTATGATTTTTTAATTCTTTAAATTAACTGAGAATTGACGGATTCAGTGTAAAAATAAGTATTTTCTGTGGAAGATAAAACTTAAATATCTCAAAAAAATGGATAAATAATGAGTACATTAATAACTATATCTATATATATATTTTTTGAAGTTGATCATATGTATATTTTAAGATTGGAATCAATTTCTATAAATAAGTTTTCCTCTATATCCCAATATAATTAACTTTCAGGAAAAATAAAAATATATTTATTCCCAATAAACTTAATATAATTATTTCCCGAAAAATTATTTTCTTATAATTCATTTTTCAAAAAAGTTTCAATTTCCGCTATAAAAAAAAACAAAATTTATTGAAACAATATATTATTTATATTGGTTTATACTTAATAAGCCAATATAAATAATATATTGTTTTAATAAATTTCATATTGATATTTTTTTATAATCTATAGTTTAACGTTAGCTATATATGTTTATAACTATGTTATGCTCAAATTCGGAAAATAAAATTTAAGTTCTCCTTTTTTTAGACATACCTGAACTTAGATTAGCTCTTGGAGCCAGTATTCAACACACTGCCATCAAAGAAGGAAGTGACGTGTATTTCGATTGCAACATCCGTGCCAATCCCTGGGTCCATGACGTCAGTTGGCGATTCGAAGACAACCTGCTTTACAGCAATTTGTCAGCTGGTATTATAGTTAGTAACCAATCACTGGTCTTACAAAGGGTCAAGAAGGAGCACCGAGGAAAATATCAGTGCGTGGCGTCCAATAGCGAAGGAGAAGGTCGCAGTGAGGAAGTTCAACTGGATGTGCAATGTAAGGAAAACATTTAATTTTAAGCAAAATTTAAAAAAATTATCACACAGAATATATTTACGATATGAATGTATTCATAAAATTAAAAAAAAATTGTTAATATTAAAAATAGTTGTTAAAAATCTTTCGTCTTGATAGCTATTTATCATTTGGTTATCATATTTATCATTCATTCATTAGTTTATATAATTGTTGAAATAATTTTTATACCTAAAATGTACTTATAAATAATAAATTTATGTTAAACATTTCTTTCAAAGTTATGAAAGTTTCTAATTATGAAAATAAAATTTTTTTAAATGTTGCATTCTAAATAAATACATAAAACAATATATTTTTTTTTCAAATTCATTAATATTTGTAGTTTATAATATCAAGGAGAGAAGAAATCTACTTTCCTTTGTTATTGAGAGCTAAAATTTTCGTTTGCTAAATGTATCAGAATGAAAATATAATAAATTAATTTAAAATGTGTTTCACAAATAAATTCATATGTATTATTTTAAAATAAAAGCTTTTTTTAAGTATTAACGTTAAATTTTCTAAGCACATCAATTGTACAGTTAAGTATGAAATCTTTATCTAATAAAGAACTTTTTCTCATAGAATGTTTCATATATATAATGTAGACAAAGTTTTTTTTTAATTAAATTACATTGAAGTTGCATAAAATGAAATTTTCGAGATTGTGTTTTAATAATTTTAAGTTAAATTGAATATTTTTATAACGGACCATAAAAATTTTATTCTTTGTATTTTTTAAAGAAAATCTCTTTTCCATTTCAACCACATTTCATTTTACTCTCATTTACAAAAACTAACTACTACTAATTATTTTAAAATTAAATTCTTTGCATTTTATTTGGAGGTTTTTAAAATTTCATTGAAATATATCTAATTTTATTAGCTTCAGAGCAGATTGTTGATACAAATCTATTGCTTGGGAAATATGATTTAATCAAATATATTGTCTATTATAGTTGTTGCACCCTATTATAATTGTTTGCATAAAGCTCAGAAAATTGTATATTGTACATTTCTTTACGCTTTTCATACTTAAGCAATCTTTTGTCTGAATTCTAAAGGGCATATTAACTTAATGACAACTGCAATTAGAAATCAGTCTTAGTAATTGTTTTAGTCGTTCTGTTTTGGAAGATTAACCAATTAATAATTTAATTTGCTATTTATTCCTTAAGATGTGAAAAAAAATTAGTTACATTTAGTATTTTTTTTATTTAGGGCCGTATGTGGTGAGAAAATCCCTACATATTAATATTTTGTCAGTTTAGAGACACGTTTGTAGACGAATGCGGTGCTTAAATGAAAGTAATTACTATTCCCTTCATTTAACCAGTGTAAAATTAACGAGAAAGATAATAATAGGAATACTATGTTAAACATTTAATATAGTGAATATGCTAACCGTATTGATTCTTTTACTTTTAATGCTATCACTAAATGTAATACATTTTTATTACCAATAAGTTTTAATACACACTTTTATTTTATAAATAAAGTTTTTCATAGATAGGGATGCATAAAAAGATATGTTTCAATAATTTTTAAAATAGTTTGTTTTAACTTAATTAAATAGAATAAGCAAATAATTTGTCTTATTACACATTATAAATTCTATGAAACTTTGAATATGTTTTTAAATTAATTTGATTACTTATACTGCATAGTAATGTTTATTTTAAATACGATGTAACCGTTGAAACATGTTACGTATACCTTGTAAGCACAAAATATCCCATTAGCAAACTTTTGCATATTCATGTAATCTGTATAATGTATTGGGATAATTTTGTGTTAAAAAATATGAAATTTTAACAAACTATTTCTTTAAAATTTGTTTTTAGTGAATATATGAAAGAGCTTAGCTTAATATAGATAGTTTTTAACTTAATATACTTCATATCGCCTTATTTTTAAATTTATTATCTTAAGATGGTTTTATAAAATGAATTCAAATAAATAAAATACATTGATCCTTGAATTAAAAAAACACATTTAAATGTTTTAAAGCATTACCTACGTTCGCGTTTTGTAATTTATAAATGTTTCCAAACTTAATTAAAATTCTTAGGTATTAATTTATATTAATCTTGAAATGATAATCATGAAATATCTTAAAAATGTCATTAACGATGCTCTCCATGCAAATATCTCTTAAAAATGAATCGTATAACTTAATAGTTAATACTTCTAAAATGCATAGAAATTGCATATATTTTGTTATTTGAGCTGTAAAAAATTAATGGTCTTTAAAAATAATATAATTTCGTTAAAATATTACATTTTTTAACAGTAGTTTGAGAATTGAATCAAATTATAAATTAATATATTAGTCGTGATTTCAAATTATTATGATAATTTTGATTTTGGAAACATATTTAATTCAATATATATTTAAAATAGTTCAAACTAATTCGATTGCTTTGAGTTAAATTATTTGAAAATAAAATGGTACCCATGAAGTTTTAAAATTCTGACTTCAAAATTATGTAATTTTTAATGATTAGTAACACATGATCTGGTAACATATGATCTATGATAGAATTTTTGTATTTTTGACTTCTTTCAGGATTTCAACATTTTCATAAAAGTATACAGAAATTAAATGCATTTTTATTCTAAGGACTTCATTAATTTTCTATTACTATACTTATTAACATTATAAATAGAAATGGGATAATATAAATAAAATATTATTCCCTAACTTGCTTTCACAAATAGGCAATTGTTATATAAAATTTTTATTCTGAATTATAAATTTACATATACGTCTTATATACTTATTTTTTATTGTGTAATTGATGTAACCAAAAATTATTCATTTCTAATCATTTTCAAATCATAAAGATAATTTTACATGAATAAATATATTAATTAAGTAAATAATAATGGATTTTGCAAAAAAACGCTAAAATTGTTATAATAGTTCATCTACAACAGATGAAAATCACGTTTTATTGTTTTTAACAGATTTCAGTAATGTTTCCTAACATTAATATTAAATTTCTGAAACTAAGAGAAATAGATTGAGTTTATACATAAATTAACACTAAATTCTTTACATGCAGTTTAAGTTATTCTCTTTTCAGAATTTAATTCATAGTTTATCAGTGTGTGACCGAAAACACGTACCATTAAGTTATGTACTTCCAAAGGAATACACTTAGCTAGTTTAAGCTTGAACCACAAACCGGAAAGTATTGGCAACTTGCCTATCCTCAGAGAATGAATACAACATGCATTCTCCTTTAATAAATGAATGAAGATATTAAGATTTCACTTTTTAAGTCTAGCTTATGACTGTTAGTATTTTTTTTTCAATTTTAGGGGAGAAAAACTTGATTAAAAAATAATTTCTAAAACTCATTTGTTTGTTTATTTAAAATATATTTTCTTATAAGAAATAAATGCCCGAATCATTTCAAACATAAAGTGTTCATCAAGAGTTAATTTTTTTTCTTTTTTTTAACGTGTGACTTTTTTGCTGCACTGAATTTTGTTTTGGGAATTACATTGTTCTGGAAATACTTTGATATAAAAATGATTTTTTCCATGTTAATTGTTTTGAAATAGAACTTAATAAATTTGTTCTTAAGTTATTTTTATATAATCTGTTAAAACCGATAATAATCTGTTATTAATATAAACATTCTTTTTATGAATTAAATTAGCTTATTTGGGAAATGTCAAATTTTGTAACTTAAGTAATGATCTGGTATTTTTAAAACGAAACGATTGTATTTAAAACAGTTAAAGATTTAATTCCACAAATAATCCTCACATTTATTTGTGAAATTAATCCAAAATTTAAATAAATTTTCTTATTCAAATGAAGGTAGTGACATGTTTGAATAAATATATTCAACAATGCGCATTTTTTATTTTTATTTTCAATAATTCATTGTTGCATTCAAAACTCTGAGTTCTGAGATTTTTAAAAATTCATTTAACCAAGATACGCACATATTAATGGTCTGACAGTGTCATCAGTAAAGTTTTATAAATATTTGTTTCATATCAAAGTAATTAAAAAAGTGTTCTGGAAAGTACTAATTGTTTATTTCTCTCAAATTCCCTTGCAATTTTGATTATACTCCTTAGAGGTGTTAAAATGTTGAGAATATAATGATATTTATTTGCAATATGCTTTATAATTACTATTAGAAATATTAAACAAGGGCATAATTTCCATCGAATTATGAAACGCTTCTTCAATACTTTTTACGATGGTGATTAGTCTAGACACTTGACAGTGTAATATTCTGGGACATATCCAATAGCTCTATGACAATTGCATAAGAATCATGTGTCTCTGCTTTCTGTATCCCAATTTATTAATGTTGTTTATTATGAAATTTACGAAATTATTCATTACGGCACTAAAATAAAGCTTTTTCTCATGAAATGTTTCCTTGAATTCATGAATAAGTAGTAAATATTATAGGTTTTTCACAGCAGTCTTCAGATATTAGGTTGTCTATTACATTATTTCGAATGATTTCAGTAATGGACCATGAAACACATTTTAGGATGTAGTTATGGTTTGAATTAGGCACCACGTAAAAAGTGAGCGAAGAGTAATAAATATACTAAAATGTACCAAGTTATGCTACAACGCACACATATTAATATAAATATCTTAATATATTTATATTACACATATTAATATAAATATATTAAGATAAACATCAATTTAAATTTTATCTATTAAATTAAAAGTTTATTTTTTCTTATTAATAAATCATAAATAACACAATAAATAGCGGATTTATGAAAAATCTACATTTTCATTGCTATGTTACATGAAATAAACTAGATCTTCAAAATACGGTAGCTTAAAAGGATAAATATAAGCAAGTATTTGCAGTAATGAGGATTATATCTATAATTGGTAGCAACTACACATCGAAAATTACTTAACTAGATGGAATACTTGTATTATTTACCATCAGACCTTCTTTAATCAAAATCTGAAAAATGAAGTATACTGCCTATCGAAAACTCACTTAACACACTCCTATTGGTCTTATTAAATAATTATGGCTTTCTCTTGCATCTAGCATCACCTTGAAAATTACTTCACTAGATGGAATACGTTGCCTTATTTACCATCAAACCTTCTTTAATCAAAATCGGAAAAATGAAGTATACTGCCTATCGAAAACTCACTTAACACACTCCTATTGGTCTTATTAAATAATAATGGCTTTCTCTTGCACCTAGCATCACCTCGAAAATTACTTAACTAGATGGAATACATTGCATTATTTACCATCAAACCTTCTTTAATCAAAATCTGAAAAATGAAGTATACTGCCTATCGAAAACTAACTTAACACACCTTTATTCCTCTTATTAAATATTAATGGCTATTTCTCTTGCATCTAGCATCACCTCGAAAATTACTTAACTAGATGGAATACATTGCATTATTTACCATCAAACCTTCTTTAATCAAAATCTGAAAAATGAAGTATACTGCCTATCGAAAACACACTTAACACACTCCTATTTGTCTTATTAAATAATAATGGCTTCTCTTGCATCTAGTATCACCTCGAAAATTACTTAACTAGATGGAATACATTGTATTATTTACCATCAAACCTTCTTTAATCAAAATCTGAAAAATGAAGTATACTGCCTATCGAAAACTCACTTAACACACTCCTATTGGTCTTATTAAATAATAATGGCTTTCTCTTGCACCTAGCATCACCTCGAAAATTACTTAACTAGATGGAATACATTGTATTATTTACCATCAAACCTACTTTAATCAAAATCTGAAAAATGAAGTATACTGCCTATCGAAAACTCACTTAACACACTCCTATTGGTCTTATTAAATAATAATGGCTTTCTCTTGCATCTAGCATCACCTCGAAAATTACTTAACTAGATGGAATACATTGCATTATTTACCATCAAACCATCTTTAATCAAAATCTGAAAAATGAAGTATACTGCCTATCGAAAACTCACTTAACACACTCCTATTGGTCTTATTAAATAATAATGGCTTTCTCTTGCATCTAGCATCACCTCGAAAATTACCTAACTAGATGGAATACATTGCATTATTTACCATCAAACCTTCTTTAATCAAAATCTGCAAAATGAAGTATACTCCCTATCGAAAATTCACTTAACACACTCCTATTTGTCTTATTAAATAATAATGGCTTTCTCTTGCATCTAGCATCACCTCGAAAATTACTTAACTAGATCAAATACATTGCATTATTTACCATCAAACCTTCTTTAATCAAAATCTGAAAAATTAAGTATACTGCCTATCGAAAACTCACTTAACACACTCCTATTTGTCTTATTAAATAATAATGACTTTCTCTTTCATCTAGCATCACCTCGAAAATTACTTAACTAGATGGAAATTATTGCATTATTTTCAATCAGACCTTCTTTAATCAAAATCTGAAAAATGAAGTATACTGCCTATCGAAAACTAACTTAACACACCTTTATTCCTCTTATTAAATATTAATGGCTATTTCTCTTGCATCTAGCATCACCTGTTAGTTTTAATTGATGAGTCGATGCTTTCCGGTTTATATGATGCTATTTAAGAGAATAGAATATGCTCCCAAAATATAGTAACAATTTGGATCATATTCAACATGATAAGTCATATAGTACACTACAGGACACATCATTTTGTCTCAATAGAACAATTATTTTGTGAAGGAAATTATCTAGCCAAATTGAAATCTACAGCACATCTTGGAGAGGAAGTGAAACATTGATTTCTATCAAACCTATTTGATTATAAATCATATATGTGAACATAATCTGCATTATTACAGAAGGAATGGAGAGCAGTTACATCAGTAATATAACAAAACACACAGAGGATTGCCCTCGCTGGAAATTAAACATTTTAATGTAGGCAAAAGGAAATCCAACATCCGTTTAGCAATTAACTAATCGTCTTCCATCAACAATATCATGTTCTAGGTAAAGATTGACCGCAAACTTTTAAAACAAATTTTGTCAAAAGAATTTTGAGGCTTTCATTAAGCTAGACAAATGAATATAAACAAGAAAATTATATTAAGATTGATGATATATAGCATAAGCATTAAATATGTAAGCAAATTTCATATATAATTATCTAAAATTTCTGGAGTTTATATTTAAAAATACAATTTATTAGCATGATTTCAACATGTTACATTTTACGGAGTCAGTAGAAATGGGGTTCCCTGCAACCCTAATGTAATACTAAATATATTAGTTTTTATAAAATATTTCATTACATTGTTTCTCTTGTTTATATCTATAAATTTGAAAGTAATCATAAATCACAAGAAATTTCCAAGAAACTCTGTGATTTCATTATTTTATTAAAAATAATCATTTACAGTAAAATTTTTGGACATATTTTACTTTCTAATTTTGATATAGTATTTTTAAATGAATTTGATGAATTCTTAGAGAGTGGTATTAAATTAAACAATCGGTATTAACGGTATGATAAAAATAAAGCCTAAGCCATTATACTTACTTTTCTTTAAAAAAAAAAAAGGTTTTAAAGTTCTATTTCCTCAAAATACTTTTGTATTCAAGAGAATATGAATAATTGATTCATATATAAATCCAAAGTTTGTTTTTAATTAGTATGAGTATTTGTATCTAATATATACACATTTGAGCACTCATAAATTAAGGAAAAACTATCGAAATCATATTTTAAGTTTGTTTAGCTTCTTTCATCAAAAACACGTCCTTCAATTTTATAGTTATTACATAGATATACAAATTGTACAAGTTATTTGTTTCATAAGAGAAAAGCTTATACAATTCTGAATTTCAAAGGAAAATAAATAATGTCACTGTAATTCTTTATTCAAAAAATGAGTGATTGTACAAAAGCATTTTAAGAAATCACCGCTTTTAATGCGAAAATTCAAGACTCATACATGAGTTGCAGTCTCTTCCTAAAAACATGTATCTTCCAAACGTTTTCCCCAAAAAAAGTAAGACAAAGTCTCTTTGAATCATTAAAATCACATGAATAAAATGTGTCTAAGTCTGAGTCAACTAAGTGATATTGTTTTCTCTATTGAGCTTTCTATATAAGCCCTATACAGAATTCATTACTTCACTTTAAAAATCAGAAAGTGCAATTGTTTGATAAATATTTTCTTGAAAGAAGGTAGAAAACCCAAAAGAAGTGAATGACAAGACTAGAAAGAGAATTTATTTGTCGTTTCAGTTATTCATCTATTTTTTGTTAAGAATAGAGGACAGTTAATCTATTCTGATACTTCTGAAGTCAGCAAAAGGATATTGCAGGAATTTAGCAATGATTGTTAAATTTCAGAACTGATAATTGATTAATCATTAAATGAGAAACTCTAATATTTGGCATTATACTTCTTATAAACTTTGCATTGTATAAGAATATAAATAAGTAAATTTTAATTTTTCTCTCAAATTCTTTTGTATATATTCATTTTGCTCTTAATATCAGCTCAATGAAACGAGCTAATTAATTTTTTTATGAGCAAATAATATAATATTTTGCTACACTGTATTATTTTAAACGTATACAAAATACATAAATATATGAATTGTATGATACTATATGGTCTTTGATTTAATGGTTGTAATTCTTTTAATTTCGATTTTCATAAAATCAAGAAAATTAGGATATTCAATAAAAATTTACAACAATGTTTAAAAAGTGTCTATAAAAGGTATTATTTATTATGATAATTAATAATTAATGATAGGGTGAAGATGGAATAAATTGTTAATACTGTCATTTAGTTAAATTAAAAAATAATTCTAAAACTGATTTGAGAAATTCAAATGTGTTATTCAAATTTCAATCGTGCATTGATTAGAGAATTTCAAATATTATATCTGAATCACATATATAATATAATAAAACTACAGATTTCACATCAGATAAAATTTTGTGATCAACCTGAGATAATAATTATATATATATATATATATATATATATATATATATATATATATATATATATATATATATATATATATATATATATATATATATATATATATATATATATATATATATATATATATATATATATATATATATATATATATATATATATATATATATATATATATATATATACGCCAGCCAACTTGTCTAGTGGTCAGCGCATGCCTGACTACGTATATGGAGGTATTGCGTTCGATTCCGTTTCAGGCATAGACGTACTTTTTCTCGCTTAATATATGCTGTCTTTGTCCTTTCCTTGTGTGTGTGTGAATGAAGTATAAATGATGCCTACCCTATAAACGGGTCCCTATGGCATGTGTGAGGGTGCGATGTTGGTCCATCCCATCTGTGGTGCACCCTGGGCAACGCTTTGACGACTAAGAGGTCGCTGTGCTTGGCCGATTCCTTGGTATTACAGAACAATAGATTAATCGACTCTATTGCATTTGTAACTGTCTACAATCTGCCATTGGAAAAAAAATATATACGTATATCTCGAATATTTGTAAATAATTTTAAACTTGTTCATTTGCTGTGTAGTTTTTTCTTTATTTTTTATCATATCACTAACAAAATAAGAATTAAAATTATTTTGAAGATTATACTATTTTAAATCTAAAAATGGAATGTGAAAAGAATTTATTGGTATATAGAAATAATAAGTTATTTCAACATTAATTTCCCGAAAATAATGCTTGGAGTGATATATTTTATTATTTTAAAATTTTATTACATTATATTATTTAAAATTTATTATAAAATTTAAAATTAAATTATAAAATTTTAAAATTTTATTAGATAATTCTTTATTATTTTAAAACAGCCTAGATTTTAAATAATGTTTTAACTATATTTTATAGCTCCGTCCTATAAAATGCGGAAATAATCAGTTTAAACTTTGTTAAATCACAGTCTTCTTATAAATCAGGATATTTTACTATTGTTGTCAATCATTAATTCAATATTAAGCAATGTAATGAATATTTTGACTCACATTCAATAACGTAATTCTTAGTTTCGAAGTATGGAAATAATTATTATTATTAGTCTTATTTCTAGAACGATCCAAAAAACAGGAGGTTAAGTTGCACATTTCCAGAAAATATTCCGCCAAAAATGCAATAAGTCAATCTGAAAAAGTCACTTTTGTTAATGTATAACTTCAATATGCTCAAAGAACTACAATTTATGAAACCTGTGGAATTTGGCGCAATAAAATTTCTATGAGTAAAACTTCTTTCAATAAATTGACGATACAATTTAAATAATTTCAATTCCGATGATGTAAACTCAAGATAAGTTGAATATTATTAATTAGACCCTATTTATAGCCTTGAAAGTTTGCAAAACAAATAATTTTCCTTGAGATTTATAGAGAAAAAATTCGTGATATTCTTCCGTTTCTTATCGTTTATACGAATATTTTGTTGAGTAGGGGGTTCTCCATACAATATTAACCGTTTCTCATATTTGGTTAATTTATAATAAGACATTTAAAAAATGTGTCACATAAAATATGTCACTATTTTTTTATATAAATAAAGAAGTCTTCAATTTTTTTTTCTTTAGAAATTTACACGGGAGCTTACATTGTCTAATACACTTCCCTCTTCTTTATAATTTTTTTGGATAATTAATTTTCCCTATTTAATAAACTAAGAACTAATTTTTTAATATTTTAATATCTTTCAAAGATATTTTTATCATCGACTTCTATTTCAAAAAATATTTATAATTGCATTATTTTTTCAATGCTAACAAAATTTTTAATTCAGATATCATGCATTAAAATATTTTAAAATGAAAGTAAAATATGCGTAAGTTTTTAAATTTGAGATATTAATCACTTTAATTTTATATGGGATATACTTCAAGCTATATATTTATTTTCGAAAATAAAATTAAGTATAATATAAATTGCAAACACTAGATTAAAATTTTTAATGTATAAAATGATCTTGCTTATACGTTTTTTTTTTCATTTTAGATATTAAGGCAAAATATGTTTATTAAAAGATATTTTTATAGTTTTCTCAATCAATATTTGAGGATACATTAAAAGGAATATAATATTAAGGAAATATTTTTTCACCATTTTTATATCAACATTTTATTCATGAATACATTTACGAGAAAATAACTTAAATTATGTTTCTGATTTCAATGATTGAAAAAATTCAAGAAAAAAATTTATAACCAATATTCGTTTGTACTTTCCGGTTTATTCTATTTTAGATATGTTTTGCAATATAAGGTTATACCTTCACTTGAAATATAAAAGCAATAGCACATGTATTTAAAATATTGAAAAGTATAAATTATATAAATTAATTTTTAAAAATACCAACATCAACGAAATGAAACCAATAGCTTATTATTATAATTGTAGTCTAGTAATAAAATATTCATGAGATAAAGAATCATATGTAAGCTATTTTTGGGATAATTTAAATCAATACATTTTAATTGGTATTCACAATAATACGAAAAACATGTGTGTCAATTTTCTTAATAATATTTCCGCGAAGAAATCTCTATCAAATAATAATTCTTATATCTATTAAATTTTTATTATAATATTATTTTTTCGGGCTTAGTTTAAAATTAATGATTATTTGAAATAGGAAACTCTTGGACTATAAAAAAAATTGTCGGATATATTTGTGTTGATATGGTCAAATAAATGTATAAAAATAATAAATACATGTATATCTTTACTATAAAAATATTTTATCTTAATTTCCCTGATCTTTATATTTAATACTTTTAATTTATATACATTGATTTGAAAATATTTAAAACAAGGATTAAATATTATATTTAAGAAAAAAGTTTAAAGTAAGCAATTTTAAAATAAATTTTTATTAATTTTTGCAAAGATTAAATGTACTTAAAATAACATTCTACCTGCACAACAAACATATTTATACTAGCATAAAAAATATCATTCTTCAAATTGCTTTTAAAATTTGTTGATTTCAAAAATGTTTCAACATAAAAGCGCGGCAATATCTAAAGAAACATTTAGTGTAATGATGTATCACACATGAGAGATGATATTTCAGCTTATAATACATCATAAGGGCTGACTAGTAGAACAATTATGAATTTTTTAAAACTAGAAAAAGAGTAATAGTTTCATAAATGTTTCTTTTTAGATATTTTATAGTTCTCATCTTTCCGACTTTTGGAAATTCTAAGCATAGATTAATGGTTAAATGTTATTCATTTAAATGATTCTGCAAGATATTTAGGTATTTAGTTTTATTTATGTTCTCATTTCAGTTGCACCGGTGTGTAAAAATCCAGCAGTGCAAGTGTTTGGTGTGGCTAAGCAAGAAACGCTAAACATCACTTGTGAATTGGATGCTGATCCGACGCAAGTTCAGTTTCACTGGGCCCTCAACAACACCGTGGAGAGCATGGAAGTTAAGAAATTCATATCAGAAGGTACTACAAGTACTGTGTTTTACACCCCGCATAGCATACTAGGGTATGGGGCGCTACTATGCTGGGGCGTAAACAACATAGGACGTCAAAAAGATCCCTGTGTTTTTCGAGTGGTACCCGTTGGTATGTACCGCATTTGATTTTTATATTTATGGGGTTGTTTCAATATATTTAAGTTCATGATATTTTTATAAGTATGAATTAAATAAAATTTATGTTATTTAGCTCAGTGATAATTATTGTGCACATTTCTGTAAAAACGATATTATCAAAATTATTACACTGTATTTCCATAAATATGTCAACTTCTTGTCAAGAAGATAAAGAAAAAAAGAAATCTCCTCTAATGTAAGTAAAAGTTATCTTTATAAAAACTTAGTTTTATTTATTCAATTAGAATTTTTAATAGCCATACATTTTTTTTAAATGTTTTTAATACATATGCTTTTTATAGTGTGTTTTTAACTTTTCCTTTAATGTAAAGAATATATAATTTAATTTAAAGTCAATTATCATTTTTAAATATTTTGAAAAACTTAAATTTAAGTGTTAAATGAGATTTTATATCATACATAGTTGTGCATATTTTTTTATTTGTGCACCTTTTTAAATTTAAATTTTAATGATTTATTTCATTATCGTAATAACTTTTCTTATTTTTTATTACAATAAAAATATTAAATGTTCATATGTAGTATTAGTATTATAAAATTAGAAGATGAATAAAATTGGTTATAGAATTTATCAATTTTATTTTACAGTCAAAATTTTTTGAATTTATTCTATCATAAATATAAATGTGTTTCGTTATTTATATTCATGTTTTGTTTAAATTTAAATCACAATTAATTACTTTATAGTAAGTAATAATAGTTTATGATTTACTTAAGTTTATTTCTTAAAAAATTATGATGGGTTTGATTATTTTTAATAACTTTGAGTTTAATGTTTTGATTTGAGTTTAATGTATAATATATTTATTCTTCTTATAGAATGATAATTTATATTTTCTCTAGGACAGAATTCAAAGAATTCCATCAACTAACTAGATTTCATAAACCTTTTTTATAACATTTACTGTTTCTATAAAATGATATATTTAAAGTATATTTAAAATACTTGCACTTAAACTCATTTTTATGCCAAGTTTGAATGTTTAACAAATTATACTAGATATATAACTAAAACTATGTGATTTCGTGCCATTGTCTGAGAATGAAATAAATTATTTTCAGGTTTTACAACTACTTATTTTCAAGAAAATTAAAACAAGCTTAAAATTTACATAAATGAAATAATATTTTGATATAATTATGTTATCATAGAATGTAATAACAAATACGTAAATAAATAATAATAAACTTTACACATAAAAAATTTAAATTATTTATCGCGTAAGAAAAGTATCAAAGTGTAAATTTCTAGAACACAAGTAGAATAAAAAATAATTTATTACATAGTAAGTGGTGAAAAATTCCCTAATTTTTGCATGATTCCAACTAAACTAATATACAAGAAAAGTGCTGGTCTTAGAAAAAGAACAAAGATTGATAGTTGGCTAAATTTTACAAACGTTATATATAAATATTGTTTTCAAAGTATATAGATTATGAAAAATCAGTAGTATTTAAAATCAAATGACCACAAATCAAAAGTTTGTATTCATAAGGAAAAAACCACTAATAAATAGTATTGTAAAAACAGTTTTTAAAGTACTTTATATTTAATATTTCTAAGTGCAGATTAATCACGACAGAATTAATAACACGCATGTCCAAATTTCTAATTATATCTACCATATACATCAATCTATTTTCTGTGTTAATAAAAATTCACAAAGGAATTTTATGCATTCTTATATGGAAAAGAAAACAGTTTCTATCTTATATAAAATATTATTTACGCACATGACTAAATTTGAAAGAATTCAAAAAGCAATTTCAAACATCTCTTCTTGATGCGAATGTCAGAAGTTAAGTTCGTGATTCCATTTTCATTTCGGATGGATTGAGTTTCAGGACTATTTCATCTTCAAACACTATGACAATACCTTGGGAAGAAAGCCACATTCTTTATGAATCTTTTTCTTACAAAAATCCGGAGTATTTCTCGAAAATTGAAAATAAAGAATACTATGCGAAATATTACGCAAAGTCCTTTTTTTTAAGATTAAAATAAGCTCGAAATTTAAAGTAGATCAAGTACGCATATGAAGTTAATAAAAAATGAAGCAATAATTTTTTCTGAAAATTTTTAGATTAAAATTTAAGAATACTATGCGCATATTTGTATATAATTATTTGTAAGAAGTTAGATTTTTCTGTGTGCCATTTATATAAAAACATCAATGCGTATGCGTCTCCTGCTTTATTTTTTCTTGAAAAAGTATTGAATTTAATGGCTTTGTTTTTCATGTGCGTTAATAATCTAATATATTTTGCGTAAAATATGATAATTATATAATAAATAACAGTTTTTAAATTTATTAATCATTTAATTAATAATTATCTATTTTTGAATTAATTTATTACAAACATTCGACTGTAGTGGTTTAGTAGTTAATAAGTTCCTTAAAAATATGAAGGCACTCAGAATGAATTTGAGTAAAGAATGTATTATTATGTCTTTCATTTTTAAACGTCTTGTGATTTATAAGTAAAATAACAAAATAAACAAGACTTTTGAAAAAAAGAAGCCTGATATCGAATAACATCTAATATCTAATATTGAATAACTTATTCGGCCTTAGAAAATCATTAATTTATAAGCATAATAATTAGGATTATAAATTTATGACATTAATAAATGACATTAATAAATTTACCTTTGAACTGAATATAATTTTCTAAGTACATTAACAAATGGTCACTAAAACTCTATAAGTAATTTAAAAAGTATGATAAATTATCATTCAAATATACCTAAAACTTTATAAGAAAACTATATTTATGACTGCGAATAATGAAAAACTTTTTTTAAATGTTAAATAAAAATACTGTAAGCTATGTGTTAAGAGCTATGTGCTTAATAAAAACTATTCTCTTTCTTTATTTCCCAACTTAAAATTCATTTTAAGTTTATTTTTATGGTAATTGAATTCGTTTTTCATATTTAAAGAATTCAAAACATATTTCATTGAACATAAAAGAATTGAATAAAAATGTGAAACAGCATTTTATGGGTATAAATTCCAATTATAAAAGTTTACGTATAAATGCTGTAAGTAAAGCATATTGTAAAGAAATATACTGTAATATTCTTATACACATTTCAACACATACTGCAGATGTATGGAGTGAAGCTTACTCAAAGAAATTTAATATTTGACACGAATATATGAGAAAGATTATGTTTTTTTTATATATATTTTAGAAACTTTTAAAACAATATTGAAATAGCAAACACAATTTTGGGATCAAAAAAGCATTTCTTTGTTTTCTTAATAAGGACTTTTTAAGATATTATGTATGAAACTAAATTTATGGAGCAATATATTGTGTGATTAAGTTTTTAATTCTCATTTATTTTCATTTCCTATTTAGAACATTTTCAATGGTTTTTTGTTAAAACAATTTTAGTTCTCTTTCGAATTAATAAAATTTTATCTTAATGCTTGTAATTCAAATATAAAATTAAAGTATCCAGTTATGTTAATTATTCACATAAATATATATTTTAAAAATAAGAATTATTACGAAAACCTGTTTTTGGCTTCAAAAGTTGCCAAAATAAGGAAACATTTATAAAACACTTTTGCAAAAATCTTAAAATTCGAAATATATTATTATACGGTTACATTAATATTTAAAATAATATATATATATATATATATTAAACATGAACGTCATGAATATGCATCAGTCAGGAACTAATCAGTTGGCGTCTAGGTTATGCCAAACACGAGTGATCTGCGTGCGTTGTTTAAGATAAAAATAAAATTAAGTGATGAGACGCAAAGATATTTGTTGCAAGCACAAGTCAGATCAACCATGAATATAGCTAGGAAAAATTAACTAGATGATTTCACACTTGGAAGAATAATCAGAAAGCTGTTGGAATAGCATATTGCGACCAAAGTAACTGAGAAAATCAGAGTAAAAATAGTGTCTCATCTCGAGCTAGAAAGTATATCATATTATAAACATAGTTGTTAATAAGGATGGTAGTATCTTCCCCTGTAAAACAACATCAGTGGATGAATTATATATCACATTTCACGCAAAAAGAGCTTGAAACTACTCAGAAAGATCCATTGCTCAGCAAATATGTATAGCTGCAAGCTTCCTTATTGTACTTCTCATAGTGGTTGCAAACGAATGCCTTCATAAAATGGTTTATTCACCAATTGTCCTGAACACTGCATTATTTAAAGCTGTTATCAATGCCGCTGGTTATAGTTAAGCCAGAAGGAAGAAATTTATCTATTTTTAATGGAGTGGTGTCATCTTTAAGATGAAGAGTCATATCAGTAAAACAAGCCATTGTTAAAAATTGATTTGATGAAAGGATGTGATATGGTTTCATCCCAGTAACATCGCAGAAAGAGACCGTTACGGTGATCATCTGGGGGGAAACATTAGGCTGAACATAAGGCTTGAGCTGATATTTGACAAAGGTTCTATAATTGGGTACTAATATAGTAAGAAGGCGATCCTTTTCCATGTGCGTTTGTTCCGAGTTACCGTTTGAATAGACTTCGTTTATATGGTTGACAAATCATGGTCAAACTATATTCTTGATTTTCAGCAATTCACGGTAAAATAGATATTTTTCAAATGGATCTCCAACGTATTCTTTTCATTTAAATCCCATAAAACCTATGTGAAATGCTTTGAGGAGATGAGTCGAGGTACGATTACACCCTCCAAGAAAGACACGACAACTTAAAGAGATGCCAACTGAAGAATTGTCATTCTTCCGCAAAAATTGTTTGTCAGTTTAGTACTGTGTTTGGATAGACGTTGCTAAACTAACAATGCAGTAAGCGATGAGGATATACTGAGGAACGTCTTCTTGATTTATGTTACATAACGTTGTCTATTACTTCAAACCATGCGGAGTTTAATATTTAATATGTATGAACAACTTTCTAAATTATCATAGAAGCATTGACATAAAATATTAAAACCGTTTTAAAATGCTTAAAAATTAAATTTATGCATCCATTTGGTTACAAGTAAAATATACATTTACCTGCATATAAGCAGATTCCTTTTTTCATTTATACCTAGTTGTTTCTAAAATGCTAATTAAACTACTAAAAATTTTAGTAATTTAAATGTGTGATATTGGGAGAAAACATTTAAAATATTATAATATACTATATTTAATTACGCTATATTTAATATACTATATTTAATACACTATGAAAACAATTAGGTTACTTTAAAATAAGTAAGATATTACTTTTATGGAAACAATTTTGATCCAACTAATTTTATAATTTAAAATCTTTTTCAATTTTTAACTGTTGCAAATTTTAAATATGCTGGTAAATTCATTACAAATTATTGCTTACAATTTGTTATGCATGATCGATCTATACAATCGCGAGCATGCACATCACAAAACATTATTACACATCATTAAAGACTGTTTGATGTATAAAATACTTGTTTTTTGAATAAGCAATTAAAATAACCCTACAGAATTGTTATTTACAATATGCATTGATAACTATAGGCGTGCTAGTTTTATATTTCAATTTCTATATCTCTCTCTGTAGAATATATGAGCCGATGATTGAACAGTATATTTATTACTAAGCAAGTATCATTACTGCAACACATTAAGGTAGAAAAAACAAAGATAAAATCTGATGCATTATTTAAATTCACATCACACCTTATCTGAAGCCCTTCATCCAACTTCTGTATTTCATAGTGACAGTTGCTATGATGAATGAGCACGGTCCATGGCACTGGAATGTATTAATGCCATTTCATTTTACTAAGCGAAACATTTATGATGACGCTATCCAGAAAAGAAAAAGAGAAAATATTCTGCAGAATTATTTATGGAACGAAAGAAGAAAGAAAAGTGCTATTGATTGGTACCCGTTGATAGGAAGACTTCAAGTGTAATAAAAGTTAGGAGCAATTTTCGCAGCTACTTATCTAACTACGATATGAATAAGTTTGCGGGAATTTTGTGGACTGTTTGATTATGCTAAATATAGGAGTAAAAAGAATGTTTTGAAGGAGACTCCGAAAGATAATTGATATTAATGAGGTGTTTAGACTTGTTTGGGTTTCTCCCGGTGACAGTGCCATTAAATTAAACCTGACCAATAAAAAATGCTGAAATCCGATACAAATCAAACAAACTTGCTTAGTAATTAATGGTACTCAAATATTTATATGAATAAATTGGTACAAATAAGGTAAATATTAATTAGTTAATGAAAGTAGACTAATTAAAATGATTACATTGCATTTAATTAAATGTAAAGGCAAATTTATAAAATAGCTATTTAAAATACACAAAAATGTTCAAAATATGAAATAATTATGTATTTTATTTAGGTATGATGAAATATTAATCTAAAATGTCTTTACAAAATGATTATTATAAGGAGCCAAATTAACACTGAATTAATCATTCAAGGTTTTAGCATTGATAACATAAAAATGCGTAAAATTACTGATTTCAGTGTTCTATTTTTACTTAAAACCTAATTTAAATTTTATTATTAAACTAATTACGATGATCTTTATTTAAACAAAATTATTGTCCTAATATTTCAATTAAAAAAAACTTATATTTCAAAACCATGTCTATTAAATTCTTAATTATCCCATGGATCTCATATAAGTATAATCAATATACTTGCAACAAGATTGGTTGTCATTTAAATTATGAATTGATGTTAAATTTCACTTTTTTATCATATATTTAAGTGAAACCGCAAATTTAATTATAATATGCTTAGTTAATGATATATTTCAGAATAAAAGTGTACAGAGATTAATGTACAAAGATGAAAATTGAAGAACAATTTACTGTTTCTGATAAGTTTTACTTCTAATTTTAAATAAAAGTGCAATAATACCTTATAGACTATTAAATATTTATAAATAAAATCATTGGGGTATTGAACAAAATTGTCTGATTAGAAAATCAAAATTTATAAAAGTTCTGATTCAATTTAACAAACAAAAGCTTTGCTAGTTACAGAAAATCCAAGTATCTTAGTTTAGAGAAATCCTTGACACATAGAATACAAATATGTTATTTACAAAGCAAGATTAAACTATGTATCCTTGAAGTAAGAAATAAATGAAAATTATTTCGAATGATTTCGGGAATGTACAATATGCAAAATATTTTATTCAGTGCAAGATAATATAGGGTAAATGACAATATATAAGATAATATAGTGCAATATAATACACACACACAATTTTACAAGAGAATACAGTCCAAATAAAAATGTGATTCAAAAGACCTGGTTTTATCGGAAAAAATAAATCTTCATTCATTTGTCAAATCACATAGCTGATAGCATAAGCATTTTCATACAAACATTTATACCAAACATAAATTTTAAAGATTGTCATTGTTGAGTGAAATAGAATAAAAAGCGCCACCAGAGTGGCAGATCCATTGAAGAAAATTATACTTTCTTAAGATAAATTAGGCACAGATACCATATATTCCAGGACGACACGTTGTGAGTTTGGTGATTCTTATTAGTGGATTATCTTTTGAAATTGATAATCAGGTTTTTAATACGTCATAGATATCGAGACCTATAAGAATTACTCAGACAATTCTATTTTGGCAACCCTAATATTTACGTCATCGTGCCTGTCGCACTACGTTATGTTAGTAGCTTTCCTTCATCGCCAAAAAAATTCAGAATTTGGCAACCAGAAATTTTCCTTATCTGTTCCAATAAATTGATATATTTTTTACATTCATCTGTTATGAGAATATTCTTTGACTCACTTTGAATATTCTTTGGCAAATCCTTTTTTCTCAATGCGTAAAGAGAAAATCCATATTAAATTTTGCAGTTTGTTCAAATCAGAGAGCCTAAGACATAGGATTATGTGTCAAGATTTCATCATTTACACTGCGGATCTCTCAGAGGTAATAAAATTTCAATGAATGAAGTATATGAGATAAACCTTGTGCATTTTAACAGCAATCGTTTTAAATGACTATTTTAAAATTATAAAAATAAAAGTAATAGTAATAAATTAATTTAAATTTTGAAAGACACCTTTTGCTTGGAAAAGTGTAGCATCGTTTTAAAATGATATATATCTTATCCATCTCTACATAATTCTAAAAGTTATTACTTGAAAAAAATTCATTACAGATATAATATAAGTAATTTTATAGAAAACAGAGGTTTTACTAAAAGAAGATTAAATATTAGAAATAGGTTATTTTTAAATAAATGACCCTAGCTAATTTTTATTTTAATAATTTAAAATAATCATTCTACATAATTATAAAAAGACCATACTTATGAGAAACATCATTCCTCAAAATAATTTTTTACATTTGGAAAAATATAAAATAAAATAATGGTGCTTATGTAGATTAGTAATCAATTACATCTTTATTCTACAAGTAAAAATGGGGAGCAGGAATTTTTTTTTTTTGCTAAATATGAAATGTGTTATGTGAATAGGAACATTTATGTATGCTTAGGCATCTAACAACTTAAGAATTTTTTTAAACTCTGTTTTAAGTGCAAATGTGGTAATGGCAAGATAAATCAGTAAATTGTATTATTCATTGCGACTATAAAGAGATAAAAAAAAAGGAATAGTGATATTCCTTTTTCAGAAATAGAAAGTAAAAAAAAAACCAATAAGTTTCATGCAGTGCATAAGTTTTTGAGAAAAAAAAATTTAACGTTTCTTTAAAGACTTCAAACATCTTGAGTTAAAAACATTAACAAAAGGTGTTACCTAATGCTTTCTTTCCCTTACTGAAAATCGCAATATTTTCATTTTCTTAAAATTTCTATTTTTATCTTTCCTTTGCTGAAAAACGAATAAATTTTCATAACATAAAAAGGAAGGAAAAATAGGGAAAAAGGTAGGGAGGAATGATGAAATGATTGGGCAACCTTTGAAAGGTAAAGACCATTTATATTTGCAGAAGACTTCAAAACTAAAATGTATTTCTACATAATAGAAACTTGAAAATATTAATGATTTCAAAACACGAAAGTAACACATTCACATTAATAACTACCAAAAAATGGATTAAAATGGATTTGTTGTTCAAAATGAATTTCGTTTTTCGAGAATTCTTTTTTGTGGTAAGAAAAATCATAGAAATTGATTTTTTTTCTTTTTTTTTCTAGAAAATGTGAGAGATTTCTTTTCATTTTATAAGAAAGGAAATACTAAGGAAGAAAAGTTTTTAATTAAACTCATAATTAGTTTTCTGAAAATTAATGAGAGGAAGCTAAATCTATAAAAGAAAATGAAAGTTTCTAGTTAGAAAACCGGTATTTTTTAAATGCATGCTATATTTAATAAATTATTTTAAGTTTATAATTAAAGAAAAACGCATAAATCATGAAAATCCAAGCAAAGCAAAGTGCAAGTAAATTCAACTCAGTTTATTTCAATATTTTTTAATTTTAAAATATATTTATTTTTAAGAAAAGTTTAACTACTTAAAAATAAAATTAACATAAACATCGTTACTTTTCATTACATTTATATTTTCTTGCGCAAACATATTTATCTTGTGTACAAATTAAGATTTATTATTTCATATCTTACATCAAACGTATTTCATAATAGATAAATAATTATTCCTACTCACTATATGAATAAACAAGAATATTAACTTAAAATATGTTTCAAAACAATTTTTTTATTCTTATAAATAAAGTATGATGTTAGAAATACTATATATTTATACTTTATTTACAATTAAAGCAAAAGCTATCATTTGTATTTACTTCCTATTTAAAGAAATTGATTTAAATTTTACTTTCAAATATTTTCTCTATTGTTTTATAAATTTAAATATTTTTCTACAAATTTATTCAAAATTATATTTAAAATTTATATATCTATTATAGAGCTTTATATTTAACATTTAAGGAATAATAGTGCTATATATGAATAGAAAAGATATATGAAGATATTAATTCTGCAATTTGAAAACAAAGAAAAAACTTAAAACAATGAAATTTTTTTATGGAATATTTTTACAGATATGAGTATTTGAGGTGTAAACTTTAGTTTCAAATTTTAGGTATAAAAACAATTTTTCATGAAAATAAAAATTAAGATTTGAAACATCTTTAATTAAATTTTTGAATTCATCATTTTGATTTAAATTAAATTCACGTGATACATTTTAAACGTAATACAAAATTTACTGCTTATATCTAATTTAGAAATTTAAAAATCACAATGATTATGGTTTAAAAAAATTCTAATAATTTAACATTTGCAGATCAAATTCTCAAAAATTTAAATTTGCATTCTTTTTCTCTTCTACTTTGAAATAATATAAGAAATTCTCTCAGGAAAACCTTTCAAATGTATGAGCACATATCTAAAAATATATATGATCTTCGTTCAACAAATCCTTATCATGTAAAATCACGGCATGTAAAAGTTTCTCATTTACCAATTTCGTAACAAAAAATGCACTTCTTAAAAATATCATTTATTTCACACATAAAAATATTTTCAAGGAAAAGTAAATGCAAATTAATATTCAAATACCTATAGAATCTAGTAAAACAAAGGTACGTTTTTAATTGATAATTGAGTCAAAAACTGGATTTTTTTCCACATTAAATTGTATATAGGCATTCCTGCTTAAAATTTCCAGTAAAATTAATTTTTTAAAATCAATATTAAACTTATGGTAATACTAACAAAATTTGCTAATTCATGAGTGTTCATTTTTAGTGAATAAAACCTCTTAAAATATTTAAGTAAATTTAGTGTATATATATTGCAATTTTTCCTTCGAAAGTAAGGAATATAGAGAAAAATACTTATGGCAAAATAATTTTATGTATATCTTTTCTCGATATCATAAGAACAAATTTTTTAGGTTTTAACCTAAGAAATTTTCTTTAGTAAACATTTACTTCTATCCACGTAGCATATAACTATTCTTTATATAATTTTATTTAAATTATTTTAAAATTTATTTACATATGCCATCATTTCTAATAATTGTGTGCAAAAAGAGCACTGTCCAACCCATTCAAAGATTATTTAGAACACGAAACTTAATATTATATCAACTTGTCCAATAACAAAATTCCTTTTCTGTGGAGGAATTACAATGATTTAAAGATATAACTTAATATTTTAAGAAAAAAAATAAAAAGTGTAGAAAATATCAAGTACATTGTTCGTTTGTTTCCTTACTAAGATACTGGAATTTAATATATATTAAAACGCAGGAAAAATGCTACTAATTTATCATGTGCAGATTCTAATATTCTTAAAAGTGTTTCATAAGATTAAGTATTTCTAAAATAAAAGCTTTATGGGCAACAGTTGTTTATATCAAAAATAATTTATTTTTCTCAAAAGATGTATATTAATTAAAATTTTACTTTAGATGATTTGAAGAATCACAGTTAATTTTAAATTATATATATATCCGAGTACAAAATCTAATCTTAAAATTTAAAAATTCCGCGAAATATTCGAAGAAAAAAGACTTTCTGCATTCCAATTTAAATTCAGAATAATTATATTTCTTTTATTTTTATCCAATCACCATATTTTCTGATAAAGTTAATTAAAATGAAATTGAAATATATATTTTTCACTATTTGACTTTATTAAGTAGTTTCATTGTTTATAAAAGTATGAATAACTCGAGGAATTTATTATTTTTGAATCATTTTCAAGGAAAATTGTAATACATCTTTTCGTGTTATTTACGTTATTGTGTTAATTTAAAGTAAAATAAATATTGGAGCATTTTATGATCAAATATATTTTCATACACTTATTTTTTTCTCTTTTCATTATGATAAATGATTTTCATAAATTTCAAAAACATTTGCTTCATTAAAATAATCTAGTTGTAACAATTAATGTCTTTGGAAGTTTTTATAAATTCTTGTTTATCATAATATTCTAGTAATTAAAGTAAAATAGCATTTCATTAATTGAAAACTACACATGAAACAGATGAAAAACATGTTTTCCACAAAATAATTATATTTGACTTTGTTTTACTTTAATCTATACGACACAAATTTTTCATCATTTACATTTAAAAAAAATAATGTATAAGATGTTATCAATATTCATATTGCTTAACAAATTCATATATAAAATGAAAAAGAATTATTCGGAAAAAATAACATAGTTTTCATTCGAATTTTAAATATATCATTCCAAAATACGGTTTATTTACTAAGTGTTGAGAATGATCAGAAAGCAATAATAGGTCCTTCCATGAATTTTAATATATATTGATTTCAATTATTTTTAATATCAGTGGAAGTTTATCATTTCAAATAATGTTTTAATAATAGAATTCTTATAATATATAACATTTCATACATTACATATCAGTCTATTCATTTTAGATTATATTAATTTAAACATAATAATTACTCGTTGCCAGAATTTTTCATTTTTATTCCAGAGATATATTTAATTTTTATCTATGTCTTTGGAAGAGGAGAAAGAGATACTGATTTACTGATACTGATACTTTGAGGAGAATAGTATACTGATTTAAATTAACTTTAAACTGAGTTAATTTTTTTTTGTTCTGTTTTCCAAAATTTTACTACATTTCTTACTATAAATTACAGTGATATAGCATAAAAGTTATTTTTTTATCTTTCATTACCAAATTTATAATTCAAGTAATTAAAAATTACATGTAAAATCCGTTTTATGCAATACATTTATACATTAAAATCACTTATGGTTATTTTAATTCTAATTAAATTATATAATGATAATTGAATTTATATCTTAATTTAAAAAGCAAAATCATTGAAGAAGTCCGATTTATAAAATAATATGTAAACATCAAATAAAAATATTACAATATATTGAGTATTCATTCAAAACAAGTATTTTTAATTAAAGTGAAAACATACTGCTCCAGAAAAATTTAATCTATAATATATGAATGAGCGATTGTATATAAAGTTAAATATTTTTATATTTATCCTCATATTCATGATGTTAACAAGAGATGAGATGGTACAAAAAGTTAAACAAAAATATAACTAAAAGAATAAGGTTTTCCTTATTTTCCCTAAATTTTTTATTAAGAGGAATTATAAAACTTTAAAAAAAGTAAAATTGGAAATGCGACATTGGCAAAATCTTAATAAATTAAATCAGAAAAGATATTTGGGAAACAAATCCTTCAAAAGAATTAAGCACTTTTTAATAATTTTGAATACTTAATAAAATTAATTAAAAAAAATAAAATTATAAATTTGAAAAATTTTACAAAACATTTATCAACCAACATATTTGAAAAAAATAAAAAAATATAATATCTTTACTTTGGAAGATATATTAATATCTTATTTAAGAAATATTGTAATAAAAATTATACAAAGATAATTTTTTAAAGAAAGAAAAATTGCAGAAGTTATGATGAATAGACTGCAATATGAAGAATATGGTTTCCATTTCAAAGAGAATAGTAAATAATGCAGATTTTTGCAACATGTTGCTCAAAGGATTAATAGAATTTATAAAAATTTTTGTTTCTGTTAAAAAATAAATTTTATCTTTAAATTTTATAGAATGAATATAATTAGAACCTTAAAAAAAGAGGATTTTTGTAAATTAAATTTAAGTGATAAATTTTTAAAAAATTACCAATTTTATTTGTAGAGGCAATTTATGATACAACTGCAAATAATTTAATTTTACAATTATATAAAAATAATATAATTTGAAAAATTTTAAATAGGCGGATTATAGAATGCATAGCAATGGAGGATAAGCAGACATATGTTGCCGCAAACCCACATTTTAATTTTATTAAACATGCTGAATTTTATGTTTTCAAAAAATAATCGTAATGAAATTAATTTTACTAAATTAGGAGGATGTTTTATTACTGTATATTTTTCCAGATATCTTTTAAATCCTTCGTTAAAAATTCCTAACATTTAAGCAATATCTACAACTAAGCTGTTATACTTCCTTCTGACTGATAATAACTAAACTTAATTATTAAAATAAAGGTTCAAATCTTCAAGTATCTCTATTTCTACTATATAAACCGTCTTTTTCATTGATTTTTATCAATTTTCTCACTATAATGAATTAGATGGTTTTATCAGTTATCGCTTTCCACAAATATTATATGACTACATATACATTGAACTAAAATATTCTGCATACTCTATAAAATTCGTATATCCTTCGGATGCTTAACCAATTAAATGATTTTGTAAAGGAAACTTCTAATTGGATTGTAAATGTTCACTGTAATTGGATCTTAAAAGCAATTTTTTAATGTGATATTCTGCTTGTACTTAAATGACAAATTAAATACTTTTCATCGTGGTTTGTATATACAACTATTATAACAACATTAATTTAAATATAACTTTCTGAAAACAATTGTATTTATTAAATTATGAAATAATTACATTATGAAGGTGTCTGCAATTAAAAAAATTTGTAAACTGTATTAAAATAAAAGAGGACGATTTCATATAAATTCTTGAAGAATAGGAAATATTTAATAGATTTTTGTCAATAAAAATAATGTTAAATTTATTAAATAAGGATTATTTAATGGAAAAATGTACACACTATTTTATCATGAAAACTAAAGAAGCTATTTTAAATTTAAAATTATCCATATTTTCAATTTAGCTTATACCATTCGTCACTTTTTGCAAAAAAACAAATGAATAATTTTTCTTATATTTATTTCTTGACTGTTACAATTTAAATGTTTATTCTTTAATTGCATAAAAATAAATTGTGTAAAAATATTAAGAAAAATAAAAATTTCATATATAAATAATTTTTTAATAATATTCAAAAAAGGATAACTTTTTAAGAAAAATATTATCCTTTTTTTAATATTATTAAATATTTTTAAGAGAAATAGACATATAATTAGAGTATTTTCAATTAAATTTTATGTAATAATAAAAACAAATATCAAAAATTTCATACAAATAATAATATAAAATCATTTTTAACACAATTATTGTATACTTAAATGTAATTTAATTAAAAGATAAAATATTTTTAACATTAAATTCACTAACTGAATTCGGCAGATACTGTTATGGCAACATATGAAATATGGCGTGACATATCTAAAAACCGCTTAAATGTATTTAACTATCTTAAAAGCATTTAAATTCATTTCAAGGTTTTACCAAATATTATAGGTAACATTTTGCATTTAAGAGAATAATGACAAAAGTTTAATTCCTTCAGCTGTTGAAGACAGCAAACAGTTTTAGTGCTTAATGTGCTTTTGGGCCTTGATTAATGCTTTTGAAATCACCAGGTTTCTTTACTTTCAATACGCGTAAATACAATTTGCTATCAATAAAATTTCCTCCAAAATATCTATATACTCTGATGATACATAAATGCTTAATTCATTTGTTTCATTTATTAAGTAATTCATGGCGTGATATTAAAATACATCATTTTATAGTGGAGAATTACATAATGTAACTAAACGTAACAAAAAACTGATTTGCTAACTTCCTATGATACCATTTCTATCTTTATATTAGCTATTTTAAAAAGCAAAGTTCTTAAAAGCTCTGTTTTTCTGAAAATTGATTTCAAATACACGTGTTCAGTTTTCATATATAAGTAAGAAAATTAGTATAAGTAAGAATTTTTAAGAGGATATGTCAATATAATGGGGTATTTTTTTTAACTTTATGCGAAGAAAGTATTTAATAATTCTCAAAAATATCATGAGTTTGTCATTTTCATATGAAAATTTAAAGAATTTACCGATTCTTTTATTTGTAAAATTATCAAAGTAGAACTATTAAGTAAACCTATAAAACCCTAAAAAATTTCATTTCACATTAAATGAAAATTCAATTACCTCATCAGAGCATAATTTAATGAGTTAAACAATACATTCTATTTTCTAATTATATAGATTTTCTATATCTAATTATATAGACAAAAGAATCTAATATTAAAAATTTGGGAAAAAAATACTGTAATATAATTCTTTATATTTTAGAGAAATTTTATAAACAATTCAAAGTAAAATTTATTATTGAAATGTTGTGTTTGAAATACACATTTTCAAATGCAGTTTGCTTTTGTTAAAATCAGATAACTTATTTCACTCGATAAATTTATTAGACTGAATAAATTTATAAACAAGTGACATGCCCTTTACTGCTCACGAAATAAATAAAGATTAACCCTAGATGTACAATTTTCTAAAGATATATATCAATATATATCCACTTAATATTTGAATCGTATATTTCATATATTCCTACCTGTTAGCCAATCAGTGTCATATCATTCCAGGTCCTCCTGAAACCATGCGTAACTGCTTGGTAATGAATCACACTACAGATTCATTATTGATTCAATGCATACCAGGCTATGATGGTGGCCTTCCTCAAACATACCACCTCGAAGTGTATACGTCAAATAACCAGAAAGATCTAAAAGGAAATTTCACAGCGGAAGACACGCCAAGTTTCTTGGTGCAGGATTTACTTACGGGGACATCTTTCCTCTTAATTTTGTATGCTGCCAATGCCAAAGGAAGGAGTACTTCAGTCGTTATGCTTGCTAGTACTTTAAGACCAGCAGAAAGGCACACAGGCAAGGAACATTTTATGTGAATTTTATCAAGGACATATTTGTCTATTCCCAAGACAAATGTGTTTTTGCTAAAATAAAGGCACATTATTAAGAAGATGTGCTGTAAAAATCAGACTTGCTAAAATCATTGCTTAATGTCAATAAGAGGGGCAGTTTCCAAAAAAATGCTATTCTCTTACGGATGACTGAAGCACTAAAAATCTTTATTATTTTGAGATGTTAATAAATAAGCAATTAAATTTTATTTATTTCTTAGAATTTTAATGTATAAGTTTGCTTGAATCAAGACTAAAGATTCTTATTTACCAAGAAAAAAAGATTCGAAATCCTTTAAGTTATAGTGGTGGTAACTAAAACTTTATTTATATTAAAACAATTAATATACATGCACACACAAACGTTATAAATTACATAAAGAAAACTCAAGAATATTTCACATTAGTTTTTTTTGTTCAGAGTAAATATTCATATTATTTTCTTTGCATACATAAATTAAATGGTGATACATATTAGGGAGCATAAGCGAAGAGAAAACATGTGAAATTCACTTCCATTTAATGCTAATTAAACATTGTTTTAAATTAAAAAGAGTTTTAAAATTTTTAAACTATTTATTTGAGTAACTATGAAAAAAAATATTAAGTAAATTTATTTGATTTATTTATAAATTTAAATAACGTAATCAACAAGCATACATAATTTGATATGAATATTTAACTATGAAAAACATTTATGAATTTAATTTATAATAGATATTTGTTGACGATTTCAGAAATGAACTCATGTCCATAAATTAAGGATGATTAAGAATCACAAAGAAATTGCACTCTAAACTAAAAATTTCACACATGTGTAGAATTATCCCACGCATCTTGAAGAATAATATGGAAATTACAAGAAACCAACTGGATGGCACCGATAGTACGTCAAAATGAGGAGAGTGTAAGAGAAGAGTATATAAAAATGCTTGAAAAGAAGTAAAATTCTTCACACAAGAGCTTTAAAAGCCTATCAGTGCAATAACCGTCTAGTTAGAGCACAAAAGAAGCCTTTAAATGATGCTTTAGTGGTATAATTAGCGGTCGTTTGGAATGTGGACGTAATTGGCTGGTTGTATCCGAGGAACTTGGAAAAACCCAGAGTGTCATTTCAAGAGTTTGGCAACGGTTCCAAGATAATGATAGTGTGAGTAGACGTTACAGCACAGGTCGCCCCCCAAGTTACAATGCCGAATGATGACCGGTATTTGGCAATTACTGCCAAAAGAAACAGACGGAGCAATGCATCAGACCTGTGTCGACAGCTCTCTTCAGCTACCGGTACGACGTTTTCAAAGCAGACGGTGTACACACGCTTAGGGCACATTGGCCTTTTAGTTGTCTTCCACTTACCACAACTCACTGTGACCTGCAGATTCTCTGGAGTAGAGATTATGCATTGGGGACCACAATAGTTATCTTATGTGATATTTTCCATCGAGTACAGATTTAGTTTTCAGTCTGATTCTCGTCGGATTACCACATGGAGAGGGCCAGGTACCCACTACCACCAAGACTACAGCATTGAACGACACCGTTACGGTGCTGCAGGATTGTTTATTTGGGGAAAAATTATTCTGGGTTCCAAAACTATCCTGCATGCTCAGAATGTAATCATGACACTCCACATCTATCAGGATGCCATTCACAACATGCACGTTTGTTTCGGGGCGTATTGGGTCCAGAAAATCTGTTTATGGATGACAACGCCCATCTTACCGTGCCAGCATTGTATAAGAATGCCTTAAATCAGGGGATATCACCCGTATGGAAATGGCTAACATACTCACTGGACTTGAATCTAATATAGCATGTTTGGGACATGCTTCGCCAACAAATTGCAGTCCTTTAAACTCCTCCCACATGTCTACTGGAACTTCGGATGGTATTGCTTGATGAGTGGTGTAATATTCCCCAAGATCAGATCGATAATTTACACTCAGCATATCTAGGCGTTGTATTGCATGGTCTGGGGGGACATATTATGTATTAACTATCATACGAACCATGTTATATTGGTTTTTTAAATAGATCCTTTTCTAAAATTTGCACCAGGTAGTAAAAATTACCATTTTTATTAATATGCTATAAGTCAAACATATAACATTTTTTTCTCTTTACCTTCTGTTTAATAAATAGACTTTACATGTAAGATACATTTGTTTTGTTTCTCTGTTTCTATCTTTTCCTGATATTGCATTATCCTTAATTTGTGGACACGAGTGTACCTTCGTTAATAACTATATCCATCAATTTTTTATTCAGATAAGTTATTAATGAAGTAAATGATTATAAAAGAAAATTTATGAAAGAAGACATTTGACCGGAAGGGGAAAAAAAACAATTTATTTTCACATATTTGCGTAGTCATTCATTTTCGGATTTCTGGGATCTGGTAATAACTAGATTATATTATGATATTAATGGGATTAAAATGTATTCAGAATTGTAGTACTAAGTCAAAATATGTTAATTTTTCATTAAAATATTTTTTCTTCAGATACTCTCTTATATTATTAATTCTCTTTTGACCAATTTTGCTCATCAATAAAATATGGCTTAAGTTCACTTTTACGAATGAAATTCAGCCCTGTCTAAGTTACTTTCTATATTAAAATGATGGCTTCAATAATCTACCCTAAATAAACAAAAACACTCGTATAGATATCGAAAAGACTAACCAAGATATAGTATAAAAATATTAGTTGTTAATAAAAGTTGGGTATTTGTTGATTCTTCTGCCAAAGCGTGAAGAAAAATAGCTGCAGCACGAAAAGCTCATTTCCATTGTATAAAACCAATGAATTTCTTCTCAAAATTTTAGATAGTTTTCCACGATATCTTTCACGTAAAACCCTCAAAATACTCAAAGAATAATTTTTTTCAGAGTCTAGCATATCGAATGGAATGTATATTGTTCCGTAATTTTAAAATCGAAGAATATATTGCCTTGATTTTTCAATAACCCTGAAGTGTATTTTCTTTGGTCTAGCCTCTATCTAGCATCTATTTTCTTTGATTGTTTAGCTTTTTCTCTATCAACATCATCGATGAAAATTTCATTATCGGTATGATTTTTTTTCTTCTGGTGTGTTTTATGAAGGTATTGCCTTAACAATTCCCAAATTCAAATTTCTTGGTATAACTAATGATGAAACTATGTGCAAATCGTTCTCTAAAACTGATTGACACAAACAAACTAATATAGAAATTTATCATATAATGCCTCATAACTGGTGATGAAGAAGAATCATCAAATAATTGTAGATTACCTGATCTCTGATCTACTCCGAAAAAAAATTGTGTGACCTATTAGCTTTTATGCAAATAAATATTTTTATTTTTTGGAAGCAGTTACCTTCTACACTTTTTGCAACATTTCAACTTCTTTTTCACCAAAAAATTCTTTGTGAAAAAAGCTTCTTTTACTAAAAACTGAATTCTTTCGGAAGATAGATATTTTTAAGGTTGCATTCAGATGTTTATAGTTTCAGCATTATTTATGAATATGTATAAAGTTTTCAATCATTTTGCAAATATTTCTCTTAATTTGAGTCTAAACCATGTTAATACTTTGCTGTGGATAATTTTCGGTCTCAATGATAATTAAAATAAGTTTCATATTAATCTCACGCATTATCTGTTAAACAAAACATTTGCTTAAATAAACTGAACAATTATTTCTTAAATTATGTTTTAAATTTTACGTTTACGTAGTTATTAATAACTTTCATAAAAATGAATTTGTTGCAAAAAGGAATTATATGCATCAATAATAGATGTGAGTTTTAGAAGTTATTATGATAATCCATTTATTAAAATTAATTAAGAAGGTACTTTTGCCTGACCTAACTCTTCATATTATATAAAGATTTAAATTATTTTAAGTTTATACATGATACGGAAAGATCCAAGTCATGCAAGATTACTTTCTAAGAAATTCTTAACAAAAGTTTACGCTAAGCAAAGAAAATGTAATGATATTTATTTATATGGAACAGAGTTTGTAAAATTCATCTAAAATAAAATGACACTAAATTATTTTTTTATGTATATATATATATATATATATATATATATATATATATATATATATATATATATATATATATATATATATATAAATTCGAATACCTTTTAAATTGCCAATGTGTTTCACATACTTCATTGAATATTCAAAAATATGAAATAAAATAAACATATTTCTTACATTTTTAAAATCACACACACAGCTTTAAATTTACTAAACTATTTTATTTTCTTACATTAAATGGTTTATTTCATGTTCTGTATAAAATTAGACTACATATATACGTAAAAACTTAAAAAGTGCTTCAGTCAAAAGTAATTGAATTGCAATCCTCAATCTGAATTAAGTATTTATTAAATAATCATATTTTAAATTTTGCTTGTCCTATTCCTTATTTTTGAATATCTGGAAATTTATTGAACTTTTGAAAATTTTTATATTATGAAAAACTATAATGAAATCCATTTGAAAAGTTCCATTTGTAACTTATACCACTTTGTTAGACGCAAGATTATAATACATTCTTATGAAGTAGTTTTATGTATGAATCATTTTTCCTGTAGATTTAAGCAAGTGCATGCAAATAAAGAAGAAAAATGTATTCAATTACTGCCTTTTTATTTGAAATGTTTTGTGTTTAGATATAATGTACCTGTATGCATGAAAAATACACAAATGTACTATATGTACCTGAATGTAAGAACTGTCTCCTTCGGGAATTCTGAAAATATAATATGTATATTAATGCCACTTTATATTTTGATGTTAAAATGTTATGCTTTTGTAGCATTATTATTTTCAATTGAAGTTCTGGCTCCACATAGCATATAACAATTCTGATAGCCTTGCTTGAAGTATGCATAACTGTATCACTGAGCTAAATAATGTATGCTTTTAGCCTGTCAGCATGCTCTAGTGCCATGTTCTGAAACATATCTCTTTTTCTGTGCTCTCTCTTATGAATACATGTTTTATTTCCCTTTCAAGTCTGCTTTGTAGTAGCTTCTTTTAGATACTGCATGCTTTGTTTGAGTTATGATACTGACGTTAAAATGTTTTTTTTATCAGCTACATTCCTATTTTGTTTAGTTGCAAATAAGTGGCATACATTTATTTATGAAAATGAAACAAATATTTCATTTTATAAGTAATCATATTAGTTTTAGATTGGTTAAATCTTACATATTTTGTATTCATATGTAGTGTCAGAATTTATTTTTAGATTATAAAACTATTTGGAAAATATATAACAAAATATTCAAAACCAAAAATAATATAAAATAACAGAAAATGAAAAAGAAATCGAATTAACGTAATTTTCTTTTAATTTAATAATTAATATAATTTAATTTATAATAATTTTATTATTTAAAAAATATTTTAATTAAAAAATAAACTATTTATTATGTTACTTTTAATAATTTTTAAAATGATAATTATATAATTTTAATTATTTTAATTATTAAAAATTAAACATAATTCTTATATTCAGTATTAATTAATTATTAATAATTATTTTAATTTCATTTTTTTTCATTAATAATATTTAATAATATTATTTATTTTTTAGAATAAAATAAACAAAATTAAACTTTAATTTTTTATTTTAATTTATGCAAATAAAATTTGTAATATTTCAATTTTTCATGTGCCAAAGTATTTTACAAAAAATCTACACATTGGATGTTTTCTAACTTTTTTTAAATAGCTTTTAATTCTTTATATTTGTATTTTAGTGATAAAGTAAAATATATTTGCAAAGAAATATTTAATTAATTATTAATAATACTTAAAATTGCAAGGAAGTTAATGAGCTGACAAATTCGGTTGAGTCCATTATGTATAGTTTATTTAGTCCTTTTCAATTTTAAAATTTTAAAAATGCTTTGATGGTTTGATTTATGAGAATCAATTTGGTTTATTGAAATAAAAATATTGAAAACCATATCAAGAAAATGAAATGTTAATTTGATAATTATTTTTGATAATGTCATTAACATTTTAAATTGTGAACAGTCATAATGCTTTATTATGTTTTTTTTACAGCTGAAGAAGACGAATTAAGTTTCAGTGTCATGTCAATTGGTATAATAATTGGAATAATTACAGCTTTTGTGATATTATCGATTGTTATTGCAGTGATAATCAAACAAAGAACGAGAGAAAAAAGAAAAGGTATGTCATTACCATTTACATTTTCTAAATTAAAATTAAAATTAATTATCTAGCTTAACATGTATTGGTAAACAAAGAAATTAATTTACAATAATCTCAATTTAAATAAATATTTTAATCTAAAAGAAGTTTAATTATTTAATATGACCGTAATAGTTCACTTTACTTTTAAAATTCTTATTATATTTCATATTTTTCGTATATTTGTAATTTTTATCCCATTACTGAGTTTATTCAAATTGAAGATTTGTGACTTGCAGGAGATTTTCTGATCCGTGCAGAAATGAAGCTTATATTATAACTAAAATCTTAATTTTAAGATTATTAAGGAAAAAAAACAATTAATTATAGATGTTAGAAATCCAATTAATTTATCTTTAAATTATAAAAAATAATTCTAATTAAAATTAAGTTCCACTATCTATAAATAAAGGAATTTTGAAAAAAAATTTAAATAATATTTTTGAATAGAAATACATATATTAAAACCGATTTAAGTTATAAATATTATTTATGATATTAAGATATTTCCTCTCTTTGTAAAATTTAAATTTACTACTTTTATATATATATATATTATATATATTGCAAAATACAAGATTAGATATAGAACTGAAAAGTACAAGAATATATAAAGACATTTATACTTAGCAATACATTCAGCGCAAAAGCACAGCTAAAATAGAATTACTAAAATATAGTTAATAGTATATTTTGTATAATTAATAATCAAATATTAGATTGAGAATAATGTATTTAAAATACAATGAAAAAACCAAATGGAGAATAATACATTGAAAACACTAAATAGAAAACAATACATTGAAAATACTTGGAAAAATTTCAAAAAAAAAAATGTTTTCCCATCAATAATTTTCTTTCAAATTTTTCAAAGTATTTTTAATGTATTGTTTTCCATTTAGTATTTACAATGTATTATTTTCCATTATTATTTGATTATTAATTTTATAAAATATACTTTACATACATACATACATATATATATATATATATTATATATATAATAATTATAAAGCAAAAAATATAAATATATATAAAAATACAATACAGAACATACAATACAATAGATTTTTTAAATTTTCGGCCACCTCTTTTAAATCTCTTAGTTTTATAGTTATTATTGTGAAAAAATACAAAGGAATTACTATTTGAAAAATTTATAATATTGCCATTAAATAGTTCATTTAAGCCGAAAGGGGCAAGAGATTTTAAATTTATTATAAACCTATTTTCCTTTATAATACGCATTTCTGTATTAGGTTCGATGTCTATAATACCAATAATAGCGTTATTAAAACTATGAATTTGAAAGTGATTGAATTCAAGTTTAAATTTATTACTGTCATAGTTTTTAATGTTGGAACTGTGTAAATTAATGTGGATATTTAAAGGATTGCTTGTTTGGCCTATATATCTATATTTACAAACATTACATTCGATAAGATAAATAATATTGAACATTTTGCAAGCATTAGAATAATTGGATTTTTCAGAAATTTGTAAATTATTAAAATTAGGACAAGTTTTGCATTTTTTAGAATCACATTTTTTAAATTTAAACTTTTCAAAATACTATTTAAATCAGTAGGATTACTAAAGCAATTTGAATTAAGATATTCATTGTCCTTAGGATGGTTACTTTTTGACGATCCTCCATGGTACCACCCATATTGCATGGACGACCGGACACAGGGTGAACTAACACCCCTTTTGTCAGGCACTAAATCTTTTAATTTACAATTCATGAGAAAATATTAAGTACCTGGAAGGGAAATTAGATTAAGGACACATACATGTTTAAATTAACATCAAATCCAGCGCAAAAGCAGCTAAAGAAATGAATGTTAAAATATATATAATTATAAAGCAAAAAATATAAATATATATAAAAATACAATACAGAATATACAATACAATAGGAAATCTAGCCAACGCAAAAGCAGCTAAAGAATGATTTGCCAATATAAATAAGAAAAAACATGAAAAATATAAAATTGGAAAAACAGTGAAATATAAATAAGATAAAACATGAAAAATATGAAATTGGAAAAGCACTGAAATATATGAAACAAATGAAAAGAAGAAGAAAGCATAGGGGCCACGTCTTCATCAGGAGGGAGATGGCCAGTTATGCAAAATGAAAGAACACTCTTTTCTGCCATGGTCGAAGGACTAATGTCTAAAGATCTTCGAGCAATTCCCCCAAAGAGTGTTCGTATTCAATGAACTTAGGTTAAAACATTTGAATAAATATAAATGCAGAAAATTAGAAATACCAATAAATAAAACATAAATGCAATTAGAGATACTCATATAAATGAAACATACATACATACAGTAAAACATTAAATACAATATATTGATCACCAATACAATATATTAAATACCTAATATTGATCACCCTATATATATATATATATATATATATATATATATTTGACAAATATAAATATATATATATATATATTTGCCATATATATATATATATATATATATATATATATATATATATACACACACACACCGGATGATATTTTTTTTAAATGGCAATGTTTGAAGCGCCCTGTAGCACGTTCTAATAGCCGAAAAGATACCTAACTTGATATTTAAACTAATCAAAACATGGGGAAAAGGATTCCGTGAAAAAAATTAGTTCAAAAATTAGCCGCTAGGGTATTTTTTATGCTTTACATAGTATAAAATGTAAGAAAAGAAAATATACTAACAAATACAATCGTAAAGTTAAATTATTAAAGTTTATTTACTTCATTAACATTAATTTAAATTAATTTAGAAAATAAATTTATATTGAATTATTAAATTAATTTAAAAAATAAATTAATATTAAATTAGTAAATAAATTAATTTAAATTAATTAAATTTAAATAAATTACTTCATTAAATATTTATTTGCATTGCCCTTTAAAAAAAAGTAGTTTATGACTAATATCTGATGTATTTTCAATATTAATTAGCTTCAAGGACATAACGTAAATAATAAAGAAATTATAGCTACAATATTCATTTCAAACTAATTTTTCAGAAATCTATTCTTAATCCACTCCTTAATTTAAACGAAAAATGTTATTTTGTAAAGTCCAATTGTCTTAAAATATATAACATTTTCTACCAATTTTTACTTTATATCATTATATTAAAAGAATAATAAGAACAAATCCTTTATAATCAAAATTCTGAAAGAGATATTTTATATTTTTCCAAAATTATTTTATAAAAATTTTATCTTATTTTATCACTTTTCAATCACTTTTAGGAAGAAAAATATTCTTTTTGGACAGAGAAATAAAATAAGAAGTATATCTGTTCTAAAAAATAAATTTGAAACAGTACAAACACGCTTAAGACTGCTACTACAAAATATGTTTCTAGGGAAGTGGATTATAGTACTTGTCAAACTTTTCGGTAGTGCCATGTAATGGCGAACTTCGTACGCGATGGTTTTACGAACAAAACTTTATTTTAAAGTCTTTTCCTGCAAACTGCGTGCTTAGAACCATCAAAAAGGATTTTGATACCTCGTTGTTATTGTTTTATTTGCTATTTATTTCATTCGTATAAAGAAGTAAAGAATTTCATTACCACAAACTATTACAAAGTTTTACAATACTGGAAACGTTCTGTATTGAAATCTTGAGGGAAAATGTACTTATTTAAGAAATTGATTTTCAAAAATTCAATTGTTATCGAAAATTAAAAAAAAATCCTTACAGTTTTATTCTTGATACGAATTTTAAATGTGAATAATACATTTCTATTTATGTATTTAAATATTTGAAATTAAAATTAAAAAAAATTACATACGCATATGAATTCTAAGTGTATTACGCTATAATTATTTCTAGGCAGGTGAATGGGACTTTGATGATTGTATTCTAGTTTGATGTATTTAAATATTTATGATATCTGTAAAATATATAAAATATGACTTTAAATTAAAAAATATTAATTGTAATTTATTTTATTTTATTTCAATTTTTTAATTAATTTCTTTATTGCAGACATTTTGACATTTACTTATATGCCCAAAATTTGTTCGATACATTTGTGTACTTAACACTTAATTACGTATTTATTATTTCTTAAACTACAAACAATCTATTTCATCCTTATATCATGTTTTTTGAACGTGAAATGTGTTTGAAGTTAAAATTAGTTAGAAAATTGTATTTTGAGGTATAAAAATCACACACACTCAAACATACACAAGAAATATATTCAATCGGTATTTGAAAGATTTAACATTGATATTTGAAAGGAAAAAAAAACAAATATCTCTTTCATGCATTAAATTTAATTTAACTGGAATATGTTTTGAATTTACCAATTTTACAAAGTTTAGATTAATTTTTCTTAGAATGTCAGAATTCGTTAAGTTAATCAAGGGAAAATATTTTGATTTAAATATTATGGAACAATTATTAATTCGTCGGAACATCAATTTAATTGAGCAGGTATCATAGTTTACTTTAGACTATTAATAGTCCACTGTACTTAAGTAATATTTTTTATTAATATAAAGTATATTTCCTTTTTATATCAATAAAATTATACTTCATATGTTTCTTTACATAATTAAATATATTTAACATAATCCCAATTTTTTCTATCATATTTCCTGTCAATTATATGTACGAGAATATTTTAAAAATTAAGTAACAATGTAATTTCAATGATAAATTTTTGTTAGTTGAAAATGCAAAGTAAAATAAAAAAGTAGGAAATAAATTGAGGTATAGTACAGTTTAAAATATTTAATATTAATTCTTAATATTATATTCCTTATTAAAACTAAATATTTGCTACTTATTTAATTACAAATATTTTTAAAAACATTTGACTTAGCAAAACATAACTTAGTTTATCAAAGAAAGAAATTTTTATCACAAGCCATGAAGAAATTATTCCTTTTTTAATAATTTTACCTACGTTTATTCTTGCCTCCCACCGATTTATTTCTATAGTTTCATGAATCTGAGTGAATATCAAAAGTGAAATAATAACACATAGTTGTGTATCTTGAATTTAAAAAATGTTTTTTTCATATATTCAAGAAAGCTAGTTTTTTTTTTTAAGTTTTATTGGGTAATTTTCGATATTTTTTGTTTTATTGCATATTTACATCTCCAATGCAATCTACTTCAGTACAAGAAAATAATTTTGCAATTGCTTTGAAATTTGATAAAGTTTTAAATTTTTAATATCCTTAATATCATATAATGGATTCTGAAGAATATGCATTTTATTTATTTCCAACTATGAAAAAAATTAAATACTTTTTTTTAAAAAAAAATCTCATACGTATTGTAAGATAATTTCATTCACACAAATACATTTTAATTTATCAGTAAAATATACAATTCGCAATGTATCATTTCTTTGAACATTTGCACTATTAATCTTTATTATTTTAAAATTTTTAATGTATAAAAATCATTTTTTATTTTCTCAAGCTTTCGGGCGATTACACATTCTTCTTGATTTCACATTTATATCAAATAACAGATAATTTTCATTGTAAATGAATTTTTATTAATTTAAAAATTGTTTTTTTAGGTCTAAATAGTGTTTGTAACATAATAATTCTTCTTTAAATGAGCAGTTATGTAATAAATAGTAAAAAATATGTCATTGCTTAAAATTTTTATTTCTCCATTTTTATATTTTTTGAAAGATTTTAAATGTATAATATAAATTTTAAATCAAAATTTTAATTATTATAGTAGTTTCAAATAAATAGTTAGTTTAAAATTCCTAAATTCTTATAAAATATGTCATATTTATGATTAATTAAGAAGTAATAATGTATATGTGAATAGCTTTAGAATATCTCTACCGTATAAATGAAGCTATAGGGTGCTGTTTTAAAACGCTTAATTTAAGTGTATAATTTAAATTCAGTGACATGACAACTCCCCTCCCCATGAGGCCAAGAACTATAGTGCCCAAAATAGTTTTCTTGACCGAAAGGCCTGGAGTTTGAAACATATGTCCCGGTTAGATGGTCAGTCTAACGTGAAACTCCATGTTTAGTTTTCACGCATGCTACGAAATTAGTTTTAAATCGACAAATTGAAGGAATAAAATTCTGTAGCTTATCTGTATGATCTAAATGATTATAAATTTTAAGAATTAGGATTTTCTTATACATGATGGATTATATATAAATAAACTATTTAACACATTTTGTATTAAAACTCATATAAAAAAAGACCTACATTTCAAAACTGTTGAATAATGGATATTTTATTTTCCTGACAAATAACCTTAAAGATTTATTATTTAAAACTGTTATGTTTATTTTTGATTAAAAAGGTCTCATCACAACTGAGATTAAAAATAACTAAATCTAGAATATAATTCATGAATTTTTCAGCTACGTTATCCGTGATAGGAAAATATTTCAATCTTAAATAACCAGGTGTGCTATATATTTCAATCATACAAGTGCATAAATAATAGCTTTATTATATCCACAAAAGACACTTACGACAGGATTAAAATTCATTTCTAATATAAAGTACTTCTTCAATTGAATGATTAGATGTTTCACAGGCCTAAAATACATTAAGTACATACATTTAAATATTAAATAGTAAAATTCCTATACAATATGAAAACAAGCGCTATTTCTTGTAGTAAAGAAATTTTCTTGTAACATGAGGGTCTATAAAACTTTAAATCAGAGTTTTATGAATCATTACGCCAACATTATCTCTGCAACTACTGAGCCTCACCTAAACTTTTATTCGGTCCCCGTAGGACCGAAGAAAATCCTGCAGGTTTATAATTCAGTTCTTAATGACTGCTTTAGCCAGCAAACCGATAACATCAGCAAGGAGATCACGTTCAAATGCGTAGCGCTGCGAAGTCGGGAACTTTATTGCTTTTTTTTTTTCTAGAAATTAGAAGCGGTTAGAGCTTGCACAATATTTTCAGGAAAACCCCGGTTTAAGGGGGTTGAAGAATGCAACGTGAGTGGGTTTTGAATATTAGTATTAAAACATGTCTTTCCTACCTCCTTTTAAGTGATGAATTATGTATTGGGTTCCTTCTTCTAATTTGATTTTGATGCTTATAACCAAGACTGCTGAAGAAAACCAATAGAGTTTTAAACGTATTTGCACATAATGATAGAGTGAAAGGAGATGATGGCTTCGTGTTTTTCGATATGCTTCTGTGTAACCTTAGGCTGAATAAAATTTATTTTATTTCTAACTATAAATTAAATTTAATAAAGAGAATTAACGGATATATTTTTACATTAAATGTACTGAGGGAATATAATGTGTATGTTATAGTATTTTTATAAGCAATTTTTAAAGGAAAATATATTGATATGAAGTTGAAACTATACTAACTCGAAATGACTAAATTTATTAGATTTTTATTTTGAATAATACACAAGACCACTAATATACTAAATTTTATGAAAATAATGGTATTAAATGTCTGACTGCTGTTATTAAAGGCTATTCTTTGAAATAAAGTATTTTAAATCAGAAACTTGAAATCAATGAATCTATAAAAATATAAAGTTCATACTTAATTATATAAATAATATGAGTAATATAGGGAAGATTTATTTAACAATAATTTGCAACATTAGCTTTCTGTGAATTGTCCTTAAAGTGGAGCACGTTTTCTCAATACTGTCTGCAATACTTATGAGAAAAATAAGTAATAAAATAAACATTAATTATTCAAAATATTTTCTTTTCTATTTTTAAGGGAACTTTTATTCATAGTTTTAAGTGAAATATGAATTTTGAAAATTCAATACTTTGAATTTTGAAGTATTTTTTATGTATAAACATTGGAAGTAATTTTTATCATGGCAATTAAATGATTTTTTATGTAAATTTTAAATACTTTAAAAAACTTACATAAATAAGCACTATAAGAGTATTAGCTATGTTTTTGAGTTTAATTGCAAATTAAATGTCCTTATAATCATAAAAATTATAAAATAAAATGTTTTTAATAGACAGAAATGTACTGTTTTAATCAACATTTACAGACATCTTTAAATATCTAATGTATTAAAACCATTTTTTTTAAAAAATATTTCATTCATTGTATTAGTTTTAATGTATATAAAATATTTTACTAGCTGATGATATTCAATTTTGTAGAAAATTATTTGAATAGCAGTTAATTTTAATAAAAATACGTTAAAATATGATGGAGAAAGAAATTTAGAGAAAGCACGTGGGATAATTATATTTTGTTTGAATACAATATGGGGACAAGTTTTTTTTTACTCTACTCTCTCTTTTGGATATGAGATTTTATTTGAAGTAAAATGTGAATTCAAGAGAAGTTCGGATCCTAAAATGTGAAAGCTGAAACTCGGGAACAAAATTGAAAAGAAGGGACATATTTTGTTAAACATCTATATATAAATTTGTTGTTGTGGTTTAATCCTCAAGGTTTAGCTCCAAGCTAGACCATGTCCAGGAAAAAGTGATTCCTCAAAAAGTCATAAACAATAAGAGGTAAAGTAATAGGGTCCTCATGCAAAAACCCAATATAGTGGAGGAGATGTTTGCCGGAGCACTTGCAGAAGTGCACTAGATGCACTCCAGATAATATTTCTGTCCATCAATATATACAAGGCCCACTATACGTCCACTTCTGAGCCTGCTGGACGGCTCTATTACTTCCAATTTGTAAAGCAATACTAAGAGTTATTCTAGCATAGCAAAAATTGGAATTTGGAGTCCTTTATATTTTCTGATTTCATCTTATTTCAGAGAAAGTCAGTTTGTTACCAGTAGTTGATGAGCAAGAAGTCAATTCTTTTGCAAGCTTATCAGCAACCTTGAAGGCCCATGAGTGAGAATAGCCACTGAAAGTAAATCCTGTATTGCCTTAAATAGTATATGAATTTGAAAAATAGGAATTGTATGCAGTTGTTTGCATGTATTAAATCCTTAAGAATCAACCAACTCTGTTGGATGATTCACTTCCGTAAATCTTGTTGTCGTGTGACAAGTGCAAAGTTGAAAAAAAAAATAAATAATGCGAGACATATAAGACAGAGGGCATGGAGGACTTCCCTAGCTACATCATAGCTTTTTCCGTATAAATGGTGTTAGGGTAGCAGTTGGGGTCGATGCTGAAGAGGATCGAGGAAATAAAGATGCAGGTCATAAAGGGGTTTGCCATTGACTGAGGAGATTGGATTTCTGCCTATTGGTCCGCGGAAGGTATTTTATTCTTTTTCCACCACCCACTGGAAGACCAATGGAGGTTATCAGTAAATTTATAATGAATATTAGTTATATTCATTCGTTTCTAACATATACGAAATTAAATTGAAAATTATTTTTACGTTGCATATTTTTAACCTAGAATGAAATAATTTTTATACGTAACCATTATAGTTTATACAATAAAAAGGATTAAAAAAGTTAAATAGATTATTTCAAAGTACTTTTCATTGTCTTTGAAATATAATATGATTTTAATATTTATTTATATATCCAAATATATTGTTTAAAAATAAAATTAACAGATTTATTTAATATCTTTATGATTTCATATAATTTTATCTATACAACCTTGCAATATTATTTTATTCATTAAAGGCATTTCAAGTACTTAACGCAACATTTGCGGAAAAATTGAGTTAATCAAAGCGATCCATCGAATCTTATATAAAAAAAATCAAAATAGCAAACTTTCCTTCTCTTTCACCCAATCAATGAGAACATTTATCTCATCGCATGCAATTAATTACCAGTTCGACTTGGTGTTCTCGAATCCTCCTTAACATCTTGAATTCCTAGCAAGCACAAAACATTTTCTTTTTTATTCAAATAAAAAAAAAGCTTCCAAAAGTCCCCTTTAACCTTTGATATATCCTATGAACTTAGATTGGTGAGACGAAAGGCAAAAATAAAAAAAAAAATGAAAGAGAACTAGTCTCAGCGAACATCAATTTAATTAGTGCGCCTGGCTAAACTCCGTGCCCGATCTACTACAACTGACCACAAGACGACTAATCAAGTGATGGTCTATTGGTTCGACCGAATTGCCAATGGTTAACCCTTTTACTGAGGGGTTCCCATAAAAGTAATCGTTAGCAGAGGGGATACCTCTGGATTACCTCGCTAATGAGAAGAGATGGGGTTTTCTTGAATGTCTCCCCACATCGTCTCTTTGTGCTGCCCATCGTACTAGTCGGGGAAATGGCGTTAAAGCAAGTATTGACCTTCAATAGATTTATACGATAGATACATTGTCCTACATATGCAATTTTCACCTCTGTAGACATTTTTGAACAAGAGAAGCAAAATAAACTATCCCAAAATCAATTGTTAATTAAGAAATAAATAAATTTAGACTTGAAATAAATTATTATTAAATTTTGCTGTTAAAATGATAAAAATACAAATTTTCATCTTAGACTCCTTATTTGACATAAATCTATGGAAAAATTTAACTCATTATCAATTTGTTATTTTTTATTGGATTATAATGATTATTGTATAAATTATACATGAATGATTTTAAACTTTCCAAATTCACTTATTATACAAGTTTAACTCAAATAATCTTGTAACTAAATAATATTGTTTAAGTAATTAACATGATTCATAATTGCCTAAAACATGTGGTATATTGTTTTGTTTTAAATTTTCCATAACAAATATATTTCTTAAATAAAATATGTTATTTGATAATTCGCAAAAATTAGATTTTCGTACAAAATACTTGTTGGAGATATTGGTCAATCGAAATTGTCAATATTTATTATGGCAAATGAAATACATGATTTCACACATTTCACAATGCGATATTTTATATTTGATTTTATTTCACTCGATAATGCATGGACGTTTAAAGATTGAAAATTTCTTTCCCCACAAAATATAATGAAATTTAATAAATTCACAATACGTTAGACATAGACATTAAGCATGTATTTCATTTTTAGAAGGTTGTAAGGAGATGTAATATCCTTAAGGACTTGATATGCAACTTTCCAGTTAGTGTGAAATATTCATTATGTGATAATCACTGCACACTAGAGAAATATTTAAGTACGAATGAACACAGTAGCTATTCTAAAGAACAGAGGCACTTATTAGAAAATCAAATTACACTAAGAAATGTTGATATCTTCATTAATTCCGTTTTTAATGAAAAATGTCCAAACAAATTAGAAGATAAAGATTGAACATTGAATAAATTAAGAACTAAATTAAAATCTACCGTAATGTGCTACTTGCTTAAATTACATTACTTGACGTTAAAATATCAATAAAAGTAAAATCTTCCAATTTATCATATAATAACTTCCCTACACTATCATTTTATTATGATGATCCATTATTTTTATAAATTCAATTCAGATCATATTTTATTGTTGATTATAATATTAGATATTTTAAACTTTAAGAATTGTAAGCTTCCAACTGCTTACTTCATAAATCTAATAAATATTACATATTTATTATAAATTTATTTTAGATGTTTTCAGTCTAATTTTAAGAGTAAATATGTAAAAATTAAAATATGGAGATATAAAGATTTATATATTAAATTAGCTGTTTTGTGTGTGTGTGTGCGTGTGTTGGTAAAATTAAAGCGTTTTATTTATTGCAAGCTACTAAACCAATTATTATTTCGTTGAATTATGATATATAACAGTATTATAATATCCGATTTTTCAAGTTATAAATAATTTGATAATGTTATTGAACCAAATATGAAAACTTTCCAAAATTTTAAATTATTCAAAATTACATTTTTCTTCAACATATGCCCTCTTTTTGTTAACATTTCCTCCATTCTCAGCTTGAAGGCTTAGAAGTCTTTATTGAGTTAAAAGGAAAGTATCATTAAATATTACTAAGCTTATGCACTTAATCCCATCGGTAATCTTTCCAAAAGACACGTTACTATGTACTCAAAGGATTAAAAACAAGCTTTTGTCTGCTTGTTTCTGTGAGCCATTACGCTGTATAAGTCTTCAAGTGTCTTGTCTTACACGGCATAGGAGGATCGAGTGTGAAGTGATCTTGTAAGAACATGAAATAGGAGGTTCTTTAAGGCGGAAAATAAAAATATATGTTTCCTTTTCGTGTCAAATTACATAAAAATAGGAGCCGAAATAGTATCAAAGAATAATCTCATTATTACTTGTTAATATCTTTAATATGTTTTTATCATTTATCAATGCATTTTGAAGCTGTGACAGCTTTGTTTGCTGATATTTATACATACAAATGTCTGTTCATCTGTAAATGCATATAAATACTGTTCTTAAAATGATTGATTTTAAATGAATGATTATTTTCTAATGAAGAAGATAAAGAAGATAATCATTCTTCTTTCTTTCTAATCATCTAGATAAAGAAAATAATCATTCTTAAAATGAATGATTATTTTCTTTGAAAAATAATGAAGAAAGAATAAAGAGGTAGAAAATAATGAAGAAGTAGAAAAGCATATGTAAACATCAGCAGTAAATTTTAACATAAGGCTAGAATTCATGTTGTAACATTCTTATTTCAAAGTTAAATATGTAAGTACATCTAATGCTAAGTAATTCATTTTTATGCTTGATTGTAAATCAAAACGTAGAATATATAATTTTGATTTCAAAGAATAGTTTTTTACTACAATAAATATATTTTTATGTTACATTTATCTTCTGAAAAGTAAAATGAAAATATTCTTTGACACTGTTTTATTTACAAATTGACAACAATTTGTAAATAATTCATTTAAGTTTTTTTTTAAATTCAAATAATGTATCTATAATTGGCATAAGTAAAACAAATGTAAAGTTGAATGATACACATAATATATATAACTATTGGTCAGAATGCAAAAGGCTATCCCTTTTAAACAAACATTATTAATCCAAGTGACATGCAAATTTGCCAATTCACCACTTTTTATTCAATAATTGTGTGGATAGAAATTCTTAAAAATAAATCTATTTAAGCTCACACATTAATTTCTACTTTTATTAATATTTACTCACATTCCAAATTTACAGTAAATTATAATTTAAACAGCAACGATAAACTGTTCATCACTATTGTAAATAAATGTTGAAAAATACACGATTTATGCACATATTTATAAAAAAAATACATACAAATACATAATTTTCAAACGACTATTTTATTATAAGAAATTATAAAAACAAAAAACAATTCATTTACAACATATATATGACTCCTACAACACCTAATATATAATTATTCCCAAACAAATTTTCTAATATTAAAGAAAAATTTGTGGTAAACATACTCCAAAACTCATCACTTAAACACTCAGTTCATTATACTTTAACAATTTTCAAATGAACAGAAAACACATTTATATTCTATGCATTTCATTATCTATTCACATTTTCAATACATATTATTATTAAATAGAAGTAATCTACTTTGTTACTGACGTACCTCGGAAAAATTCTGCCAAGAATATCTTTATCACAGAAGGAAGAAGAAAAAAGCCCTGTAAACGGTCGATAGATAAACCAAGTATTGGCATGGGAGCTGTTTTTGTTTAGTGCCGAAAAGGCCGTAAAAACCGTCCCATTGTTTATGGCTTCCTGGGAACGTGGGGCTTCTGTATGCGTAAATCAGTGAATTCTGGTGATATGTGCGAACACATTAAGCGTTTACTGGTCACATATAAGAAATAAGACAAGAGAGGAAGAAGTAAAATAAAACGTCTCAATTCTGAAAAAATCGACCTCCTCCAGGTCGTGGGTGACGTGCAGAGCTTGAGTAACGGTGCTGTCACCATATCTTACAGCTGTTGGTTTGAGTGTTAAAGTTGGATAATTGGTCGATTTCCCGATCGAATTACAATTTGATGGCCAAGAAAAGTCATGGGGTCGTTGATCGTATAATGTTTTAGATTTATTTAGTGGATCTACAGGGATTTTTTCACTCAGTTGTATAAAGAACGAAACATTTTGATTTGCTTCATCATTAATTGAAAATCGTAACTTGGTTTTTTGAAAGAGTGATGCCATAAATAAAATTCACTACATTTTTTTATTGAATATGTTGACATAAATACTATATTAACTTTTACGATCAATAATATCTCATCATAAAAGTTAATATAATGTTTGTGACAAAATAATGCAGTGCAATGAAGGAATTTTGTTATGAATCTTCATAATAATTTTAAATATCACTAAAGCAGATAATGAATTGAAATTTTAAGTGAATATGGCTTGTAAGAATTTTACATATTTTAATAGAAATTGTATTATTAGAGAAAAGAAATTGGAGAAGAATTTTTTGTTGTAAAATCTTCATCTAATTACTAATTAAGCAGAGCATAATAAATAATTTTCTTAGGAAAATTCCATGATTGACTGCACATTTTATGGTTTTATGTAATATATATGTATTTAAGAAGTGAAACTGCTCTCAAAAATTAAAATATAGGGTACAAGATGAGTTCATATGTGCTTAACTTTATAATGTTAACTTTTTTTTTTAACTTTTATAACATTTCCTTTTAAATTTTATTTCTATTTTAGATTAATTCTTCCATTGTCTTAAAATAAAAAAAAAAGTTTTACCACTCATGTTTATGCATGGTAGTTACAATATTTCACTAATTGTTTCTTCATTTGTGATACGCATACATTTTGTTCTCTTTAAAATAAATACAAAGATATTCCTTGCTAGACTAGTAGGTTCCATTCTAATGTTACACAAATTGCATTATTTAAATAATGTATTCAAATTTCCTCGTTCGCAGTATTACATAAGACTTATCAATCCTATTTTGGGTTTTACTGTTTTTGTCTGAGAAACTTTGACGTGCATTTCATAATTTACTGTTCAACAGCGACTGTTTTTTAACATTCCTCCTCATAGTGGTATAAAGTCCTTTCTACCAAACTATAATTTTGACATTATTTCCGTTTCCGCTACTTATTTTTTTTATTGGAGCCAAGAGAGATATAATTCTTTCTTCTCTATTTAAACTGTCATTTTTCGCTGGATAATAATTATAAAAGAATGAATGTACAATATTCTGTTGTTTTTTCTGCTACAATTTTAAATTAAATAATGATATATCAAGTGAGGAAATAACTTTGGGGGTTAAATATTTCAAATCAGAAGAGCTTTCCCTTTTCTCGATAAAAATTTCACATATAAACTATTAACTTCCATCATTTTTCAAAAGTTTAAATATTTAGAGTAAATTTCAGTATTTGTGTCAGTCGGCTTATGTAGTTTTATCATTAAACTTTCGATTTTAAATTTCTCGGGATAAGTGAATATTACTGTTACAGATGTGTTGGATATATTTATATTTTTAGGCACACAACTTGTGTTAAAGTTTACACAGATTCAAAATATTTCATCGATGATTATTACATTGACATCTTTAATCGTGATAGATAATAAACGAAGAGAGGTTTTGATCTCTGAGATGTTATGTCCATCCTATATTTTTTATCACTATATAAAGTTTAAATATTAATAGCAATTTCAATTAGAGGAGAACAAATTAGACATCAAGGCCATTCGTTTTATAATTAAACTTATAAATAAGTATGATGATTTGCACATGAATCTAGATAGCATGGTATCAAATTTAAAATTTTGCCATGGATTTCAGTTTAGAAAATAAACAGCTAAATTGATAAAATAATTACAATTTAATTTAGTACACTATAAAGTTAAACTGGAATTCGTTTCATATATCAGTCACTAAATATAACATATGTTTAAAGTGTTATTCATGGAGGTAAACTTTATTTCCGAAAATATCATTAAGGTTTCTGTTATTCAAATGTTCTAATTAATAAAATACTAATTTGGAATCAAATGATTTCTGATATTACCTTTTAAAGTAATTTAAATTATTCAATAATCACCTAAGCAAAATTAAGCAAAGGAAAGATCATTATTCTGTATAAATTCATGGCATTTTTATGTTAAAAACTGACATAAAAATGCCATGAATTCATACAGAATAATAATCTTCTTATTTTTCATTGGCGCGTCAGCCCAGGATGAGCCTTGGCTTTCCACAGAATATATGTCCATGCTGCCCTATTCCGTGCTTGGCTCCTCCAATTCTTGATCTTATGAGTCTTTAAATCCGTTTCAAGGCTGTCGATCTACCAGATCCTTGGTCTTCCTCTTTTCCGAGTTCCAGATGGTTTAGCATCAAATATCTTTCTCGTTGTTTGGTCCTTTTCCATTCTTATTAAGTGTCCTGTCCATTTTAGTCTTTGAATTGAAATGAATTTCATAATGTCAAGTTCTTTGAAAAATGTGTAAAGCTCTGAATTTGTTCTTCTTCTCCACAAATCTCCACATTTTACACCACCCAGGATGCTTCGGAGTATTTTCCTTTCAGACACGGCCCGAATGTTTTTGTCGTATTCAGTCCTCGACCATGTTTCACCAGCATGTGTTACTAGGCGTCTTATCAGGGTCTTGTATAGAAATAATTTCGTTTTTCTACTAATAAAACTAGACTTAAAATATTTACATATACCATAAAAACATCTGTTGTCAACAGCAACTCTATTACGTATTATGTCAAAAGCATGTTGTTGTTTTACTTGCCTTATAGTTTTAATTTGAAAGATAAAATGTGTACTGGTGTGTAATGTTTTGTTGTATGAGGTCTTTGAAAATTATCTATTTACAGTATTCAAATTTTCTATACAACATTAGAATTTTTCACCATTGCTCTGGAGTTATGACTGGATTAATAATGAAAACGAACATTAATAAGATATCCTAGCTGAACAAAATCCATATTATCAAACCACTGAGAATGAAAAAATATATTAACTCAAAACTCTGCTCTAGATAATTTTAAGATCTTGGTGTATGAAAGCAATCTGCATAAATGACATACGAACCTTTGAGTTATCCATTGTAAAACTCAAAGTATTTTTAATTCAATATTAATGAACATATTTTTATAATTCTGATATAAAGTTTCTTTTGAAGATTTTTTATAAGAAAGATTTTGCAGTTTCCGTAAGACATTTTTTTTATTTTATACTATAGTTTACATTTAATTAACTTCTCTTCATTTGTATTTTGTTAATATTTCTATTATATCTGTGTTACTTGAAACTAATAGCCTCGCATAATATTTTGGATGAATATTAAATGTAGTGAAAATATCTCATGTATTTTTCCTAGCATTCTGAATTAGTAACACTAGATAAATTTTAATCTGCACTGAAAGACAATAATTGATAATCTTAAATCTGTTTTGAATTTTCATAAAACTGTGTTCTGATGGTTCTTAAACTACATATTCTTTCCATGTGCCATTAGATTTATAATAATTATAAAAAAGTATTAATAATAATAAAAATGCTTAAGGTTTGAATAAAAAATAATTTATTTTACGTATGATGAAATTTTAGTATCTCTCTCTCTAACACGGATAACATTTTCTCTTCTGTATTCTTCGCATACTATCATATAAAATTAAGCAAAATATGTTACAATCATTAATTGAATAACAAAGTTAATATTTCTTCTGGTTTTACACCGAAAAGAAATGAATCAACCTTTTCAATATTAAATGATTCTTTACATTTTTAATTAAATATGCAACCAGATTTCTTATAGATAATTTTATTTATGTATTCGCATTTAACTAGTTTTGGGATTTAATTTTTGAATTTTCTAACTCATTACACAAGTTTACATAATATGTAGTATTGTATATACTTGATATTATATATATATATATATATATATATATATATATATATATATATATATATATATATATATGACATTAAAATAAAGTTAGGACTTAGAGTTTTAGTTCGTATCGTCTTGTATTAAATAATAATGCTTATTAGTTTCAAATTTGTTAAGTGTTGTTCCTTAAAATGTTCAAGGATTTTAAACAAATACACATTAGTGATAAAATTAAAAAAAATATGTATTGTATGTTTTAGTAAAATGTATAGTAGTTTTGTGAAATTTATATGTTTCAAGATATTTGGAAATAAAAGCTATTAATATAAAATTTATATAGAAAATATTTTAATCTATTTATATCGAAAATAATCAGTAACATAACAGGCCCTAAATACGTTTTAAGGTGTGTCATATTTATTTATATTAGTTGCACATTTTCTAATCTAAGATAAGGAATTCATGTAATTAAAATCACAAATGTTAACAAAAAATTAAGAAAACTAAAATAATAGTAAAACAATTAAGATAATACTATGCATAATAACTGTTATTAAATTGAATTTATGGTTTATATTGCATTGCATTTATGGTTTGTATTACAATGTATTTATGGGTTATATTACATTGCATTATATTACTTGCATTACAAAGTAATATGTATTATATTACATTGCAATATAAATATTGCAATTATTTAAATTTTATTTTTAAATTATTAAATTATTAGAGAAAACATTTATACAAATAATACAATTAGATTCTATTGTAAATCCTAATTTAACTATTTAGCTGTAAATTAGTGATTGGAATGTAAATTTTTTCTTGTTAAACCATTACATACTGTGCACCTAATAGTGTAAGAGATTTTAAATATTTGCAAGAAAACTTACTTTTCTCTTTATGAAAACATAGTCACAATGAAAATAAATGAACTACAAGGAATTTATAAATGCCCAATATTCTTGAAAGGTTGTGGTGGCGCTTTGGTGATTTCAGACAATTTCTCTCAAGGGTAATATTTGTAAATAGATATCTATTCCCTTACGGGATGTAATAATAATCAAAATGACCATAACCACCCTTCGCGAGCACTACTTTCGTGATTGCTTTTTTGAACGCTCTAAGCACTCTGATCTTTATAGTGATTATTTCTTGAATTTCATTCTTTTCTGTTGAATATAAAAGTTGGCATAAATTCCTGGAGGAAGGAAAAGTTTTCTTTAAGTATAATTGTAAAGTTATTGAGATTTTAATTGACAGAATCTACCTATTTCTTATTATACTTATATAATTGTTTGTTTTTAAGTGCAATAGCTTAATGCTATTTATTTAAATGATTTATTGATAGGCAATTTTCAGTAGTTTAGCTTTATAAGAAAACACGCAAAGAAATGCATTGTATTATCAAAAACTTAAACAAAGTATAATTGTTTCCGAAGTATTATCGCTTAATTTTGAGTATTTCTTATTTTTTACTAATGCACAAAGCTGGAATTTTGGAGAATATTGAGTTAGAAACATTTTGAGAGATTAATGTTGATGAATCTGAAATATATGCTTCTTCATTTTTGTGAAAGATTTTACAGCAATTATTATAAAGTAAAATTTTGAAATGCTTATGTAATTAATATAAATTAAATTTTATAAAAATTCAAATTTAAAAATTCTTATGAATTTTTAAATAATTTTAAATAAGTTTTAATAACTCTTATATAGAGTTAATTGAGTTTTTGTTTCCGTATGAAATCAATAATGCAAAAACAATGGCAAAGGATAGTTTTCAATTGTGTTTAAATAAAATGTTATTTTATTCAATGATTCAAGATAAGCGATAAAACAATTATGTTGAGGACAGTACATGTGAAATTAATATGATTAAACTCTAGGTAGTGTAAACAGCATGAAACGTTTCTACACCAAGTTATCATTAGCTGAATGGAAAGAAATTGGTATTATCTTGTATATTTTAGAGCTTTCTAACAAGTATAACAAAAATAATACAAATTTTAGGAATAACCAATAATTACATTTTATGTTAATTCTGTTAATGTTTGGAGCAATGACTTTGAAAAGAATTCTATACATAACTGATGTCAAAAATATACAAATAATTCCGTTTCAATAAACCGAAATATAAATTTTAGTTTTAATGAGTCAGAAAATATTTCAATTTTCAAATATGTAATGCCAAAATTTATTTAAATGATAGCAAATACTATAACATCATTTTTAAAAATGATTTATTGGCCAAAGATTACAGTATATGTTACGTATAATAACATAATGAACATAAATCATCACTTGAAAGTATACTATACCATGAAGCCATCATGTTTTACAGCAAGTGGATCATCAAGTGAAGACTATTACTGAATATATTTACATAATATGTCAGATTTCCCCATAAGTTCGATCCAGAAATCTGATGTAAAGACGCAACATTTTTATCTGCAGTTTGAAGTAATAGATTTGAAACTGACGCTAAGTCATAACATGCAGTGTCTGGCTCATCCACCGTTATTTACATAGCTCGTAAGAATTCCATCATCCACGTCTTTAAGTTTTTCCCATTCACTGCATAGCATTTTACTCGCATTTTATCCGCCAGCCACCGACGAAAAGAGAAAGTATCAATTTTGAGAAAAGCGAAGATACTGTCAAATAAAGCTCTCCTTCTTTTATAAGGTGGTTATAAAGGTTTTGGGTGGGAAAGTTAGGGAAAGAACAGCCTGATAAGGGGGAGGGAGGAAAGCAATTTTTGTTTCTAACTTCACACCATCCCTCGTCCACAAACGATGCGTAAAAGGAATTTAGATATCTTGTAGGCGTGAAACGAGGCCAGATGCATAAATAAGGAGCACTTGGCGAGGATTCTTACTTCTTTTCATTTATTTTTATTGTGACTTTAAAACTGAAAAATAAGACTGTCTCTAAGCACTGTGGGGATGGTATGAAGTGTGATAAAGTTTTATAAAATTTACATGCTACTAAATTTTTATGCGAAAAAGGTACATACTAAGTTAGATTTAAACATTTTTACTTTACATTATAAATTTTGAAACAAAATAATAGAATATTTTACAGAAAAATGGATTTTGCATTTTTCTGATTTACATAAACATTTGATTATATTTTTTTAATTTTTTTTTCTATAAATTTGACATAAATTACATAAAGACATATACATTTTAATTCTGCAAATGAATTTTTGTACTGAAATTAAAATTCACTTATTTAAAATTTTTTTGTAAAGGGATTTAAATATAAAGAAAACGTAATTACAAAACGTAGAGTTAATAAAAAATAGTATGAAAAACATATAGAATTTGATTAATTCATTAAAATATTTTGCCTTACTTTTAAAAGAGATAAAAGACAAAGACCTATTGAAGTATTTTTGCTTATAAAAGATCAAAAGTTTATTTATCTTAATAAGACTGCAAGCATTTTTTTACTAGTTGTTAAATCAATGACTAAAATTCATATATTTTCTTAATATTTAAACAATTTATTTTCCATTTCAACTACAAATTTTAATTTAATTTATTTAAGAATATTTAGGGGACATAAACAGATAAAATTTAAAAAGATAATGCATACTAGCTTGATATAATTTTTAAATGAGTTTGACTGAAAGTAATGAGACATTTTTATTCCCATTAAGTTAAGAAATATGTATTTGTCTAAAAGTAAAAAAAAGAGATTTTACCGCACATTTAAAATCTTTAGATGATTATTTGTATGATTGAATTAATATATATTTACTTGATTTTTTCTATGAAAAAGCAACAGCTAAAATAATTTAGTTATTCAATTTACAACTTTTAAAACCCACTTTTCCTATGAATTTGTTATATTTTATTCTTTTATTTCATTGAATAATATTTTGCTCAAATTCTTAAAAAAGGAATTTTGATTAATTATTAACTGTTAAAATCTTAGGTAAATATTACATTTCACTGTCATTTGGATCAAATATTCTATATTTATTTTTAATTATTGAGTTTGTATGATTAATTATATTTTATGAGTGAAGAACTAATCTTTAAATATTTTTATGAGAAAATATTTTTCATGGAAAAACATTCACATTTTTCAATTATTTTAGTTAAGAATAATTGTAGATATTAATAAAAAATGCTCTCTACAAATTTTATTTTTTATTGATTTTATATGCACGTATTTATTTGTAATTTAGATTAAATATTACAAGTTAATGTTCATTTAAACTTTAATTACCATCAATACATTTTTAAATTTTAATTACATTTTAAATGTTGCATTCTTTTCTTTTAAAAGATGCTTTGTCTGTAAAAAAAAACAAATCCTGTCGTTTACTAAGAATTAAATCATAACCTAGTGAAATAATCAATTCTCTGCTCCAATTATGACAGAATTCATTCCGTTTTTTATCCGTCCCTTGTTCATTTGAAGCATGGCACAAAAGGAAGATTTAATAATGCATGCATCAAACTAATGGTGTTTGACATTTTGCAGTCTCGAGTTGCATTAATCTCATTTATTTAAATTGAAATTCCGGTTTTAATTTAGCCCAGTGAATGGACACACTTATTGATTGTATGAGACCATAAGCGAAAAATCTTAATGAATGTTCCGTCCATATGATTTAATTGCAACGCATTAATTTCAGGATGGAATTACGTTCGCTCGGTCTAAATTGATCTAATTTATACGCTCCTGATCAAACAGTTAAGACAAGGTTAGTAAGTTCTAAGAAAAAGGAATATGAAACCCAGATCATAATTTCTTAGTTTAAATTATGAGCCATGATCCCGGAATATGATTTTCACGCAGAGAGTTCCTTAGTAATTTTGTAAGGATTTCATTTCCTAAATTAAAGTTACTTTTATGGAATACAGAAAAATTCAGTTAAAAATGAAATTTAAAAAATTTTTTAATTTAAACTTTATTTTTTAAAATGTAGCTATATGGAATATTTTAAATCTGTGAATTATTCCGAGAATTATTAATGACAGTTATATATATATATATATATATATATATATATATATATATATATATATATATATATATATATATATATATATATATATATATATATATAACTGTCATTAATACTCACATTTTGGGCAAAAATTGCGGTATTTAGACGTTAAAAGAGGGTTTTCTAATGATTTGGAGACTTGGAAATATTTTGGCGAGAAAACTTGGCAACAGTTGGCGAGTTTCTTGGCAACTTGGCGAGAAATATATATTTCTGGAAGCATCCATCACCTACGCTCTAGGACCAGTATTTAGCGAGCTAGTCTAGAGGCTTCTAGAAACTTGGCGAAACTAATAGATTTCCCCGCCAAGTCAGGTAAAAATACAGCAGCCCGAAATAGAATGGAGTAGTTTTGTAAAGGCAGTGAGTGTAGGCGATTAGTCGTGCCTGCTAGTCTAGAGAAGCGGTTCTCTATCTGAGGTATTTGAAACCTGTGATTGGAAGCTATTACTTATTGTATCTGACGAATTGTAGGTGTATAATTGCGATTGTTACAGCTGGTATATCTAGTAAAATTTTTACGAATAAAAGTCTTGTGTTCATTGAGTGACTGTTTTTTTCAACTCTCAATCGACACGAACCTCCGATGCTGTATATATATATATATATATATATATATATATATATATATATATATATATATATATATATATATATATATATATATATATTATATATATATATATATTTATATATATATATATATTTATATATTTATATATATATATATAATGTATATATATATATATATATATATATATATAAGCAAGTTAGTTAATATTCAATTTGATAAAATTATAAAATGTAGATAAACAATTTTTAAGTGCATAAAGCTATTGTTTGTAGAGCAACTTTTGTGTTAGGACCGGAATTACACTATATCTTTCCAATTTTAAGAAATATCTTATGTTATCCTTAGAATATCAAAATATGTGTTTTTAAAAATGTAATTTTTCCAAAAGTATTCAAATTATATTTTTCAAAATCGAGATTTACTATAAAACTTCCTTTTGCCTACTTTAATCAATATGTTGTTCAAAAATCATATTTTTTTTTAAAATTAAGTTCATTATATTTCCAAATGAAGGTACTTATTTATAGTTATTAATTAAAAATCTAACATTGATTATGATGATGATGAATAATGATGATTATGCTGAATAATAATGATTACAAATCCAAACCCTACTTTTCTGGTATATTACTTCTTATCTACTGTATGGTATATTTTCTTGCAGATTTTCGGGTAAATTACTTCTTATCTAATGTTTTGGATTTCTAAGTTACACACATGAATGCTTTAAGTGTTACTATTTAACACAATTTCAAAATATTGGTTAGAATTGTATTCTGTCATGCAAATATTTGTAGGAATAATATATTCATTATTACCTTTTAAAACTATTTATACTTAACTACATTAAATTCCGATCTATCCTTTTTCATTTCATTATACTTTTTGTTAATCGAATGATAATTCTGCAATAAAATTGATGTTCTTATCTAGAATAATCGTATATAAATAACAAAGCAAGTTTTACACTTCATAAATGCAATTGAAATAATAAATGTTTTTCAATTCAAATTTTATAGAATACAACTTCTGAAAATTTTAACTTAAAAATAAACTGCGAAAAAATACAAATTTTAATTTCAGAAAAAATGTTTGAAGTTTAATTGTGTCACATTAAATTATTATGAAATGTTGACAATATGAATTGAAAGAACGAATTAATGTAAAGTTTTAATATAACAAAGTTGCTTTTAACTTTTTCACATAAATAACTAAGTTATATGTTTCACTTAAGAAATTTTTAAATTTTAATAACCGTAAATACTATTTAATGAAAATTAATTGTTTTCATTTAATTATAAAAAAACATGACAGAAAAGTAATCATAATGTACAAATTCAAAAACCCCTAAAATGGCTAATACGACCAATTGCTATTATTCTAATTTAAATTTTAAATTAAATTATTTCTAAAAATATCGTGAATAAAAATTTGCAATTAATGAAATAATTTGTAAATCTCGTAAATAATTCCTAAATCTATGAAAAATCAAAGTTTAAATATTGATTGAGATCGTGCGATTGTTAACGGAATCTTATTAGCCTTTTTACACAAACTGCAAACCGCAAAATGTGTTTTGGATATATTCCCCAAAATAAACACCTGCGAAACACTTTATCATTTCGCTTTGAATAGACAACATGGTTACTTAAGAACATGCTACCAACAATACATTTTCTTCTCTTCTGAGCCTGTGATACAAACAAAATTTTATGTCCCTAAGCAGGTGGCTTGCATCCAATAAAGAAAGTTTCTCATTCACAACCTTATGTTTTAGCATATATGTGATTTGTGTAATTTTTTTCGTATCTTGCTTAGTTTCGTCTCTTTTTATGGTTTGTCAGAGAACTATTATCGATATATAAAACATTCCAGTAGACTCCCATCTGCTTGAAAATTTAGTTTTGAATCTGAGAAATATTCATTCCTGAGAAATATGAATATTATATTTTCACATCGATATATTGTTGCTGTAATGTTGTAAATAAGAATGTTTCTTTTATTGAGAAATTCTCAAATGAATGGATTTCATTGGAGGGTATTTAAAAGTGTACTGTATGTGTACAGTATAACCATTTCTGTGAATCTGTATATTTATGAAATGTTGATATATACTATTATTAATACTCCAATACTTTTATATCAACAGTAATTAAAATGTGTACGTACTCTAAAATTGTCTCCATTGATTGATTTTCAGAAAGTATTTACATCAATATTTAAGTCAAATAAATAAAAAATTAAAAGAAAGAAATAATCTATAATAACATAAGTTTTCAGCTGTTTTTATAAATTAATTTATTCAAACATAAAATGAACAAAATTCAATGTAAAAGTCAAAAATTTGTTACCAATCATTGCTATTTTATAAATCCACCACTGCATTATAAATCAGATAAATTTAAACTCTTAACAATGTTTTACATATTTGTAGCATAATATTAATCTAAAGAATATATGTTTATTTTCTTATTTGTGTCATTATATGATGTTGTAAATCCTGATTAAACAATTCAATAATAATTGTATGTAAATAGTCTGTATACCTATAATGGTAATTTAATAAATATTCTAATTTTGTAAATCCCACCACACAATTTTTCATTGAAAATTATTGCAGATTTTTTGAATAAATGACATTATTCAGATTTACAAGTATGAATATATTTGTTAAATTATTTATTTTAACGCAATTTTTTTTACACTAAAGGAAAATTTGTCTTATGCGCATTAATGGAAATGAACACTGCAAATGCAAATTTTTTGATGTGATTATACAAAATTTATTTGATTATATACCTTTGAATGAAATTGCTGAGTTTTATTAGTAATTCATATGTATGAATTGCTAATACGACTACTATTACAAATAAAAATAAAAATTCATAAGAAATATACCCTTTATTGCTGACGTCTACTTCAAAAATGCTGTGCAATTTAGAAAATATTGTGTAATTTTGTAATCTGCATAACTTAAAATACAATTTCATAAAAATGAATATTTTCAAAGTAATAAAGATCACAACTATTAAACACTCAACTTATAAAAATAAAATAGTTTAAGGTATAAATGTAATACATCCCCACAGCAGATTTTTCGCCAAATCTAGTGTTTTTTCTTTTGATCATAGTGTTGCCAATTTAAATTTTTGGTTTTTTTTGGATATTTTTTTCAGATTTACTTTTTCTTTCGTGTTTTAAGTTATTTTTGCTTCTAATAAATGGTTTTATAAAGGGAAGCAGCTTTTTGTTGTTCAGTATTTTTATTAGACATATTTTGGGGAAATGCCTGTTCCAAAATCATGCCTTCAGTAGGCGATGAAAAGTCGCTGATTGGGAGGATATAACTTACTAGTTCCTAGATTAATAAAAGGTATATACATAAAATGTTAAGAAATAAATACATGAAGTACGAGAATATAAAAATTTAATATTAGTATATAAGACGAGAGAATAAATGCTCAAGTACGCGAATTATGAAAATGTAATATTAATATAGGACTTTATATTATATTAAACGCTAATCTCGCGAATAGATTTTTGTTGCTAAACATAGCTTTTAATAATATAATTTACATTTGATTTTATTATAGACTTGCATTAATTTTCTTTTAATAAATTTTTTGCTTCTTGTAATTTACCCTTAAGCATTTTCTTCTACTTCATTTTTTATTCTTTAATATTTCTATTATATCTTTATATGAAAATACAATAAATTATTATGTATCAAAATTTAAACAAGGTAGAATTTGTTGTTGCTCATTAATATCAACATGTTTTATTATTTTATTTAATTCCCACTTAAAAATTTTACAAAAATATAAAAATCTCATAATATTTTTTATAAAATAAATTTCTAAATTCTCTTTCATAAAACACAGAATAATGAAAGTAAAAAAGTGTACAGCTCATACATTTCTTGGCAAATATTTGACAGGTATTATTTTACGTGAAGAATGTTTTCTTGAATTATTTTGAAGATTAATTTTCCGAAAAACTAATACATTGTTTCCAGAAGAAATATAACAGACTTGGTAGAAAATAAATTATTCATTATATTTTTAATTATAAATATACAATGCCTTACCAACGAACAAAAGGCGAAGATAAAGCGTTTTTAATTTAGAAATTCGCCATTCACGCACATACACACTTAAGGGACGTAGTTATAGTTTTCTTTGAAATAGTTAATGAGTTCACTTTGAAATATTTTATATTAATTAAATTTTAAATTGAGTTTAATTTCCGTTAAAACTTTAAAAAATACAATATGCTTATTAAATTTTTCAGAGATTAAAGTTTACTGGTCTTGAGTATTTTTAAACATTGTTTAGCAAATTTAATATTTAAAAAGATTTTACTAAAATATATGTTAAAAATTTTCTTCTGAATTTATTAATTTTTCATATCAATTAATATTTTTTGACAATATTTTAATTTATCTTCTAAAAAATTTATGTTAAAATATAAAAATAGAGGACAATGAATGCTAATTTATTTAGAAATTTTAAATATTATGTAAATCAAAATGACATTTCTTGAAATAAATATGGAGGAAAAAGTCCATCCTGCTTACAAATTATTCATTAGGAAAATATTTGGATTCAGTTTAGAATTGGTATGGTGAAACACCTGGTGATAAAATTAAATTTATCTTAGTTTCGTTTTTGTGTATCTGAAATCTTGTTAGTTATACTTTGTCGTCAAAAATATCAACAAAAGTGGAGAACCCGATAGTAAACCTTCACAAAATATTTAAGTTTACTTTAACCATTCCATTTTAAAACTTTTGTATAGGATAAAAATTAATTCACGGGCAAGTGACAATCAAGTTGTTATATTCCGGAAGGATTCAAAACATTGATAAGAAAATTATACCAAAAATATATTTTGATAACAAAAGCATGCTAATTTTGAAACACTTTCTGGAAATCCTTTAAAACTCACGTTATTTGTGTAAATAAATAATTATCATGTAGTAGTAGAAATGTTGTTAGATTAAATGCAAATCAAAATTAACTTAAACAGTACTTAACAACAAAAAACAATTTTACTGTACAAGCTACGCCACAACACATCCTTACTTACCAAGCAAGATTTATATGATGGTGCTAGAATTTTGGGGGTGTTTAAAGTCACACACCTGGTCTAGCATTGTTGGACAAAGGGGGCATGCAACAACAACAAATAAAAAAACAATCAATAAGCAGTCAATAATGAGAAAAATTAAAAAAACAACAATCAGAAACATAAGTTATAAGCAATTAAAAAGACATAAGCAATCAATTAATTAATAATCACATAAGGACTTCAATATTTTATAAATTATAGAATTTTATGCATAGTGGAATTTTTTATTAATGAAATTAAGCGCATCAATATACGCAGCGAAGCGCAATTTTACACGTTTAATATTAGATCGATTATGATGTCTTCTTTTAATATTTAGTGATACAGTGGATATTCAAGAAATAAAAATTTTTCAAATCAGTTTGTAGAGAAATTTATCAAGATGATCTATTTATTGAAAAAAAACACTGGTGTTTACATTTGTTGGTAAAAACGCGCGTTTGATTTCATTCTTTAATAAAACCGTTATTTATGACATTAATATTATCTTCATATTTCATTAATTCCAATAAATTGTTTTTTTTTCAAATTTTGATTGTTAATTTATATTTTATCGAGAATATTTATATTAAATAAGCAAAGTTAAACAACAATGTAGGCACTAACAAAATTTTAAAACAAATATTAAAATTATGAATTTTTTGCTTTTAAAATTTATGCCTTTTGTTGTTAAATTATAGTATATTTTTTTGGAGAAATTTAATAATTAATAATTATCCATAGAAAAATCCAAGTAAATTTTGTGATTTATAAATCTATGATTGATATTAAAAATTATAATAAAATATATAAATTAAAACTAATTCAGCTTTTTGATTGTTTTTTTCAGATACTGAAGATTCTAAACAGGAAAAGTAAGTTTAATTTTTAATAGTTTATACATAAATTTTATTCATTCACATGTTATAATATATTGGTATTTTGTATGTTTCATGCTTTAATTTAGTTTCAATTATCTTGAAAATAACTGAAATTGATGTCCAATCATATGAAATATGTTTTACATTAAAAAATCCACAATGAAAACAAAAGCATTTATGCCAAAATATGGATGTTAGACTTTTCAAAAATTAATACAAATAACCAATAAACTACATTGCTTTATAAAATCTTCAAAATAAATTAACTGGTTTGATTAAACATAAAAAAGACAAAAATACATGGTATTCAATAACTCAGTGTAATTTAATCTACTATTTATTTCAAAATAAATTTTTCTTCGAATTAATTCATAAAAGGTATGGTTTAGTTCCAATATATTTACAATCAACAGACGAAAATAGGTGCTTCTTAGACAAAAGCGCATATTTACGTCATATATATATATATATATAGTCTTTCTAACTACAATAAAATAAATCTCTTGCGAAAGAATCTTTTTGGCAAGTTTTCTTAGAAGAGATTGTAAACCCTGTTCTCCTTTATGATTATCCCTGTTTTTACATTAGTTTGATAGCTATCTACTTAGAGACAAATTTTGGTAAAGAGAATACGTTCTTCAGATACTTGTGTTTTCATGATCAATTTACTTGGGGTAATAATAGAACGAGTTTGCATGGGATGTTTTTATTGGATAAGTTATATTGACTTATTTTGTATAAATATTTTATCCATTTATATGAAATGAAATGCTATTAAGGGAAGAGAAACCAATTGTATAAGCATAAATATTTACAAGGTACATTCATTTCAACTCTACCGAAACAAATGTTTACAAAAAAAAATCTTGATAAATATTATTCAATTATGGTTCCTATTTAAAGAATTGTTTTTAAGATTTTATATACAGATATTTAATCTATTTCAAAAATATATTTTAAATTTATTAGATAAATAACGCTTATCATCAAATGTTAGGGTTTTAAACACATTTGATTAAAAGATTTATGTAAATTGACTCATTTAAGTAAATATATTTTTTTAATTTTTATAATTTTATCAATAAAATTCTATGATGATAGTTTCCGCAAACTGTGACACACTTTACTAAAACCAAGATATTTTATTTAAAAACATTGAAATATATTTTTATAATGACTTATTAACTTATTATGAAAATGTGTGTAGATAAAGCAATTGTTAACTCCCTTGTTGGCATTTGAGACCTAGATGAGGGCATTAAGGGGCCCAGAAAAAATGGGAGCGTTGACGTGGGTTTTTGAGGCGCTGGTAGATTTGTAATTTGATTTACTTTATATTTCAAATTTCACTAGAATTAAAATCTACCTACTACACAATAACGAATGCTTAGTTTATATTTCAACCCTGTATGATGGTATAAAAAATTAAATTTTTTAACACAGATTTCGTAGGATAGCCCGCACGTCATATGCGCAAATGTTGTAAATTACCGAAAAGCATTACAGCTGTGTAAATGCATGAATCGCCAAATGTGGCAAACATTCCGGGGGAAAAGATTAGCTGCGGGAGCCGGTGCACTTATGATGTTGTGTTCCGTAGACGTACTGTCCGTTTTTGTTAGAAGAAACATTCAGCGCTTTTAAGCATGTATCAGGTCTGCTTCGATTTCATCAAAATATGAATGAGACAAAAGAGAAATGTTTACTTAACATACATGCTTCCGTGCTTCTGAAAAACCAGTCTGAGGAAAAAGTCCATCTCAGCGTATCGCCTCTTTTCAGAATAGAATCGTCGACAGGTGGCGGTTTTGCAATACGAAAATGGAATTTATGTGATAGCAATCGGCTGGTTCATCAATACTTCTCCTAACTCGCTCAGTAGGATTGAGCTTTAAAAGTGATAAACGAGTTTTTGCGTGTTTGTCTTATTCTTGTCGGTGCTTACTGCATTTAAATCCAATATGAATGCTCGTAATTTTTTTTTTATATTTTCATTACTAGTTTCGTGCGCTATCTTTAAACGAACATTTAAGTTCAACACTTTATTTACATATTTTTGAAAAAAAATCTCTGTCGCAAGCAAAAGAGAAGAAACGACCATACAGTGCATAATACATTAAATATGGATTCATAGAAAATTTGACAAACCCATCTTTGCCTTTGTGCCTTCTTTGTTCAAAAACATTTTCAAACGAAGCGATGAAGCCTTCAAGATTATTTAAATAAAATGCATCCAGATAAGAAAGACAAAAAATATAACCTCTTTTCAAAATCCGGAAAAGAAGCATAATGCTCAGTCAAGTGTATCGAAACTTTTTTCGATGGCTTCTAAGCAAGACGATGACGGACTTCGAGCTTTAGACAATATATCTCTGTTAATTGCTTAAGCAGGTAAACCAAACACCATCGGGAAAGCGTTAATTTTGCCGGCGATAAAAGAAGTTATAACTACTGAGCTCCATAAACCGGCGGCCGATGTAATTCGAAAAATTCCTTTGTGCAATAATTCTGTGCAAAGACGAATTGATGAAATGGCTAAAAACATTGAAGAGTCATTATGCAATCACCTGAAGACTAGTCAATTTTCAAATCATTTTGATGAGTCCACTTTACCAACTAATGAAGCATTGTTGTTGTCTTACGTGAGGTTCATTAAACACAAAAAAATTTGTCAAGAACATTTATTTGCTAGAAATTTGGAGATAGACACAAAAGGAGAAACCATATTTAAAACACTGGAAAAGTTTTGTGATGAAAAAGGAATTACCTTGGAGAATATTAAATTAGCTGCTACAGGTGGTGCTCCAGCTATGACAGGGTGTAGAAAAGGCTTCATGTCGTACTTAAAAAATAAAATTCTTTATATGATTATTGTACATTGACATACATCGACCAACATTATTTGCTAGAAATTTAAGTGAATGACTGCCTCAATCATAGCAACATGTCATCAGAGCAGTCAATAATATCCGAAATAACTCTTTAAATGACAGATTATTTAATCAACTTTAGGTTGCTAAAGAGGAAGATTTCAACAGATTGATCTTTCACACAGAAGTGCATTGGCAATCAAAAAGAAATTGTTTGACTCGTTTTTACAATCTGCTTGACTCTGTCATAGAGTTCTTAAATAATAAAGTCACAGCATTGCTCGAAAACCTCATCACATCCAAGAATGATCTAGCATACCTGACAGACCTATATACATTGTTTAATTATATGAATCTCCAACATCAAGGCGATGAGTTGAAATTAATAAATACAAAAATATCGTCACTGCTTTCGTAGTCAAGCTGCTTTTACACAGAAAGAATATCATCAGCCGTGAGTTCCATAATTTTCCCAATTTATTAGTATCCTGCAACAACGACGACTTGCTCGTCTACAGCCAACATTTCGAAAACCTTCACAGTGATTTATTTCACTGAAATATTCCAGAACATTTTGAAATTGGAAATGCCAGACTGGGTGTTAAATCATTTTTCAAATGTCAACATAGCAATATGACCCCATCTGGAAGAAGAACTTGTAGAACCGACAACGAACGAAGAAATAAAAATCAAATTTAAAAATGGCTACCAACATATTTGGCTGCAAAAGTCAATTCCACAGTTGCAGCATGAATTGTGGTTAATCGATTAACAATTTTTGATATTATTCCCATCGTCATATTTGTGGATTTAGCGCTGTGACAACGCGTCTTACTAAAAAGAGAAATCATTTGCAATTTACCAATCACGACGACTTATGACTGTTTTTGTGTAAAATCAAACCTGACATAAACAAACTTGTTAAAAAATCAATTCATCCATCCCATTAGATTAGTTCGAAAACTAAGAATTGATTACCTATCTATATTGTTTCTTTTATTTTGATTAAAATATATTATTTACATTATGAAGTTGGGTTTAAAGATTGAATATGTTGAATAACACTCTGAAGAGGACTGAATGTTGTGCAGCATTCTGAAACAGGGGGAATGCTGTGCAACTTTCTAAAACATATTGAATGTTGGGTAACATTATTATGCCTCTGAAATGTTCGCCATGAGGGATTCAAACATTTACATGCTAAAGGATATTCAAGATAAATCTGGTTTTATTGATCAGCATAACTTGTGTTAATCAACATGGTACAATTTGCACGCTATTGCAAAAAATTTAATCATTATCTCCTTGACTGACTAATAAGAGAATATAAATTTTTACATTCAAAGGAGTAATGGATTAGTTTGCATACATTAATGCTTAAATGTAGAAAATTATATTTTGTCAATGCTCATTGTAAATAGATTTATCGCATATGTGGAAATCGTTTTTCGATTCTTTTGACTGCAATAACAATAAAGGCGTTACTGTAAAAACGAATGTTTGGATTCATCTCATGAAATTCAGTATTTAGTACAATGGAGTAATACTTTGGTATTTCATTTTTTTAACAGGTTCAAATTCCAGCTAAATTTCAAAATCATCATTTGAACATTGAAAAACAGAAGCGCATTTTTGCTCAAAATATTTTACTGAAATTTATAATATGTTTTTATCCACACTTCAAACTCTAGACGTGTTCTTATATTGCTTACGTATTTTTATGTCATTTATTTGGTGATTACATTATTGATGTCTGTATAATACAAATGCAGAATTCAATAATTCTCTGCAGTCTGTTGCAACTTCTGGTTTTCAAATTAAAATGTAACATTTAAATAATCAGTTTTTGGTTTATTTTTTAAGGAGAATATTAAATTTTTTAATCTTTATAATTATAAAAAATATTTTATATTAAGAGATTTAATTACATGAACACTATAAAGTGACCACCTACTATATGGACATAAAGCAATATTAAAGAAAAGATGACAACTTTTTCGAGATGCAATATTAAAGAAAAGAATTTCTTCCTGAAAGAAAATATTTTAAAGTCAGCAAACCTGAAATGTATATACGAAGTTTTTTTTTAAATATATATATATATATATATATATATATATATATATATATATATATATATATATATATATATATATATATATATATATATATATATATATATATACATATATACATATATATATATATATATATATATATATATATATATATATATATATATATATATATATATATATATATATATATATATATATATATATATATATATATATATATATAAATATATATATATATATATATATATTTCGGTTAAATTAAAATATCTTACATCTCCAAATGTCTAAAAGAAGTTATGCAAATATTTTTTGTTTTCAACCAGAGTGAGTGAAACCACTCAGTAACGAATCCTCAGAGTTATATCGTAATAAATGAATTTCGGCTTAATAAATTAATTAAGACGGTGTCCTTAAGTTAGTGCAATTATAAGTATCAAGTAGAACAATTAGCGTAAAATAATTAAAGAAAGTGTTTTAAATTAATTATTATATTTTATTTTACTATTTGCAACAGTTATATGAATATATTATTCTGATATTTGGGTTTTGTTTTAGTTTTGAGAATTGCATTTACTAAGTTCTGGACCAATAGAGTTAGTAATAAAATACAGAGTACAATAGAGAGAAATTATATTTTCCTTAAAACAGTTTTGATTGATGAGCAACTTCCTTCTATTATTTAGTATTGATATTTTTAAAGAAGAATAAATACAAACAAAATAAATAACTTGAAAATAAACGTAGTGAAGTGATAATCATATATACTAAATCAATAAACATATAGTAAATTTTCAAGGGATATTTTATTATTATAGCCCCACTTTATACATTATTTTCTTGCATTAAATATTGTAATCTGGAAATTGATTTTTTGAAAATGTAGTCTGATTTCTTTAGGGTACTTAATCAATAAATTTTAACATTTTATGAGACATTAATTATTTTTGACATTTAAATTTAAAAAATTTTATAAATATATTTTTTTCTGAAGAAACAAATTTTATTTTTATGTCTTCACTTAATATAGATTGGCAATTAATAAAATATAGATAAATATTTTTTTTTTATTCAACTGAAGACGCACATATTTTCAAGTGTCCAACTATAAGAAAACGAGTTAGAAAAATTGCGAAAAAGGAAATAGATATCACAACAGTAAAAGAAGAAATGAAATATATATATAAAATTTAACGAATAAAATGAAATTTATGAGCGAGAAATTATCAAAAATAAAAAGATATCAATGTTAAAAAAACATCTAATCAACACCGCATTTCTTGTGTCTTACACAGTATAGGATAATTTTGATTACATTTCATCTTAAATTTACCTTAAAATATAATGAAGTAGAATTTTATTTATTTTAAATGTTCATACAAGATATATATTATTAAAATTACTTGATTGCAAATTTTTATTCGAGAATGAATATACAGTAATACGTAAAATATACATGATGTACTAAATATTTTATTTAAATATGCAACACATATTTTGAAATTAATTCTTTAAGATTCATATAAACCATGAAATCAATTTTATTCTAATTGCCTAGTTATATTGACATAAATTTAATTTAAATCTATTGAATTTTTACGTTAGAGTAAGTTTATTAATAATAAAGTATTTTTTTCTTTTGTACTAATGGCTATATCAGTTTATTAAAATATTCATGACGTCAAATAATGTTTAATGTGCCCTACATATAATTAATTACGACATCGTATTAAAATGGCATTACAAATATAACTTGCCGACAAATTTTCTCCCTGCTTTCAAATTGTATTTTTCAAGCGGCAGAAAATAAGGCGAAGTTCATCAATGATTGCCTACAAAAACGCATTAATGATTTTTACCAAAAATACAGAAGTATTTTTTAATTTTAATTTTTTCGTTACATAGAAAAATTAAAAATCATGAAAATTACTTAGTAGTTACCTTTCACACACATTTTCAAATCATTAACGATATTATTGCCAGAATTTCTTTAACTTAAAATGTTTTCTAATTTGTATATTTGAACGATTTGAATTTTCTTGCCTGGCTCTCCGGCTCACCAACTTACCTTATGACTTCACTAGCATTTCTTATGGCATTTCACGATCTCCTGAAATCTGTTAAAGCTTCTTTAATTCCTTTTATTTATCTACTTATTTCTGATATTTGATTTTAGAAGCATTTTGTGCATAAAACAATCATTGATTGTTACAAAAATCTGAAAAAGTGAATCTAGAATGCGTTTCGAATGGGTTTGAGTTAAATGTCATTAACAATAGTTGCATTGTTTTGTACTTGACTACAATATCGAGTATCGACTCTATGACTTTAACTTGTTTGATTCAAAACTAAAAGTGTTTAAGTTAATCTTGTTAATAAAGCCTCTTCATACATAAAGACGAAAGCATTGGTTTAAAAAATCGTTTTCCATTTATAGTATATTACTACGTTGACAAGAGGAAGAAGAAAAAGCAAAATTTAAAAGCTAAGATAAAACATCCACTTTATGATTAGTTTAAATTGGCAAGGATGATTTAAACTTTTGGTATTTTTTCTTCACATTTTATAGTTTTCATATGTACTCAAATTTAGTTACATGTAGCACAAATTGATAGGATAATTATTAATTTTTCCCCCAAAATTTTTTTTTACTTTATTTACTCTTATTTTAAGACAATAGCCAACTTAACTTGAAAATCGAGTGGTCTATTTAAGAAAGGTCCTTAGGTATAAATAATGAGCAAATTATGTAAATTAAAATATTATAAAAATCTGTGAAGTAATAAATTGATTAGGTTACATTTATTAACTACATTTCGTTTTCAAATAAATACTGAATTTTATTGTTTATAAAAGGTAAAGGGGATGCGAAAAAATGTGCTGCTTCTAATTACTGAATGCTTTCTGAAAAATATTTCAAAACCAACAGTAGACTTGGAAAATTCTTTGTCTCAATATATTCTACCATTTTATAAGTATTTTTTTTAAAAATTTGAAGTATTTATGACTAAATATAAAATGAAAACACAAAAAAAAAGTGCAAAAGTTTTTTTTTTTAATTGACGTATTACAATGACTTATATAATATGTATGTTTAAAGATAGTACGTATTTTCGCCCTAAAAATTTACTGTCATCATTTTCATGTTTTTCTGTTCTTTTTCATTCAAATATGCTGAATTTACTAAGTACTAATGAAAATGTAAAATTAATTAAAATATTTGGTATAAATTTTAAAAATTATCTAAATTTAAAGATAATATTTATTGAATTTTGATTCATAAAATATTACAATAAATTTAACTGAAAATTTACATTCCCTTTTATCTAAATATCAACTCGTAGTAAGTTTAAAAGCATTACATATTTTTTTAAAATTTCAATCTTTCTGCATTTGTTTGCAAAACATATCTTTTAAATATTTGGAAAGATCTTTTATTAACGACTCGTAAATAATTTATTTAAAACTGCAAAAGAGTGATCAAAAACCTTTTTTGAGTTCTCCCAAATCATTCAGAATTAATTGCCTTACCTGTGCAGACTTAGTGATTGTGAGAAAGAGAGGTAAAATACTTGTATTTCTTAAGTTCTCTGCATTGCCTTATGCGATCACTATTAACCATTAAGGGAGTCTAGGTATTAATAATGTATGAGCTAATCAATTCCTTTATGAGTTGTTTTCTTTGATCTGAGTTTTCCGTACTAAACTTACAGCTTAAAGGTAATTAACTTTTAAATTCGCTTTCAAAAATAGCGAATTTAAAATTCTTGTCAAAGAAAAGCATAAAAGATAGAGGAAAATAAAAACATTTTAATGAACGAGTTTTAAGAGTATTATAAAGGATAGTTTTGGAAACATTAATAAAGAAATCTGATACTGCTTTATTACATAACATTTTCTCTTCAAAAATCGCGAGGATTTTAATTATATTTTTAGCTATTTAGTGTGTTTACTTCACTAAAGATCACTTATAATTTTAATATATGAAGTTAACTGCATATCACTTTTTATGTGTTTTCATAATTTTAATAACTTGATGATATTGTTATTATTTGATTTCTGTCTTAAGCTTATGAGGCATAAATTTACATTTCTCAAAATCGTAACCGGAACCATTTTATTGATATAAGCTTTGAGAAAAATATAATGAACTATAAAAAAGGCATTTAGTTAAGAGTAATACTGCATGAAATTGAAATAGGATATTTATTGAATAAAGTTTTGTAATGTATGGCAATATATTTTATTAAATAATTTCACTTTAATCTGTATGTAGGGAATTCATACGAACTTACAACTGCTTATAATTTTTGATAATATTTTTGACTGGAATTCTTCTATATTCCTTCTAGTGTTAAATTAAAGAAAGTTTAAAGATGTGATGGAGTGAGGTACATTTTTAATTCAAAAGATTCCATTAATGCTGGATTAAATTTAAATAGGAAAATTGAAGCAAAAACAATGAAAATAACAAAATATATTATCATCTATCTCAATGAAATTCTTATAGAAAACATGTTGGAATATGTTATTTGAACATTACATACTATTAAAAATTATCAACCAGGTTTAAAATACTTTTTACCAGCAACAGATGATTTTTCTTACATATGATATCTAAAAAATATGCACTTGCCCAGCATTCTTGATTGACACGCATTTCATATGAATTTTACTGCACCATTAATGATTCACTTAGTGAACCCTATCAAGTTCTTTGAGTAAAGAATATCATTTTTCAAAAAAAAATATTTATCAAAAATGTATCATTTATCAAAAAGAATTTTGTTTAAAAGGTAATAGTTTCTAACAAATTAATTTCTTATAAAATATTTTGGTAATTTTTTAAGGGAAAATTATTTTTATAAATTCTTTTAGGTATTTCTAATAGAAAAAATATTATAATTTTTTTTTATTATTTATTAGTTTTTGAATTTTAGTTGTTTATAAAATATAAAATGTTTGATTAATTTTTGTAACTATGTTTCTACATTTGATAAAATTTTCTACTGCCTTCCGTTTCATTTCATATGAAAATAGCATGCATTATTTGAAGTATCTGTTGCATTCTTTTACTAAATAAGATCACTTTTTGAATCATTTTGAACAAACCATTTTTTTCTAAATATTTATGCAAGATTAGCCAATTGATTAAGTAGACAGGATTATAGTCGGTAATGTGGAAATGTATTGTTCAGTAAAACTGCTTTCTATTCGTTTTTGAAGATTTAAATATTTAAAACCAATGTAGGAAATCATCAATTCTTATGAAGTCTTTCACAATATTTTTCCCAATTTTTTTTCTTTTTTTTTTCTTTTAATATATGTAAACAATTTCAATACAAGACTTAGTGCATACAAATAAATAAGTAACCAGAGAACAAAAGAGAGAGATGGCACTAAAATTCTTGCTGAATTTTTTTCCAAATTCATTATTAACTATTAATCACCGTATAAGAGAGATTTATGTACATGAAATTTCTATTTAAGTTTCGGCAACAATTAGTCTTCTGAGCGTGCTAATCAGACATGTTTCTTCTTCAATTCATAATCTAGAATTCATTACCGCATACATTGCCGATATTTTATTTTATGATATACAATTGTATTGAAAACCATTTTTCCATTGAAGTTTATATTAAATACGTATAATGAATGTAATGCAAATACACTAATATAAAGCATTCTAAGTATAAACACAATAAATAATTAATTTTAAATGCATTGTTTTCCCTTTTAAGAATGTTAAGTCTCTTATAAATTTCTCCTATTTATGCATGCATATATGTATGTATATAATCACAAATAACGAAACATATACACGTTAATAATTCTTGGAAATATTATTCATAAATTCAAAACGAATGTTTTGATTTATTTTGTTTTCCAATATTTTAAATCATGCAGAGATATCTGAAAACGATTAATCTATTTTCCCCAAGTCCCTTCTCTAAACTACTTGTAGCGCATGTAAGTAGTGTGGGAACTACATGCCGTTGGTATTTTTTTTATCCCATCCAACGCATCGATTTGAATCGCTCTATGTAAACTCGTAAATCATTCTTCAGACTTCAGACTATTACATAAACTCAGATAATTAATTAAGCTAATACTATATAATTATATGACAAGCATGAAATTACTCTTTAAAATTACTATACATTAAATACACATACAGTGTTTAACTATAAGCCATGTTTGTATAGTATAAGAAAGCAATACTTGGTCGAATGTTACTACTTACTACTTAACTATATGTTAGAAATAAAGTTACAGTAATAAAATATTTGCATTTAAGAAATTTTTATAGCATAATTAACATTTTATTACATTTCATCTTAAATATATAATGAATGATTGTGCATCGTTTTTAATGGTAAATGTTCCCAAATTACTCATACATTATGAATAATTATTATTTTTAATAGACATTTTCCTAAAGTTTGTTAGTCAAATATGTTCTTTTTATTTGAATATGTTATAAAATATTGGTATTGAAGATTTAACTATAATTATTGACAACCAATATATGTTATAATTCTTACGCATCATTTATACTTAGTTTAAGATATTTAAAAAAATAAACGAGAATTTAAATTTAAGCTATTTTTTCCTATATTTTTAAATATCTATTTCTTTACAAAAAACATTTACTTAACATCTTATTTAATTCATTTTTTTAAATATCAAATTTAAGCTAAAATTGAAATTTTAAGTTTTATAAAATAATTCCATATATATATATATATATATATATATCTATATATATATATATATATATATATATATATATATCTATATATATATATATATATATATATTAGAATAGAGAATTACTCATACATTATGGCATCCTGTAGGATTCATTTAAGATATCATCACAGATATTTTTGACAACGTTTTCAAATATTTTCTGAAAGTTTAAGAAAATTTGGAGAAATCCAGGAAATTATTTTATTCTTTCATTTGAATTATAATTAACTTTTGTGCGAGAGAAATGTCTTAGCTTTACAGATTATCAAACAAGTTAAATGAACCTAAAATATCATATTTTCTCAATAACATTTCTAAAACTTATTTATAAACTTCAAAAAATTTCAAATAATTGTTTATTAAGGAATACACACACTTTATTTGTATAAAAATTAAATTATCATAGAAAATCCATTAGAGAAGATAAGTAATTTAATATGCCACGCTTTTTGATTAATGATTCCTATCTCGATCAACCCAGGGAAGTTTAAATAATTTTGACGAAGCATCCTTAAATTAATTCATATGTCATTTAATATATAGCTATCCGAAACTTTAAAATAACTGTTTGTGATGAGACAAATCTCGATTTATTTCAAAAAAATTTCAATTTGTTTACAAAACCACAACTTATCTAATTGTATCACGAGATTCTTTCAAAATATTTTCTATTTTTAATTTATTATCATAAGGAAATTCGGTTTAATGCTCTTGTGAGAAACAATTTGACAATCAAGTGAATTTTACTTGAAATATGAAGTAATGCCTAACAGTCACAGTAGTGGTGATTATTTTTTGCAATTTTCTATAATTATGCATCAAGAAATATATAATGTCTTTATTATTAATTAATAAAAATTAATTAGTGTTTAAGTAAAATTAAAATGAATTTTGGAACATAATTTACTAAATTAGTTATAACACTTTCAAAAATTTGAATAATTAATATATCATTTTAATTGTTAAAAGGAAAATTTTAAATTATTAATTACATAAAAATTATCAGCTTTATATATTTTGAAATAATTATCTTCAAAAATTATTTGCAACAATAATTTTAAAAAAATCAAAAGTTTATCTGCACACTATATATCACACAGAATTAGAAAATTTTAACTATATTTAATACCTACAATTTTCTCCTCTTTAAAAAATTAAAATAAATGTATTTGTTCTAAATTTTCTATTTCATTGATTGTATTGCTATTAAATCACTTCATTCGTAATCATTTACATAAATTAATTTCATATTGCCTCAGATTTTCTTTTAGAATTTACTCGCATCAAAAATGTGAAGAAAAACAATGAATTATTATTGTATCATTTGTAAATAAACTTTCTCTTTCAGATGTGAAATACCGATCCAGAGTTACAAAGAAGAATCGATTGATTCAACAATAGAAAGCCCTGATGTCATTCCATCTGACAGTCAAGGTAAGAAAATCATTTTGCGTCGTTATTCATAAAATTCATAAAACATTTGATTTTAGTGTATTTTATGGTAAAAGATGAAGCAATATGTCCCTTTCGATTCCTATATATGTGTACATATATATATATATATATATATATTAGAAAATTAGAATTTGAGCAATTTAATTTACGCAGCACATTGTAGAATACATAAAATTAAGAAAAGTGATGTAAGTTGTAGCTCATTTTCATTTTTAAAGTTATTTAGTGCAAGTGAGGAATATGTTTTATCTTTAACTGAAGTTCTCATATGCAAAAGTATTTTGAATCTTTGCCAAAAATAAAAAACAAAAAAAGTGAGAAATTACAGTACATAAGGATTTAAAAAAGAAAATAAACGATTTGGAATTCGTAATCCCACTATCGATATGCAAAATAAGTTCAGACGATAAACTGTACTTTAATTCCTTCCAGTATCTAAAACTTTTGCAATAGAACGATTTAAAAAAAATCGTTTGCATTGTCTAAAAAATGGACTCATTCCATTCTTCTTTTTTGTGTATTTGATGGCTAAAGACTACATTTTTTCCTTAAGTACATTCGGTAATTGAGCTAAGAAATGCGATATCCTATGAGATGTCTTTAAAAGTGGTAAGCGGAAACCTTTTTGGAATGTATTCTTTGGCAAAACTTTCCGAACACGCAATATTTGCTTTGAGATTTCGAGAGGAAAGTATCGGCTGCCAAGAGTAGATTAATGAATGACAATAGAACATTACTATCGACTGTGATTTTACGATTAGTCAGAGCCTTCTCAAACAATTGTTACTGGAGCAGAATGTTAATCATTTGCAATAAGTAAATCCGATGAAATATTAGATGATGGATTTGCTTAATTGAGAAATGTTGAACTTTGTTTAAAACTGGATTGAGAGAACATTTTTTGTTAAGAGATTAGTTTAGTTTGGTAAGTTTCTTGATATTGATTAGAAAATTTACAACAATAATTAAGTAGTTAATTTATTAAGATAAAAGTGGAAGTAGACTTTTATATTTTAAATAATTTACAATGAATTTAGGATTAAAATAGTTAATAAATGTAGATTTACATTTTATATAAGATGTAAAAAAAAAAATATTGATTTTTTTTTGTAAAATGACATGCATTTAATTTATCAAATTAATTAATAAATTCATTTAAGTATTTAATAGAAAGTCTTCCTTAAGATTTTATTTTTAATAATTTAACACATACAAATAATTTGAAATGAAACAAGTGCTTATTTTTAAAACTTAATTATGAAATTTAAGTATGGTATTATTTCTTAAATAGTCTTCAATATGTGAAATCATTAAATTACATTTATTATTCAGTGGGATTGTTTGGATTCTAAAGTATGAAAATCTCATACTCATAATTTATACAGTTTTAAATCTTACTATAATTTTTATCTCTATATCAATATTGCAAAATCATATCATGTTACCTTACACCGAATAGTTCAATTCTCAAGTCTTGTTTTAATATCAATACTTTATAAATTTCTTTCAGGATATAAGAGAATGCGGAAATTCCAAATTTCCAACAAATTATTTTAACAAAAGAATGATATTGAACGAAAGCCTCGAGTTACTTCAAAGGACTTTATCACCAGACTAATGTATTTGATTCAGAGATAATTACCATTATTCATAAAAATCACATCTCACAAAATATTCATTCAGCCCTTCAAACATGATAAAGATAGTTTTCCTGAACTACATAAACATCAGATAAAATCGTTCGAAATCAGGATTTCATATTCACAGGGCAGACCATCACTTAAGATACATATACTCCGATCCTTTACTTGTTTCCAAACTCATCAAGTCCACCAAATGATAAAATACACACTTCCGGTTTTATGAACAGCCCATTTTTGAATGGATATGAACAACTTCAATAATTGCGTGAAAACTGATAGGCCTAAATATTTATGGCCGCAATTTTCAACCGTTTGAAGAAACAAAGAACGGTCTCTAGGTCTTCTGAAAGGGGAGGATATATCAAATCCTTTATGAGAAGGGTTCCTGGTTAACGGCTCTGAAAGATTATTTATGCGAAAACTTCGACATGCCTGGAATTAATTTGATAATCGACACAACTCAAGCGAATGAGCTATGGGTGACGAAATCAATTACCAATGACTCCTTTGCAAAGGTATCTTATCCATCATACTCGGCGACACATATGCTGCTGACGTATTCGATATTTAGTTGAATTCTATTCGATATGGAGTAAGATATTAAAAATGTCAAAATGCAATTTTTTTTTATTTCTTTAGGAACGATACTAAAATAGATTATGGGAAATGAAAAATTGTGGTTTTGAATTATTCGAAAGAATATAGTTAGTTTATATTTTTCTTACAACCAGATAGTTTGATTATATTTTATCGCTTTAACTCTAATTAAAATTTAACTCTATATTTAATATTTTTCATTATTTAAAAAAAACCTGAATAGAATTTTAAAAATTCAATTTGGAATTTATTTTAACTTTAGATTTTTTTCAGAATCGATTTCATTTTTGATCAATCAATTTTTAAAGATAAATTAAGGTATTATTTCTTATCTCACTTTTAATTGTATTTATAAAAGATATTTTTTTCGTATTTTATATTATTCTTGTTTTAACTGCAATAAAAACTAACTTTTTATTAAATCAGAGTAATCCACTGACCCTAACTGCAAACTACTTATTTGCTTTATGCTATGTATGATAACTTTATATTTAATATTCAAATAAAAAAATTGCCCTTATAACCCTATTTTCAATTTTGCTTCTTCAATGAGGGCTTCTTATAAGTCGATAAGTTATAAGTCATTTTATTTAAAAAGGATGCACCATAAGAATGTGATAAAAATCACCTATCCTCCCAAATGCCCTTCTGAGGATTAACAACCATTGTAGGAGTTTGAATCGAGCAAGCTGATCAACTTGATAAAAATGGATCTTGCATGCCACAACATGATTCTCATATGCTTCTAGGAAACATCAAAAATATCATTTACCGATAATTAAAAAAATATTAGAGCTTCCGTATTTAGTTATGCAGTCTGAGTAAAATCTTTAAGGCCACATTTTGAGAAAATGGAAACATTTAAACAGAGGAATTAAAGTATCATTTGATTGATAATTATTAAGCTTAAATAAAAGTAAAAAAGTAGAAAAACTAATTTGAACTTATTTTATTATTAGAAAATATTACAGAACACATAGATGAATATTAGAGGCTGAGTAAAAACTTTAAGGCCAACAAAGAAAACAACATATAAGAAAAAAAATCAAATTCTTAGTAGGTTAAGTTGGTGCCATTTCTTCGAATTACCTTAAATATTTTTGTTTTCATGGGTGAAACGAGTTTTTGACAAAGGGTGGGGTCAGTTTTATACCCCATTCATCCTCGATAATAGTTTTCAGCTCTGTTGTTGATGTAAAATGTCTCCCATTTGCATAAACTCTTCTTGCTATGTTACCCCAAAAGTTCTTGATTGGGTTGAGGTCAGATGATCTAGCTGGCCATTTCACAGTTTCAACATTGTTGACTTGGAACCAATTTATGTGCTGTTACTTGAATGTATTGATGCATTGTCTAGCTGATATTTCCAATTTTATCCAGCAAGACATTCATCATTATCAAAAGATGATTTGTTAGGACATTTTGATATCCTAGTGAATTTATTCTACCTGAAACGAATGCAATTCAGCCCACACCATTATAAGCAAAACATCCCCAAGTCATGACAGACCCCCCACCTAATTGGCGCTAGGAGAATATATCTTTTTCATTTCTTTTATCATGCCAGTAGAAACTCCGACCATCTGGTCTATCCAAAATACATTTTTTTTCGTCAGAAAAAATAATTTCAATCCATTAGTCTCCTAGGCCATGACTTTCAGGCCAAAGTTCAAACGCCAAATTTTGTGTCTCTGAAGTAACTGAGGCTCAGTCAATTTTGCTGTATAAGTGTACATTCCAGACTTTCTAATGGTGTTATAAATCATTTTTGATAAACATTTAAACCTGTCGTCGATCAGTTCCTGGTTGAGTGCTTTCCAGTAGATGAAAGTTTTCAAACTCTTCTTTGATCACGCTAGGACAAAGCTTTAAGTCTTCCCCCATTATTTTTTTACCAACAACTGCAAGTACTACTGTACAACTGCAAGTAAAAGATGGAGCATCTTGCTCATCAAAAGTAGTAAGATGCTTATTCTCTGCCTCGATATGTTACAGTTGCTTGCTTTTGTTTACTTATAGGAGAATTTTATTTACATCTTATTGCCGTCAAGTATTCTGCTTATTGACTTCTATACCTCTATGGGGATATAAATGGCGACCTCCTTAGGTGTTGGTTTATTGCTTTAAAGTTTCATGAAGATAAATCTAAGGATCTTAATTTCAATATTCTTTTTTATTCGTCATTATCATTTTATTGGGCTGCTTGACAATCAATAGCAGACATGCTGAAGATAGACATATGGTAAAAAAGATATTTTTAATCCAACATCCTGATTTTAATTAATTTAACATGATATAATTCCTTACTACATTTGAATAGATGTCTTTTATTTTTGAATCGAAAAATACATTTTTATATGATTTAAGTTTTTATTTAATCAGTGTAAGAGATAAAACACATATTTGTGAATAAAAAATATTATTTCTGTATCAATTAAATTTAATAATTTATAATACAATTGAAATTTCTTAACTGAAGTTTTTTTTTTCGTTTTAAAACAGATTGCATCACATACATTTTAAGTGATCTCATAAATACATAAAATTCCTAAGTTAACAGCTAGAGCAGCTGGTAGATTGTTTTAAATATAGGTAAACTCTTGTAATAAAATATATGCTTTAAGAAAATAATTTGTACCATATATAAGATTAAAACTGTTATATGCAAAAATTTCAATAAACGCACGTAATATAAATGCTGACTCCATTAACGTGATATATTTTTAAGAAATTATTTTGTTAATAAATTTTAAGACATATTTAAGTAATTAATGATTTAATTTCAAAAAGTTTAAAAATATAATTAATTGATATAAAGCCCTCTGTAATTATTCTTTTATAAGGAAATTAACGATTCTGAATTCTGCTTAGTTAAAAATTGATATCAAATAAAGTTTTCATTTATAATTTACAATAATTATAAAAAAAAGTATTTTATAATACCGTAATTTAATATCTTTGTTAAAACTATTTTGATATTTATCAAAAGCACTTCGATAAAGTAAATTCTTAATGATTGAATCATATTTGATTCAGTTATTTTGTCTAAGTTTTTACACATAGTTTGGGATATTTTAGCAATAAGCATAAGTGTAGTTTTCAGTTATGAAGGAAAAAAATATAAAATACTTTTGGCCTGTGTGTGTAAGACGAAAAGGAATTAAACATATTGTTAATAGCTTTGGAATAGCAAAGACTTCTCACATATTAACTAAGATAGTTTTAATAGTAGAATAATAAAAACTGAGAGAGAGATTTTTTTCGAGATACTTATTTATTATTTCTACAAGTTTCACAATAAATCAAACTATTTCTGTGAGTAAATTTAAGACACATATGTATACTAAAATAGAACATATTATATTTGTGTATTGAAGAGAAATATTTTATAGATCTTTTAAGGCTTTATTGCTAATAAAATTTAAAGTTATTGATTGAAATTGAAAAAAAAATAATTAATAGTAATTTCAGGTATTGTGATTTGAATTTTTTATGAGTTGTGAAAATTCTAATATTTTTGAACAACATTTTTTGCAAAAATACTATATCTACAACTATTTCATTTCAGAGTTTCTTTATTTTTATTCTAAATCAGCAATCAATTTACCAAAATGGAATTAGATTATAACATTAAATATCTGTGAAAATTAATTGTATTAAGGTATTTTTAGCATGAGTTTAAAATAATCAAATAAGAGCCAACCGAGTGGATGAGTAGTTAGCGTTTCGGAATCTTACGCTATTGGTCCCCGGGATTGAATACTGTTGGAGCGTGGGTGTTTCTTTCTGTGTTTCTTTATCTGTTCTTCTGAATTGGGGTATGAATGTTGCACACCCTATAAATAGGCTTATGGTGGTATGTGTGGCGTGGATTATGTTACTCGCCTCTGTGACTTGGTCCACAAGTACCCACGGGGTAATGGTAAATGTGTTATTGTTTCTTGCGGCGAAAGCTTAGCTATCCAATACCCACCGTTCTATGAACAAAAGTGTAGGTAATATAAAATGTTTTTTTGTATTTAAATTGTTATAAAAATCTAAAACGCGTATAGGAATAAATTAAAAAGAAAACTAATCAAATATCAAAAATGAAGGAAATAGAAAAATGTTTTTCATTCAGGTTGTATTCAAAATCTATAACATATATCGATATAAAAACAATAATCACATATTTTCTGTATATAATCAGTATTCTCGTTAAATATCATTTATGAAACACGTGATATTGGCTGTACTTATATTTTTTAGCTATTAGAATTTATTGTTTACATTAATTTTGCATAGTTAATAATTTACATTAAGATGTTAATCTGTTCGTTAAAGAAGGATAAATTATTGAAAACGATAAAAAATTTAATATGCTATTTAATATAAAAAAGACATGAATATATCAATCATTTATTTTAAGTCAGGAAGTTAAGAATTTCCCATGGACAATACATATTTATTATATAATATTTCTAAATTTTGATGTTAAAGAAATAACAAAAAGCATAACTAGGCAGTATAGTTTTTTTTACAAGTATCCCATGCATTAAATTAACATCCATTTCAACACCTTTCTTATTTCATTCTTTATAATATATTTTTCTTTGAAACGCTTATTTTGAGATACATTTAAGTATATTTCTTTTTCCATTCAATAACAGATAATGGATTATAAATTACAATTGGAAGTCTGATTGCGTGAAGAATTATATCTTAGAAAATATTTATGCAATATTTTTATGAACATTATTTATAATACTGACACTATGCTATAATGGCAATAATGTTCATGAAAATTGTAAATAAGAATACTAAAAATTAAAATAGAGAGATCATTCCAAAAACTAAGTTATTTAGGTTTTGATGACGCATTTAAGATTCCAGAGAACTGAAAATATAAATAACTTAAGGTAATCATTATAAGAATGTTATATTTCTTAAGACAAACACAAAATTTTAATTTAAAATATGCCATTATAGAGAAAAGAAACAATCGAAATGCATAGAAGCTGCGTTAATGTGTTCATTTTGTTTTATGATCGGTTCATAAATATTTATTAGGTATGAAGTAAGTCAATCCCAAACGTATAGAATTAATAAAATCTTTTGAATGCTTTTGCGAATTATAATTTATTCTAAAAATAAGTTAATGTTTTATTCTTAATTCATAACAGTATGTCCTTAGGAGGCATATTTTTTTTAAAAAAATTGTTTTTTAAAGATTATTTTAAATAATAAAAATAAGTATGAACATTTTAAGAAATGTTATTTTAACGAAATGACTTGTCGCTTAAATTTCATTTCAGGTATCTAAATATTTAATTTTGCGGAGTAAAAAATACTAAATAAATTTTGTATTAGTTAGTATAATAAAGTGACTTTATTCTGGAAAAATGTTTTTCACTGCATATATATTACACAAGCAATTCAGATTTATTTACACTAACATAAGATTAGTTTTATAACAAAAAGAAATTTGCAAGTATAACTTCTGTAATATTCTATAGATTTAATGATTTAAAACTAGATTTTGAAATTATTCGAGATATTTAAGTTAACAATTCAATTACTTATTTAAAACAGAATTTTCAGATACGGATTACAAGTATATTTATAGATATATTTTAATAAATTGTACGTAATTTATTAATTAATGATTCACATTTTGTTTTTAACGTGCTAACAAAAAATATTGAATATTATAATTATTCAAATTAAATTTCTGACATTAATTAGTGTGCCATATTAATATAGCTTTATATGTTACGATGAATCAGTAATGAATTTTCATTATTTAAGTAAATTAAAACAGACAAATTACGTGTTATTTAAAAGGACATGCATTTGAAATTTTAATTTAATTAATTTATACTTTATGACTGAAGCCGTGTTTCATTGGATCTTGAAATAAAGTCTAATGCTGTAAATTTTCTGATGTTCGAATTTTATGTTTAAAACGAGATATTTAAATTTAACTTCGAATTTAAATATTGCACATAGAATAGTTTATAATGTTTTGCATTAAAAATGTTTTTAAATAATTTATGAAAAGCATAACTTTTGATAAATTATTTAGAAGTAATATTCATGATATCTCAAATAATGAACAACAGAAACAAAAATGGAAATTAAATGAAAGAAATTGAGGCATAATGAAATTTTCTCATGTACGGGTTGAACTTTTTTAAAGTGACAGTGTTTGGGAAGTCCTGTAGTGCGATCTAATAGCAAAAATGACACCAAACTAGGTATTTAGACTAATCAAGACATAAGAAAAAAACTCCTGCATAAAAAAAATTAATTCCCAAACTCACAGCTAGGGTATTTTGGGGCGCTGCTGTAGCTTACAATAACGAGAATTAGCATAAAACACGGATATCAGAGAAAAGTGCAAATATTCGATGACTGTGCCTGTGGAGAACGTTGTGCACAGAATGCGTGGTGTTATTTCTGAGAACGGTGCTCACATGGGATGTGATCTAATTATTCACCAGGGAAGTTAATGTAATAAATAAACATTAATAACTTATCTGTACGATTGTATGCATTAGTATTTTTCTTTCTCACATTTTTTACATTGTAAAGCGCTACAATATGCCCTAGCGGTGGTATTTGGAACTATTTTTTTACGAAAAACTTTTTTCGTGTCTTGATTAGTCTAAACACCAAGTTAGGTATTATTATGGCAATTAGATCGTGCTACAGTGCGCTCTAAGCATTGTCACATGCGTAAGTGGTCACGCATCTTACTGATGCAAACAATCATCAGTAAGATTCGTGACCACTTCTGTTGAAGATGCTAATTCAGCAGTGACGTTTCATACTTGCATTCAGGTTGTCAATACATTTGACTTTAAAGGACCTGTGCCCATTGTTTCAAATAGAAGTTTTCATCACGTTAATAATTCATAGAGGATTACAGAGAGCAAAAAGACGTTTCCTGAGAGTATGTACTCAACAAAAATATTGCAATAAAATAAGTAATACCGTCTCTGAACCAGGAAACAAAATGTGGATATCAGTTAGAAAGTAGACTAATACCTCTGTCTAAACCATGGCATCAGTTGTGTCATTCAGCAATACTGTTATCTGGAGTTAATGTTTCTAGATTTCCCTTGATTCATATCAGAGAGAGACATTGTCTATACAGAATCGGGACTCATCGGTCAGCAACACTTTGTTCTTTAGATAGAGTAGAGTGACCAGTATATGTGATAGAGAATTCACTGTATCCAAACTCTTCTGTGCTGCCAATTTAGTGATTAATGGGCTGATGTACTGAAGACTTTCATGCAACCGTCTATAATCAGTTTTTAGGGATATACATCACTATTCCTAATGACATCACAATGCTTAAAGAAAGTTAATCATTGACCTCATCTAAGCTTCAAGACACAAATAAGGGTCTGCGTGAAGAATTGCAACTTTTAAACCTTTACAACCATGTCTTCATAGCACTGTATTTGATATCAACTCCATAAGCGGAAGGTGATCTATTGGTTGACATTTAATGCACTGCCTATTCCTTCGAATGAATCCATTCAATTGAATACCTGCACATGTTTTTATTCAAATGCCATCGAATTATAATTTTTAGAAACTTGGAACAAAGGAATGGAGAAATAAGTACGAAACAAATGTAATTTCCAATTTAATGAAAAAAATAACAATTGCTGAAATGAACCGATCTTTATATAACATCGCATTAATCAGTTCTATTCGCAGTAGAATACCTTTGTGCAGAATTTCTTTTTTGTACTTTTTAGCAATTTACACAAGTAAAATTTGGGGATGAAACCTTAATTGCTTTTGAGTAACACGGATTTTTCTGTTTGTTGCTGATACATTTTTAAAAAACAGAGTGTATCTTGATAAAAGGAATTAAGATGTGTGTATCTGTTTTACATATTACATTTTTTATTTTCAGAATTAAATGTGTGTGTGTGTGAATTGGATAAAATTATAAGATATATATTATACCTGAAATCCAAAAATGATGAAATCACTAATTGAATATAAAAATGCAACAAGTGTATTTAAATGCTTTTTTAATCTGTTTTTAAATAAAAAAGTGATTGACAGATTTCACTAATAGTAAATTCGACTTTTTTCATGAGTTTCATGTTTTAATGAGCAAAATGATTTACCATACAAAATGTCAATTTATTTTTAATGGATTCTAATTGGACACCTTGAAGCAAGTAAGATGCTTTAAGTGCTTTCAACCAACAAGCATTGGATTTTGATTTGTTGTAATACAGAAATCTTAATTTTAGTGGTACAAATGCTTTTTCATTCAAAATATATAAATAAGATCGAAATACTTTTAAATCCAAAAATGTCCTTGTTTTTTCGAAATTCTAAATCTTCAGTCACTTGAGAAACCTTTGATTTATTTGCATATCTAAAAATTATAATAATGAATCTTCTTCGAATAATAGCTCATAGATATTGATGATACAAACGTAAGAAGTGGTCGCAGTTTGGGTATTCGTTTTGTAGGTATTGTAATTTCTTGCAAAAATAGTGTTTCTAAGTTATAAATATGGCACAAACGCTGTACTTCGTACTGGATACATTACTAGGATGAATTTATTGAAATTGATAAACAATTAAATATTTCCATAGCTGATATTTCACAGCATTAACAAGACTATAAATTTATTAATAATGTTGTAGTAACTTAATAATTGATTTTTTAACAGCTTATTTGTAAAGTTTAATGATAATAAAATATTGTAATACATTATAAATTAATATATATATTCTATAATTTTACATAAAACAATCTTTAAGTTCTATGTACACCAAATCAAGTAATTGAAAAAAGCAAAGTGTTTTTGTAAAACATTAAAAATTGATAATCACCTTATATTTTTCAATAAAAATATATTTTACGAAAAAATACCAAGAAATTTGATTTTTAACGACCATTTTTTATGAAGATTGGTATTTGTATCCATTAATGAAAATCATACAGTGGAATAATTTAATTTCAAGTTAATGTTGTATGTTGCAACATTTTTTTTAAAAAATCCCGATGCCAATACCCTTTTATTTATGCATTCTAATATGATCTACTAAGAATTTAAGCAATGGATAAAAATAATTTACATAAGTTTAAGTAGATTGGATCTATTAGATAGTATAAATATATGTATAATAGAAGCATTTAAAGTCTTTGCTCCATAACTAGATTAAAGTAAGTTTTCTTTGTTAAGATTGATCCTTCTTCCATTCAACATAAAGTAAAAATGCCATTGATAAAGATTCTAACTTTATTAAATTTTATTTTGCTGCCTTTGTTCACCATATGTAATTTAATGGAATCCAGATGTGTGCGACGGTTATTTACTTTTCGTGTATTCAAATATGATTTCCTATAAAGCACTAAAAACACACAATTTAAAATATTTTGCATAATATTTGACGTGAACCATAGCTATTAATAAAATTGGATATAAAAAAGCTCTGTTCTGCTGTCAAAATATAATTAAAATTATTTTTTCCTAAAAAACAACCTATGTAGTTTAGCAACAATAGACGAAAATTTCATTAAGAGAATCAGGATAAAACACTTCATCTACAAAAGATCATTTTCGAGATATAAATTTTTACAAAAATCGATATTTTGCCTTTGCGAAAATCATTTTAATTAAAAACTGGAAAAAAAAAGAGAACAGCGTTACAGGAAAAGAGTTCTTGAATAAAACATAACGAGCAACAAGGTGAAATTCGTTAAAAGTTATTCGATGTTCTTTGAAATGCATAAAGTTAATTAAGCTGGCGAGATCTAAAAATATTTTTCTGATTTTTTTTCGTTAATATTATCATGTATTTATAAATTTGATAGGAAAGTAAAAGAAAAAAGGTAGAATCAAAATATTTTTTTGACTTTAAGAGAACATAGGCTAATTAGTTCCGTATTTCATTGAAGTATTTAGAAAAACAATCCAGAATAAAAATAACTTTAAAAAGTTTGCTGTATTTATTAAAAACTTGAAAAATCAATGATTATTTTTCTTTTAATTTTGAGGAATGAGAAAAAATAATTATGTATTATTAAGATCTTTCGTATAAAATAATTTTAAAAATAAACAATACATGGTGCTTATTAATATTGTATCTACAAGTTTATATGTTAATGGATACTGAAATCTTGAGTTTTTTATGCTGATTAGCCTTGATGAGAAAATGAAATTAAAAGAGTCATAAATGTTTAATAATATAATATATTCAGAGAAAATCAGATTTCAAAATTTTTGTTGTAAAGTTTGATATTATATTGCAGATCGGAAATTATAAATAATATTAATTAACCGAAATATAACAGAAATATTATTTAAAAACAATATCTAACCAATAAATTATTATCAATATTGTTAATAGCATGCTGGTTTCTGGTTTGTCATTTGATTTATCTTGTCTTCATTTTCATATTCAGTGACGTTAACTTAGTAAATTTATTTAAATAAAAAAACTTAGTTTATGAAGCGAAATAAGTTTATCGTCGGTACACAATTCAGTGTTTTCTTCTTTAAGCTACTTTCTTTCACTGTTTCATTTATTCGGCATAAAAATGTCTTGGTTAGTAAAGTTTATTCTTCCTAGTTTTAGATTGTGCTATGTTTCAATTTTTAAATTCCCTTCCTAATTCGCGCGAGAATTAATTGCGAATTTTTGTGACAGAAATATTATTACCAATAAATCGTGTCCGCATTTCAATTTTCAAGACTAAGGAATTATATTATTAAAATTCTTCCGAAATTTGTTTTTGCGTTCTTTCTCAAAGAAATCTGGATTATTCATAATAAGTAAGCAGGAAAATCGGTCATTTATTGATTACTTTTTGTCAACAGTTTATTTTATCATTTTTTTTTCAATATTCAGCTATTTCTTGTTGATTATAATAGGTACTAAATTTTACAACTGACTCAAAAGCAAAGTAAACTTAAAATTAAATATGTGCATGAAAAGGAAATAATTTATGTATTTAAAAATGTATGTTTTCTTTTCACATTCCCATATGAATAGAAGAATATGATTAAATTAAATATCATTTAGCTTGTAAAAGTACTCACAAATAAATGTCACAGGCTAATATAGATTATTTTCAACCTATTTTGTATTTAATTTGAACCAAATGTTTTTAATTGCTTTTGAGTGTATCTCTTGCTTAATAAAGATGGAAAAATTAAGTGATTTTTGTAACTTTTTCTAAAAATGTAAATTAAAGTGTCTTCTGAGTGTTTGTATATTAGTCTTTGTTCATAAATATGTTTAACAATGATCTCTGAGTTTATGAATGAACTTACATAAATAGGAAGACGTAATGTATATTAAAAGTAGAATAATTATATTTCAGTCAAGTGATTAGATTTTCATGTAAAATGACCATTCTCATATAAAATGACCCAGAGAAACAGCCAAAAAATATGAAGTTTGCAACAGAATGCATAACAAACCTTGACAGGAATTAAATATATTTTTCTATATTATAACTTCATTTCGAGTGAAATACTAAAGTATAGGCTTGAATGTAGGAATTAACGGGGAAATGTTAACCAGAAGAATCGGAAGTCTAAAAAAAAGCAAATGTACTTTATTAAAAAACATTTGTCTACTAAAATAAGAAAATTATAGCACTGACACAGATACACGCATAACTAAATAACTGCTTTAGCCATTAAAGTCTATGAATAGCGCTTCAGCATGTTTAGAATGTGCTAGAAGTTTCTTGCAAAAAAAATCTCAGTTCTGTTTCAAACCAGGTCTTCAGTATTTTCATTTCATTCTATAAGTAATAAATGTAAATTATCTAGCAAATTATGGAAAAGTCATAAATTAGGAATTTAGAAAAGGATGACGTTTTAAATGTTCAAGATGTTTTAACAGCAGCCATAGCGGCTTAATGTCACCCAGTTTCATCTTTTTTTTAAACCATAACTCATTAGCAAAATATCTCATGCCCATTGAAAATTTTGAAAATATTGGTTATCCTATTTTAATTCATCATATTCAATAAATACTTTAAAATTTTCACTTTTGCATCAATTTATAGTGATACTAGAAACGCTCTATATTAGTGTGCTAGGAAATATTTGAAACAATGACTTCAATCAGCTCTACATACATATTTCTTAATTGTTTGCCTTTTTATTGACAGTGAAAAAGAAAATCGTTCCATCAGTTGGCGCCGAGATATACGAAACAAAATAATCTTTATATCAGTTATCCGTTCTTATCATTTGCTGTAAGTGATTTTAATACAAAAATGAACAATAATTGCCTTAATAAAATGTAAAGGAATTTTAATTTTCCACTCAAATCCCAGCACAAATTTAGAAAAATTGTCAATCTTATCTTTCTATAGTATTTTTAAAAAATATAAGACTCTAAAGCATATAATGAAAACTTTATACATAAAAGTCTTCAAATTAATATTTATTATAGCAATATTCAAATGTATAAAATGAAATGTAATTATTTAACTACTTTAAAATTTGAATTTTTTTAACGTAGTATATTTTCCAATTTATTTTTCTTACAAAAAATTCAATAATCATATCCTTTTAATATTCCCATGATATCGTTTTTAAATTAGCGTATATCTTTAGTTATTAACAAAATATTTGGTTACTCAAGCAATTTATAATACATACAATATGTTTTGGATGAACATATTACAATACACAGAAATTACCTGGTATAATATATCTTTATATCTTTTCATTACTTTATTTTTCCATACTACTTTGAAAACATATATATTACACAGATTTTTTCCTCATTAATTATTTTCAACGTATATGCATATTTTTTATTTTAAACATTTTAAAAATATGTACATAATATTTTGAAACCATAACTTATTGTATAGTAGCTTATGTTACTCATAACGAAATTTTTCATCATAAGTGTCGTTCCTCCAAGGTGATTCATTAAAGAAACTCTCTCTTTCTTACCAGTATATTTATTGAATTATCTTGAGAGTTACTTTTTAAATTAACCGTAGATTTAAAGGATGACATACCTATCATAACAATCATTAAATGATGATGATAAATAATATGATAGCACGAAATTTGCTTAAGACAGTGAAATTCTTCGTCACTTTATTACCGAAATTTTAACATCTTTCTTTAAGGATCGCCAAATAAAGTGAGGTTAATTAGTTTTGTAGTTAGTTAATTATTTATTGTTAATATTTTGAATTCTAATAGATTTTACTTGGAGAAAAATCAAAATCATTCAGAATATTTGAAAATATTTTGATGATTTACAATTACAAGTGTTTAGATTTTATTATTTTTTTCAAAATAATCCATTAAAATTTTTTTCTTACTTTCAGGAATAAAAAAATATAAATATTAAAAAAAAAGATTAATTGAAATGAATTAGCATTTTAACATGAATTTGCATATAATATTGTTATTTATCTTAAAATTTATCTTTCTGTTATTTATTTCTAAAGATAGTTTTTGAAAGTAATAAAACACTAGATTTGTATTTTCTTAAATATTTCTGTTCATAAATTGTATATTTTATTCCGCCATTAAATCAATGATATGGTAGGATTTCTCAAATGTTTAACAATAACTTTATTTGATTATAAACACAGCTATAAAAATAAATGAAATAAATTGAACAATGTTAGTTTAAAACTCAATAATACAAATTTTATGAAATAGAAATCATTTCTTCATTGAATGAACACAATATCAAATAATTAATTAGATTTTTATACGAATATATATTTAGTGAGTTTTTTTGGTAGATAATCCAATTCTCTTTTTTATTTTTACTCCTAACACATATTTTTCATTCGGCTCAATTTAAGGTGGAATGAGGTTATATCTTAAATAGCCAACCTGTCCCTAAATTTGGAGCAACTTCCGGAACAAAATGAACAAAATCTCTTCTTTTGAGTTTCTCAAGAATAAAAAAGATTCTAATCTCTTAAACGGATAGGGAAGAAAGAAGCATCTCAGACTCCACAACACTTACTATTTTTCACTTCCCAATCTGCCCAACCCATATTGTGTATCTTTCATCTCTCCACATCTCTTCTGTCAGACATTCCCGGAAGTTTGACGTGTATCCAATCACTTCTCACCATGCTATTCCTCTATTGGATTTTATTGGGTAGACGTAGTAGGGAGCCTTCCTTTCCTTATTCGTTTACACAATCACGATTTCCCTACGAACTTTTTAGAGAAACCGTTTTTCTTGATTTGTTGGGGAAAACAGGGTGAAGTTATGTGCAATTCGGGACACTCTTGGTGTGTATTTTCCCTCTTGCCCGGAAGGATGAGTCTACTTGAGGTCTTTATTTACGACCGAAGAGGCGAACATGACTTCGGCAAAAACATGCCTCAGTTTTTTCTTTATTGGTTGGAAGTTGATATTTTATACGGCATCTAAAATTAAACCAATATCATGCTTAACATTATAATATATATATATATATGGGTTCAAAATCTTAATTTTATAAAAAATATTAAGATAAACAATTTTATTACAGATAAATTAAGTTATCAATATCATTACTTTATACAATATTAACTCTTTATTTAAGTAAAAAATAATTCAATAAATTTTAATTGAAAATTCAATTGAAATTTTGTTTCGTAATATTTTCCTCAATAGAAATTTAAGCAAGCAAAACAGATATTTTTTTTTTAAAACTTATATAAAAATGGTGTTTTTTTTAAATTAGTTATGTAAGAAAATGATTATTTCACTTGTAATTCTGAAAAGTCTGACGATATATTATAGATGTTTTAATGAGAGTTTATTCATAATTTATTAAAGGCAAATAGAAAACTCATTATATTTTGTAGAAATTAAATTCATATGATACAAATTAAAGCAGAATTGTTAAAAGTATACATATTCTAATAATTCTTAGTGCTCAAAAGTAATTATTTAAAAATGCAATGAATATGAAATAGTAATTAATGTCATAAAAGAATTTCTAATGCACTAGGCATGTTATTTAACATGGAATTTTAGACATGTTATTTAACATAGACAATTTTAGCATGGAATTAAATATCACTTTAAAATTTTAAAATTATTATTTTAGAAATTTAAAGCTTGGATTTTACTTAATTATTTTAAACAGATTTTATTTGTAACTATGCGTGTGTAGATTGAATTCAACAAAACATTATATTCATTTCCAATTGATTGCTAACTATTTTGCATTCTACTTAAATTATATAAATTAAACTGATTTGTCGGAAATTAAGAAATAGCAAGTTCTTACTTTAAATCATTTTTAAATAAAAAACATGTAATATAATTATTGCTATAAATTGTTCACAAAATATGCAGTAGTTAACGAAAATAATAATTAATAATATATATACAAAAGCGTTTATCCTTACCAGTTCATGAATTTATATGTTTTAGTTAATGTTTGAATTCACATTTAAACACAGGAAATACACTCATAGCATATAAAATTCATTGATTTTTTCTATATCATTTATAAGTCCTCTAAACATATAAATTTCAGGATTTACAAATTTACACAAATCATTTGAAATATAAATTTTTTTAAATGATTATTTAATTTATAGTATATAAAACAATCGATAAGTATTTTTTTATTTTTTTTATTTGTGAAAACAAAAATATCTCCCTGTGCACCAAGGAATACTACACAGGGCCTGAAGATACAACAAATGTACTACATAACAAATCCAAATAAATCATGAGATGAAAATAATAATAATAAAAGTAGGCAGATAGAAAAAAAGTCTTAAAAGTAAAAAAGAGTTAGATAAGAGCATGGATATGCTCTTCTATAATTCCTTTAAAACTTTAAAAAATTCAAAATTCTTTTTCTTTAATGTCAAAGTGCAATTTAAATTTGGACTAAAACAGAAAACTATGCCAAACTCATTCTGTATTATTATTCATTTGAGTATAAAATTCAGTTTTAACAAGAAGTCAAATTCACTGATAAATGATTTTTGGAATAAAAAATTAGAATATTTAAATCATTTAATAATCATTAATGCATAATTTGTTACGTTAAAATGAGACTCGGATGTATATCATATACAAATATATATAAGTGTACTTATATATATATTATGTATATCATATCTACATCATAAGTGTACTTATTAAATTTTTTTATTGAATGAACCAATCAGTGGTGTACCTATGTTTTGATAAAACCAACTACTACTTTCATTTTCCTTGACGAATATAATCCGATTCGATTTGTACGCTTGAGTTTTATATAAATAAATGTATTTCAATTTATTTCAATATATATATATATATTACGATTTGTAGCAGAAATAACTATGTTGCTAATAAAGTCAATGTAATATATTTCCTGTCATTCTGTCATTTTTGATTATCTAAAAATCAGACCATTTAAATATTCTTGGGTCACAGAAGCCAACACGTGCACTAATTTAAGTATCAGCAGTTTTGTGAGAAAAGTGTTGTGTCATTTTGTCAAAAAGAAAAGGAGGATCAAAAGATCTGAACAGGTGTGGTGCAGCTGCTGGCTCACACCATTAACTTGATGCCCCTAATGGAGTCATCCATCAACTTGATGCATCGCTTCATTTCAGTTCTTTCGTCATGTTGTATGTTTTGCTTGAAGGTGAGCTTTTCGTGTTTCTCCTCATTACTAAACAGCTAAATCGGGGCGAAACAAAATATTGCACATCACTGATGAAGTGGAATTCGAAACTTCTTTTGTGATTGTGTAATTTACTTTTGATTAACTGCAGAAGATTTTTTTCTTATGTTGTTCTTAGAACCCGGTCTTCCCCAGAACAACTATATTAATATTTCATTGGATGTTTCCCTTTCTTTTTAGGAATTTCCTTGACAGATATCATCAATCATCAGCAGAAAAAATAATAAAATAGTAATTAAGATTTAATTTGTTTCCACTAAACTGCGTATAGTAGTTCTGCTATTACCATAATTATACAGAGACTGCTATTACCATAATTACATATTAGTCATGTGAAACAGATTAAAAAGTATTTAATTAATATCAGTCACAAATTGTTTTGACTTAAGCTTAATTTTCGGTATTTTTTTTTTTTTTTTTTGAATATTTTTGTTATCTAGGATTTATTGCGATGATTCCGGTAAATAGAAAATATATTATTAATGGTACATTTGATGAGAGTTTTGTAACTAATTACATGTTAACAATAATATAAATCATATTGTATACATAATTTAATCACAATTTTGAAATTTTAAGTATTATAATTTGAAATTAATTTTCCTAATCACATTCATGAAAGCACAATGCTGTTCGTTACTACAAATTAGGAAATGAATATTTCTTAATGAATATCTATAGACATGAATAGTGTTTACGCATTCCATATAGCATTGTGATATGAAGTACCCTTTAAATTCTCATTCTGTATGAAACATAGATTAGAAATTGAAATATTGATTAGTTCAAAATCGGATTTAAAATTGGACGCAATATAATGGCTTTAAAATATTTCATACTATGTTATTCAAATGATTTTATTTTTAAACCTAATTGCTAAAAACATGCTAACTCATGTACACTAAAAGAATAATTCAAATGATTTCTTAAACCCTTAAAACTTTTAAATTACTAATTATTGCTATATTTCAAAAGCTATTATGCAAAAATAAGAATTTTTTACTTGAGTTGCATTTGATGTTAAAAAACTTCACACCAAAGCATTAAACGGTAATAAAAACGTTACAAGGGTAAATGAAAATGCCTTTTCTCAAATGAAACACATGCTAAACTTAAGGCAATTATTAGATACATGGTTTCAAGCTACAAATATAATGTCCAAGTGAAGTATTCATCGAGTGCATCTGAAACAATTATCTAAACTTAAATAATCATATTTATAATTTATTAGTTTTTAACGTTTTTCAAGTTCTTAAATGAAATGCATAAAGCAATATTTTAGACTACAGAATAAGTATGTAAAACTTATGTCAAAATTTATTCATTTTCCTATCTCAAGTATGTTGTCGTTTACAATAATATCGATACACTTAGCATATATCGGTTTTCGATAAAGCTCATATCGATTTCAATTCGCATCCCATCCTTTCAGTTCAAAATTTCCTCCGATTTATCTGAACAAGTTGAAAGATAAATACAGTCATTAAATTGTGCTAAAATTGTATCTGCCGGCATTTGCAGCACTCAGATATAATGAAATCGTGCTTCAAGGGATGAACTCTGAATTCATAGAAAAGCGTAGCAAATTAAGTTTGATTTATAATAAGAATATGACAGCTTTAAAAACTGAACAGCTTAAATATTTGAAAATTTAACAGTTCCATTTTACATAAAGAGCATAAAATTCAAAGCTAACTGTGAAACTTCTTTTATTAAGAAATTGTAAAAATAAATTTCTTCCATATTTCTACCTGTAGCAAGCAAGAGAACAATTTCCTTAATTAATATAAGTTCTTATAAATGATTTTTATGCGGTGTACTATATAAAATAGGTAGAAGCCAGGTTTGTAAATTTCCTTTCCTTGAAGTGGATGAGAAGTCTGCATTTAAGAAAATTCGTGTTAAGGATGGAATTTATACTACAATCTTTTGTGTGTGAAATGAAGATCAAATCATATTTTTTTTCTCTACCAGCTACAATACATAACTACTTTTAAAGTGCAGAATATTACATTTCTTGAAAAAATAACCTAACTCTAAGGAATTTATATGATTCGCAAACACCTAATAAATATAATTAATAAAATATTTTATGAAGAATTTTATTACCTTTAACGTATTAATTATATATTTTTGCGAATTTCTTATACTTGCTTCTATGGTTACTTCCGGAATTCGAAACAACAGCACAATTTGGCGTCCCATTTTTGTCCATTTTTGATGATATGCAAGGCATGTGATCCAGGAAATATGATATATAACTTGTTGCAGAGTACGTGTTGTATTTGTGTATGAAAATACACAAATACACCACGTACTCTGCAACAAGTTACGTGTGATATTTTATTAAAAAAATTGCTGATCAAAGTGACTTTAATTGTGGTAAGACTGTAATAGGCCGGATATTGATAACGATTGTTTTCGAAATAATACTGCTCGTCAACTGTACCAAAGCAGCCATTGCCATTACCGATGAAAAGTGAATGAATGAAGAAAACTAGTGGCATAAATGCAATATTTGGAAATCCAATTAAGATACAGCTTAGGCATTGACTGAATGCTAAGCAGGTCCAAATTAAAGTATTTTTAAGTGCGATTCAGTATGAGTCATCGTTTTACATTTCGTAGATTACTACCTCTATGTTACCAAGAAGATGAATTGCCACAATTCTATATTGTTAATAATTTGTGAACGTCTAATAGAATGACCTATGTTATTCATCTCATTGTCAATCGACTACTCGATATAAGAACTTAGATAGACTACTCATGAATAGACAACGAGCTAAGGAATTACGAAGAAACAAGCTTTGCGTCTTCAGTAAATCTCAATCTCAGCTTCATGAAATTTGCTGAGACCCTTTAACATTTCCCATTCATAGTCACTAGATTATTACGTCACATTTTCCATATTTTCTAAAATAAGTCACGTACTGATATTTCTGGATAATTTTACTTTTATATTATTTTGGTGAGTAAATGTTGAGTGGTGGTTGTAATGTTATTTGGTCTACATTGCAAACACACACACACACACACACACACACACACACACACACACACACATATATATATATATATATATATATATATATATATATATATATATATATATATATATATATATATATATATATATATATATATATATATATATATATATATAGAAAGAGGAAGATGATGATAAAGATGTTGGAAGACATGGATGTATATAAGTACATTTATTGAATATAAATTGTAAAAACCCAAAGGACCTTGTATGTCGGAGTATAAAATTTAATTGATGATTAAACATCAAAAATAAATTTATATTTTAAATTATATGCGATTCAATTTAAACTAAAGATTTTTCTAGATCATATTTGATGTTCTTTTTAATTTTTTTTTAGTTGCTAACAAGAAGAGAATATATTTATTATTCTGCAAATTATTTCTAATGTGATCACTCAAAACCTAAAATGCAATTTTTAAAAAAAATTGTTTACTAGTAAAATTTTTAATATTTTGATATATTTGACATAAATATAAGGTGTACAATCCTTTGGATGTTTTATAATTAATCCTTTAAAAATTCTTTTCATATATATGAGTTTTATAAACTTTTTTTTTAAATGTACATGCTATTCTTCTTCATTTAACAATTTTTCCTTTCTTTTAACATTTTTTAATTTTATTCTTTAATTGTGTTTCAAAAAATTAAATGTATTTAATGTTACCTTTAAATGTGTTGTGGGTCTTTTTATCTTTTAAATGTTGTGTCAGTAAGGCCTTAAAGCTCATTTTGTAATTTAATAAAAAAATGTATATCATTTAAAATTTATAATTTAGTTTCCCGCCAAAAATATCTTTAAAGTGAAATAAGCACTTTTTTTTAGTTTATACGCCTGATGCTAAAAGTATTCATCTGGAATGCACAAGAAGAATGAACGAAGAAATGTACAAACTTCTAAAGCAGAAACAAGATAATTATGAATCTTTAATACCAATGAATGACCAGAGTCGTTCTGAGGTAGTATATATTTTCTTAGTTTTTAAATGTAAAATATCATTTTCTATTCAAAATATATTTGTAAACCCTTGAATTTTAAATAAATTGGGTTGAAAAATTTTATAAATATTTGAATAATTTCTATCAGAAACCTAATTTTTAGATGCATTTGCATATAATAAATCCAATGTGCAATGGCACCTATAGTTATTCAGAAAGCACATCATTAATCATTTTTTAAGTTACTTTCAGTGCATATGTTTTATTACGTTTAATACTTAATAAAGAAATATTTTACATGTAAGCAAGCTTAAACTTAGTTTGCAATACTGTGCCATATTTTTACACAATATAACTGTGATTCTGCTACTAAATATATTTTTAATAAAAATATGCAGTGGTATAAAATCATTTAGAATTATCAGAGCGAATTTTATTGTATTATTAATATACAGAAAAATATTGCCAACAAAATTTGAAACATTAAAACCCATGATCGAAAATTAAAAATTTTCAAAATTGTTTCATACATTGAGTATTCATTTTTTGTGGTGCATAAGAATAATACATGCGGACTTCATAGGATAAGGTTATTTTACTGAACTCATAACAAGAACTAAAATCTGTTACTAATCCCAGTACAGAAGACGTTAATTGATATTTTGCATTTTCTTCCAATGCTTTCACTACATAAAAAGAATACTAAAATTGAAAAGGTATTGAGTAAAAATAATGTTATAAAAGGCAAATTCATTAGATATCTAGAGAATTTTATCCATACTGATTATCCATCACGAGATTTACTTCGAATATAATAGATGAAATGAAGTATTAAAGCTATTCATTAGCAGGTAGAAAATAGGTGCTCTTGTGTGTCTAAATAAGTGTATCATTCAAAATTTTCATATGCCAGCAAACTCAGTAGCCTATTACAATAGGGCTTAAATAGTTTTGCCGATAGTATTGTAGTATTGGAGTGACACCAGCAAGCGATATCACTACCCATCAAAACATGTCCACTCTGGGCAAATGTGGGCCCAAAGTATGGCATGGCCTTGGAACGGTATTGATAAAACTGACATGACCGCTTGCTCGATATTTCACCAATGTCATTCCATTTGTGGTCCGAATGTTTTCGATATTTTTCCCAGCGCCGGCAAGCATTAAATGACTGACCGCAAGCCACTAAATAGAAATTATTTATTTTTTTAAATCACGATTGTTTTTTGTTTGTAATATTTGTTCGATAAATTTTTGTTCAAATTGCTACATTACTTTCACTGTTTATTCATGTAGCATGTAAGGTTTCGTCTAACATAGCTATCTCGTTCATTATAGAAAAAATCTAAAAAATGCCTCACTTACTGCTTTAATATAATTAACAATTGGAAACAGAAAATTTTTAATTGTTATTAAATATTAGTTGTAGTGTTTATGAAATAAGTATTTCAAATATGTTCGATCATATATCTTCTTAATTTTGAAATCAAATTTTTAGCATCTTCAGAAGTGCATATAAATATGAGAAAACTGTTGGGTTTACTTATTTTAATCAACACCTAAACAATTTTTAATCGAACAAAAATGTATAGTTAAAATATTTTTTGTAGTTGTTATTTATGACACTTGGACTAGCAGAGCTCGCTATGACATTGGCTATGCGAATATAAGCCAGTAGGGTGCATCTTTCGTTTAACCAAAGCACCACGAAGTATGACTTTGTTCTAAACTCTTCTGATAGATGGCATCACAGGAGGACCCACCCCCTCAATTTTCTTATTAATCTGAAGGGGAAGGAAATTTTCTCCACACCATTACACTCATGATAACTGTTCAACGACCGACCACAGGACTTTCGATTCCACAGATTTAATAAGCATGTACTCTATGGGTCTTTGACGGCGTTAGAAATCGAGTTCCGCCCTTACGGCTAGACGGCCGATGATCTAATCCTAAGGCTACGAAGGTCCTTAAAATATTTTTTAAACTTGAGAAATTAGTTTCTTTGATGTAATTGTTCAATAGATCATAAATTTATTATTTGTATTAATCTATATTCTTATCATTTAAAATATTTGTTTATTGATAAAAAAATAAAATATAAATTATTTAAATATTTTTTAATATTCTAAAATATTTTTATTAAATAACCATTTCACAATAGCAGAAATAGAATAATTTTATAAATAATCAGTGCGAATGCTAAATTCAATATTACGAAAAAGAGCTCTAATATATCAAATAACTTTAATTTCGAATTTCTTTTGTCGTTGTTGCATTTGTAACAGTAAGGTCTTGAATTCAGAGAAAATTTAATAGTGCCACTAAATTTAACAATTCCACAATAGGACCCATATCGACGTAGAATCGTAAAGCATGTATTAGACCTATATCAGCTGACGAAATTCACAATTTGCCGGCAGTTAGCCATATTAGGACCAATACTTGTTTCTGAAAAAATTTAAGTACAAAATTTTGATGGAAAAGGTGGCAACATGGACGCCATTGCTGTTGTTGACGAATTTTATGCTTCCTGTGAAAATAAATTAAAAACTGTTGAAAATGCTCTTAATTCCAGATCAAACATGAATCAACAGATGAAAGAAGATGCAAAGAATGCTTTAAGTGAGTTACGTTGTCTTATTTACTCAAATTTTGATAAATTTAAAAATGTTCAGTCACGCATAGCTTATGAAAACGTGTTAATGAAAATACACGAAAAAAAATCGTATGCGAGTGTAGTGGCGCCATCTACAGGAACATTTCAAAAACAAATGAGCGATGGAAAAAAATGCAGTCTCATTATCTCTGCGAATGAACAAGGAACCCTTAAAATTGGAGATATTAAAAACATCATAAAAACGCAAGTCAATCCAAGAAGCAATAAAATTGGTATTAAAAACGTAAGAAGTCTTCCAAATGATAAACTGTTGGTTGAATGTGTGTCTGACAATGACAGGAAAAAATTTCGTGAGGTTCTGGCTAAAAATTGCACCTCTCTTTCTTCAACTCTTGCTAAACGAAAATATCCTGCCATTATTATTAAACACGTTCCTAACTCACTACATGATGAAGAACTTATCAAGGTCTTATTTGAGCAAAATTTTGAAATATCAGTATCTGAGGAAGAAATTTCAGAGTCTAAAGTTCGTTTTACGCTGAAGAAATTTGGGGACTCAAGACATATTATTATTAGTGTTCCACCTAATATCCGTAAACAAATTTTATGGTTAGATCTCTCAAGCTTGACTGGTCTGTGTGTGAAGTTGATGATTTCGTTATTATACATAGATGTTTTAAATGTTTGAGTTATAATCATAAGGCTGCTGATTGTAAAAACCACCTGGCTTGTTTCACCTGCTCAGGTAACCATAAAAGCTCAGAGTGTTCTAATAGAAATCATCAAGTTTGTGTTAATTGTGCTAAATTTAATAATAAAACTAAAAATCCTTCAAAAAGAGTTAATATTTATCATAAACCTTATGATAGTTGCTGCTTGAGTGAAATTTTCATGAAGAAATTATCAATCTCGTATTGACTATGAATAATAATTATTGTTCTCTATTACGTTTTGTGCAATTAAATCTACACAAGTCTAAAAACGCTACGCAGCAACTCATTCTCAATATGGAAACTGATAATATCGATGTTGCATTGATTCAAGAACCTCACTGTTACAAAGAGAGCCTTCCCGGATTTCCTAGTCATTTCAAAGTAGTCTCTGATTACCAATCAGATGTTATAAAATCAGCGATCATCTTTCGCTCGAATAACATTTCTACCTTTGTTCATCATAATTACTCTGATTATAACATGATTTCCGTTGAAATCACTGTAAATGATTTAGATTTTATTCTGCTTTCTTACTACTTTGAGCCGGGTAGAAATATAGATGCTGATTTACAAAAGATTGATTCTTTCATTTCTAATGTTAATTCTTCTCGACTTATTTGGGGAATGGACTCTAATAGCAAAAGTAATGTTTGGTTTAGTCCTTATTCGGATGCTAGAGGAGATAAACTATGTGATTTCTTCAGTACCAAACAACTCTTTGTAGTTAACGAAGATTTCGGTCCTACCTTCTGTTCAACTCAAGGTACTAGCTACGTTGATATTACTGCTGTTGGAGAAAGTTTATTGCAAGATGTCATCAATTGGTCGATTCCTGACTACGACTTGCTTTCTGACCATAGGATGATTTACTTTGAAATTGCCTTGGCTGATAATACTACGAACTCTTTACCCCAAAACATGCCTCAAATCTTTGACTGTAGAAGAGCAAATTGGTCTCTTTGTCAGACTAAATGTTATGAGGCTATCAATAATTGTAGCTTTGAGGATCAGCTTTCTACTTGTAATGACCCTATTTGCCTAGAAAGTCTAATTTCTGAGCTTCAAAATGTCATGATTTCTGCAGGAAGGATAGCTATTCCTTTCAAGCATTATGATAAACGAAATGTTCCTTGGTGGACTTCTGAAATAGCATGCATGTGTAAAGTTAAATGCCTCAAGACGTCGTTTTCAAAGAGCCAAAACCCCGATTGTCAAGGAAATTTTTAAATCCAATTACCTCAACTTTAAAGAAGAGTATAAGAACTTAATTAATAACTCAAAATTAAATTCCTGGAAAGACTTTCTTTCTGATGTTACCCCTACAAATGTATGGAAGAAGATTTATAAAGGCATGAAGAGAAACTTCAGTAAAAGTGTCGAGATAACTGGCATTGAAACCACTTCAGGTTACTTTACATCTTCTTTTGAAGAATCTCTTAGTGCTATCTCAAATTTTTCTTTCCCAGATGACAATCCTTCTAACGATAATTCCTTTCAGCAAAATATTCGAGAACAATCTAACAAGAACTATTCTGTAGAAGATGATGTACCTTTTACAGTTAATGAGGTTAATACTGTTATTCACGGTTTGGCCACTGGAAAATCTCCTGGTCTGGATTCCCTTTCCAATGAAATGATTAAATACTTTCATCAGTGTTCTCCTGCTGTTCTTCCTGCTGTGTTCAATTTATGCTTAAAATTTTCTCTCTTCCCTAATCTTTGGAAAAATGCTAAAGTTGTTTTAATCCCAAAGAGTTTGAACTCTAAGCGACCACACCTTAAGAATATTAGGTGTATTAGTTTATTGCCTTGCATTGGAAAATGCCTCGAAAAGCTTCTCACAAGCAGACTAAGATGGCATCTTAACAATCGTAATTACACTAGTAAAGACCAATATGGATTCACACCACAGAAATCTATTGAGGATGCACTACTGCGACTTGTTCACATTATAGAGGAAGGAAAAAAGAAAAATTTATTCACTATTCTCCTTTCATTGGACATAAAAGGAGCGTTTGATAACACATGGTGGCCCCTTATTATTTTCTTAATAAAGGAGGCTTTTACTCCTTCAAATATTCTCAATCTCTTCCCCAGGTTCTTGAACAACAGAACGGCTGTTCTCACTCTTGGTAACAAGTCGAAAGTAGTTAACATCCAAAAAGGATGTCCACAAGGCTCTGTATCTGGCCCATTTCTTTGGAACCTCATTATGAATGATTTACTCAAAAAATTGAATGCATTTAAGTGCTGGAAAATTGCTTTTGCGGATGACTTCTCGTTATTGTTCAAAACAAAAACTTTCCTGATTTATGCAGTACCGCTCAAGATATTCTTGTTTTTATTCATAATTGGGCTCAACAATACAAGCTGGAATTCAATCATAGCAAGTGCAAAGTAATGATGATTCACAAAAATACTAACATTGATGCCACAATCAATCTTGTTATGAGTAATAATTTTCTGGAAGTTGTAGATAAAATTAAATATCTTGGTGTGTTGTCGATAGCAAACTTCACTGGAAGGAACATCTGAAATACATTTTAGCTAAGGTTAATATTCTTACAAATGCATTTTATAGAATTTGCAACAATAGTTATGGTATTAAATTCGAAGATTCTAAACTGATTTATAAACAAGGCATTGTTCCCATTATTCTTTATGCATCGCGAATTTGGGGAGACAGTTTGAGGAAAAAAATAAACCGAAAACACATCAGGAAAATGCAAAGAAAACTGCTCTTGAGGATTGTTAAAGGATATAGAACGATCAGTTATGATGCTCTCTTCATTCTCTCTGGTCTTCCACCTCTTGATATTGTGATATTTCATCAAAATCAGGCTTATCGTTATGCACAAAACTCCTTTTCTAACCATCTTGATGGTGATTTGAACTTTCTTCCCTACCTCATCCATCTACAAGATCTCCTGCTTCTCTTTTGCATTTGACAAGGTAAGGAAGAAGACTATGACCTAATTTACTTTACAAATGGGAGTAAAGTTAATGAAAAAGTAGGTCTTGCATACGTATGCTTTCAGAATGGGGTTGAAGTGAGTCATCAAGTATACCGCATTAGTGACTACAGCTCTATTTTCCAAGCAGAGTTACTCTGCATTAATCTTGCTGTTAAAGATGCCATAAGCAAGCCTTACCAAAAATTTTTAATTTGCAGTGACTCGTTGTCATCCCTACTAGCTCTGCAAGATGTTACTAGTTTTGAAAAACTTATTGTGGAAGTCCAGACTTCCATTAATATGTGTATTATCAAAAATATTTCCTTCACTTTCTCTCATGTCAAGGGTCATAGTGGTGTGTATGGAAATGAAAGAGCGGATTTCCTGGCCAAATCTTCTCTTTCACTTCCAAAAACTGGATACCAGCTTACCCAAGTCTTTTTTTCAAAATCACTGCCAAAAAGAAGATAATCACAGAATGGAACTCAAGTTTTGTTTCTTCGCCTAATTGTAAATGGACAAAATCTTTTTTCCCATCAGTTCCCATCAGAGTTAAGAACTTTTGGTTCTACACTGACTTTAAAATCACACAATTCCTCACTGGACATGGGAAATTCAATAGCTATCTTCACCGTTTCAACATTAAAAACAGTGAGCTGTGCATGTGCACCTCTGGAAGAGACAACCCGTCTCACATTCTTCTTGAATGTCGATTTGTTTCAGAAGAAAGGAACCTGCTTTGCAAAGACTTAAATAACAAGTGGCCCCCGATCTTAATGTACCTAGTAAAGAAAGAGAATTTTGAATTTTTTAAAAAATTTATCCATGCTGTTATCTAACTACTTTTTTATTTTTACATCTTTTTTTCTCTCTGCCTTCTTTTATTATTAGTTTTTCATCTCATGATTTATTTGGATTTGTTATGTAGTGCATTTGTTGTACCTTCGGGCCCTGTGTGGTATTACTTGGTGCACAGGGAGATATTTTTGTTTTCCCAAATAAAAAAATAAAAAAGTTTTAATATCGTTTCCCTATATGGAACAGTTATCATTACAATATCTGCTTGCCAATGCCGACTCATACTCGACACTGCCAATATTGGCCAATCAGGATGCCGATAGACTTGTGTTTGCTGGGATCGTACTACTTGGAAAACAATATAGTTGACTCTTTATTGCTTACTGTACTCAATTCACTATCATTATATGTAACAGATATTGGGATTTAAGAAATGCATGAAATATGAATATTTCCCAAGATGGATAAGAATTTTTATTGAATGTGCATCAATATGCTAACATGCTGTAAAATTTCCCAAGTTTGGCTGTAAATCCTTGCTAGTTGGTACCAAATATTGAATTATGCGTCGTTTACCATTGGTAACTAGGCAAAATATAATTTCCTGCATGATTAACCACCCACGTCTTTTGTTCAAACACGTCTTTTGACGTGAGATATTGTTTAATTTATTGATATATCTCACGCGTCAAATTGACTTTTTTGAGATATTGTAACCAAAATAGTTTGCTTAATTATATATATTTTAAAGCAGTTTTAAAATTTCAAGGGATTCTATTTCATTCCAAGCTTAATTACTTTATTTTTTCAAGCTTCTTATGCAGTTCAGTAATTTAATAGCTTTTTATTTTTGCTTAATTATTAATTTGTTTAAATTTTTTATTTTTAAATCGTCTCCTTACGAGAGGACAGTTTAAAATTTTAGTAATTGAATTGAAAATAACAAACTTTTAATTAATGTTTACCATAATCATTTGACAAATCTATTTTAATATAGCATAAAAGAATATTTATATCTTAAATAAGCAGGCATTTAAATTCAACAACATTTGAAAAATTACTATTAGATAATACAATTATAAGGAAACTATTTTCGATTTGATGAACATAATACCTAAAAGTAAATATTTAATGAATATTTAGGCAATCTAATGAACTTATAAATAAATAATAATAAAAAATAGCTCGTATAATATAATTCATTTATAATAGTAATGTATTTGTTAAAAGTCTATCTTTATCTCGAACAATTGAGGGAAATTATTAGAGGATTTTAAATAAAATAGTTTATAAGTAATGAGATTAATTAAAAATTAGTTTTGGTTTGATGAACGAAATACATATTTTATTCATGTTATTGAATTGCTAAACTTACTACGTATATTCTCAAGAAATATTTTTCTTTTAAATTTGAATTTAACTGACAATTCTTAACAAGATTAATACTTGAAAATACCATGTAAATAAGCTTTTAATATTTATAAGGTGGTGTGTACCTCACATTTATATAGGGAATTACTCGAAAGTGAAACCTAAATCAATATGTATATGTACAGTGAAAGAAGTAAGAAGCAGAGACAGCTAATGTATATACTGAATATATTTTCTTTATTCATTATTCATGAATCCTAGAAAATCTTCATGGAAATGAAAATTTAAATTCGTAATTTGTTGAAACTCATGTGTCTTTAACGAGTTTATTTATATATTATCATTCATATTAGTTTTTTTCATTACATTACAATTATGAAAACTAATTAATTACATATAAATTTAAGTTATAAAATATAAATTTTTTTTTAAATTATCTGAAATTATATAACAATAAAATATATAAATAGCTAAAATCTCTGAAAAGTGGATTAAAATAGGCATTGAATTTCAAACTCCATCTATGGTATACTAGATAGAAAAATCAAAGGAATTCACTGGCTAAAATATTTACGGTATTTTTCTCTATATGCCTTTCAGTGGTACATTAAAGTTGATTTTTTTTTTTTACATATTTTGCATGATCGATATTCTTTATCGATAAGGGAAATAAAATTTGAAATCGATAATAACAATCAGCATTCCGATATATTTTTCAGTGTTATTTTTTTTTCTTTTACTTGTGTTGTGGTAACTCATAAAATTGCACGCATTGATCGCAAATGTTTATAGGTTGGTATTAAGCTTCGTGGCAGCGCATATAAATTCCTTTTAGGGGCAATAAAATATTTTAAAATGACCGAGTAGGAAAAAGAAAGACTACATTTCAACGATATGAATAAAAATGTAAAACTTTGCCGTCATTTGTTAAATAAACATTGCCTTGTTTACTGCAAGGAAATGAAATTCACTATTCAGAAAAATGCAATTTTTCGTGCGTTACGTTGAATTACCCAAAGGAAGTAATGATGCGTAAAATAAACGTTAAGTGAGAAGAATAAAAACATTATTTTTGGAAATGAAAAAGGCTTCTGCATTTCCTCGTTAATTTGGTTAAAATTGAGCATCGGTGCGTGATTTGGGCTTATATCCGAAAGATTCTTGTTTATTTCAGAATTATGAATTTTTTTAAAAATTGTTTCTCAGACAGATTTTTCACATGATTATTTTACTATGTAACTATTAGCAATAAACGCGCACATTTTTTTAAGTGTGAATAGCATTTAATTAATATAATTTCTAATTTTTTTAGTTTTGACAGATATTTTGTTATTTAATGGTGTTTCAAAATTGTCCTGTTCAGCAAATACGTTAAAAATTCAACTAATGCAATTTTGTTGAATTTATAAGTTTCTGAGAAATACAGTAATAATAAAGACTTCACATATTTTATGAACAAAAACAAATTATTTATAATGAAGAATAACTCAAACTATTTGAAATGAAACAATGTGACACTTTTAAAAAAAAATCGCACATTAACAATAATCTTTTGAATTAACCAAAAAGTAATAAAAATGATAAATCTTAATAATAATTTTTATTTGTTTGATAAACTCCTTCTATTTATTTTACTGGGAGAATTTTAAGTTTTCATTACAGTTTGATAACTTAATCTCGCGCGTAGAAAGGCATAAGTTGAATTAGAGTGGGTGACGATTTTCTACTCAAATAACAGTTTAAGATCAATACAAATATGACACTTATATTCTGTGAGTTTCACATTACTTCAGTTACACATTAACATAAAAACAAGTGCTTATAAATAATTGTTATTCAAGTTGTTAGAAGAGTTTAATTAGCAAAGTGTTTTAGTGATAATCCAGCAATATTAATGATAATTTCTTAACTGAATAAATTATAATAATACTTTTTTTTCAAAATTAAATTTTAAATAGCTGATTATAAGTAATTATGTTGACAATTTTCCTATAAATAATTGAAAACCATTTTATATATGTAATAAGGCACATAGTACAAATTCAATAATAATAAGCCATAACTTATAAAAAAATACAGTTAAAAATAAATTCTCTTAATTTCATGTATTTTAAAATTAAAAATATGTTCTCATTTAATGTTTATTATATAATTATATCAATATGTTTTTGACATTCGATTTTATTAGAGTAGAGTTTTGATTTGTTAAAAATATTGCTTTCGCTCTTTCCTTATATAAACTGCAGATGTAATACAAACAAGCCTTAAAACCAATCAGTAAGAAAAAAGACAAAATCATAAATCTGAACATGAAACTAGTTAAGTTTATATCAAAATAGCAACTCATTAACATGAATCAGTTAAAATCAAACGCATATTCTTGTATTTTACATTTATTTTAAATTTATTGAACTAATTCTTTTATATTTTAAAATAATTATTGGACACATATATTTTTAAATATTTATATATTCACAGTTTATTACATTAAGAATATTCCTTTCGATAGGGGGTTTAAACGAAATAATTCTTTTCAATACTGGTTTAAATAAAACTTAGTGTTTATATATTATATTCTGATGCCTAAAAATGAATTATTTACAGGTTGTTGAAGATATATCATATACAGATCTAGGTGTAAGGGCCTATCATAAGAGGACCGTGCCGTTACATATGGAGCCCCCAACGGAGTATGCAGACGTCTACCGACATGGGGTCCGGACTCAGGTGCTACCCTTGCCGGTGAGCGATGCCCTCGATAAACATGCCCCTGAGTTGCCTTTGATAAACAATGTGCAGCAAAATACAAGGGTAGATATGTTTCCATTTGACTCGCATCAATTCCAGGTTGCCCCAATGAGCTACACGCTTTCCTCATTTAAAACCTAACTAATCAAAAATTAAGTCCATACGATGGAATACAATTTAGTTATATATATATATATATATATATATATATATATATATATATATATATATATATATATATATATATATATATATATATATATATAACTAAAGAACTAAAGTATGTGGATTAAATATTCAGCTCAGCTGTTACAAATCAATTGTAAAATCCTGCCTAAATATAAATTTTGTATCAGGAGTGTATTAATTTAATTTAAACGAGTCAAAATGTTTTTGCATTCATGTCTTTTACTTCCAGAATAAAAAACAAATTTCATATTATAAAATTAAAATAATGCATAAGTAATTAATGTACCAAAAATCAATTTAATATGTCTTATGAATTGTAGAAATTTCCATTAAATGGATTTATACGATATACCTTTGAAAACTGATTTATTTTACAATAATTGTAGAAGTTTTGTAAAATTTATAGAGCATTACACTGTAAAGATATTGATTTATATTCAAAATGTTTTATTGGTCTTAAAATAATTAAGCAAATAAATATTCCAAATATACAAAAAAATGCTAATTTATTTAAATATAAATTTATTCAACTAATAATATTATTTCTCATAATTCATATTTTTGAGAAATACGGCTAATCAATTTGTTTTTAACTTAACAAGTATATCAAGTAATCAGAAGTAAAAATCCGACACCAAAAAATATATCGATTAATGCAATGTTTTTCTAAAAAATCAATTTCTTTCAAACTTTAATATTCATTCTGTGTCCTAATTACAGAGAAAAGACATCGGATCTTATTTCAAATTTTAGATGCAAAAATTAAATATTTTTATTTTTTTAAACCCATTGTTATTAATTAATGTTAATAATAATTTTATCAATTTCACAGTCATCCTTCAAACAGATGATACTAAATTCCTCAAAAAAATATTTATGTGTATTTAAATTTACTGTAAAATGTTTCTAATTAAATAATAGTTGTAAAAAGAAAACTGTTTTGAATGGTAGTATATAAAATATAATTTTTAAAATTATGTCAAATTAATTTATTAAAATAAATTAAATTGCAATTTAAAAATATTGAAAATCTTGAAAAAATATTGATACAAGAAGCAATAATCATATAATCTATGGGATATTTTAATAATTTTATTTAAGGAAATTTTAAATAATATTATTTATGAAATATGATTTTTTTTCTTGGTTTCTTGAGACACATTAGTTTCACTTTACAGTGAACAGAAGTGAATTATTAATTTCGTAAGAAAGTAACTTTAAAACCTATGAAACAGATTTATGAAATTGATACAGAAATTAATTAGAAATTTTGAACAATTATTACATTTCTGTTCTAAACTATTCTATAATTCAATTGTATGTCATCAAATTATCATGTCATTATATAACTTCATGCTTTTAAATAAAATTTTTAATAATTTTCATTTACGAAAGAAATCAATAAATATTTCATTTTATTCATACTTACCAATAATATTACAAGTTTTGAATTTAATTATGAAGATTTTATATTCAATTTTTTGTTCTCTTTCTCTCTCTCTCTCTTTCTCACTCTCATATTTCTATTTTAGTTATTCCAAAGAGTAATTGTGTGTTTGCAGGCATATAAGTAATTAATTAATCACACCTTATTTTTTGCAGAAAATAAAATGGATTTAAAATACAATTTAATAAAAAATTGTATAGAATTTTTAAAAATAATTTTAAGTTACATTTATATATAACTGTTTTATTAGTGAAAAAATTAACATCAATGTTCAAAAAATTCGAAAAACATATGATGATTGAAAAGTATTAAATTTATATATTCTGCAAATAATATTGTGCTAACCTAAAAATGATAAGTTACTTATTGCTTATAATTGAAAACTAAATACTTATTAACGCTGTGTAAACTTAAACGCAGTTTGTTTAATATTCCATGAAATAAATTAAATTGAGCATATGATATTTTATTAAATCTATACAACAATGTTCTTTATTTTATGATCAACTATATCTTTTAAACTTTGTATGTACACTAAATTATTAATTACTTGCAAAAACTAAACTTGAATTTCAATAACTATCAAAATTTGTAATAAAAATGAAAGTTTGATGATTCACATTCAAGATTTTTTTATTTTTACAGAAATCACATTTCTTTACTTATAAAAAATTTTTCTAGTGCTTAAAAATGCAAATGTTCAAAGGAAATAAAGCAATTCTTTGTATAAAATGAGCATCATTAAAAAGAAACTCTGAGATCCAATTAATTTTTAAAAAAAAGTACCATAAAATTATCATAATTTACTTTGAGTTGTCATAAAAAATAATGTAATATTTCGCATTTGCAAAATAATTTGTACAGAATAAAATAAATTAATATAGTTTTTTTAAAGGATGAGTCATCAAAAATTGATTCCTGTATTTAATTTTAATCCATTTATCAAAAGCAAATATTTTTCTCTCTTTTACACACATAAATTGGAAAAAGACAATCAAGGTGCATTCATTATAAAATCAATTAATTTGTGCCTTCAAGCGAATCAAGTTAAGAGCCGTTAATGCATTTCGTTTACTAAGATGTACATTGCCTAATACAGAGCGTTTCTTAAGTCCTTAAGTCTTTGCCTTATTAAGACGATGTTCAGTAATAAAAATCAGAAACTTTTCTTTTTTAAAATCTAATTATACAGAACATCAATTAAGCCGATTAGACAATTAAAATCGTTTCGTTATTAATTACTTACGCCAAAATTAGTTCAAAGCAAACAAAGTTTTCATTTGAATCTTAAAATATTCAAATTAATCTTTAAGAAAAGGGATTTGTAGTCAAATTTCAGAAGTGAATAGTTTTCTGATTTAAATGAGGTATATAAATTCAGTGATGTGCTTAAATGGACTATATTCTACATTAATTAGTTTGCTAAGTTTTATAATAAAACTGTAAAATATTATACAATATATTGTAAGAGCTCTGCTTAGCATGATAATAATTTAATGTAAAAAATAAAATTAATAAGAAAGCAAAATACAAATATACCTACTGCTAACATTAATCTAATCGCGTATCACATATATATTATGATTTTTTTTCGATTAAAATAATCGGTTGTTACATATGTTTCAAGTTTAGAAATTTCTTATTGTAGTTTCTTATTAGTAAGTCACGAGTGCAAATTAAGTAACATATAAAAAAACTCATAAGAAACTTGAAATTACTTTGTTTTCACTTAAAACATATTTATAAGCAAATAAAATATCCAAACAATTACATTAAAGCATAATACAGATCCATTTAAATAATAAATCATTACATCAACGTGTTTGTGATTTCAGTACATCAGTGAAGTGCACAAATTTTCATATTTTAAAACTTCATCATTGGCAATAACCTATAGTTTTGTAACACTTTGAGTTCAACAGACCATTCACAAAATTATTAGTCCAAAAATTATTCAAATTTATAATTTATAGGTTATATATTTCAAGTTTAAAAGTAATTCAATTCATTTTCTTTTAGTTTCACATATCATTATTTTATCAAGATTGTTGATTCACATATGAAATGCCCTTAAATAATAATAATAATAATGGCTCATAATCATCATTCTATCTTTCAAGCTTAAGGCAAAATAACTTAAAATTGAACTTAACTGATATGTCAAAGAAAATAAACTGATTCGTTAGTCAATTTATTTTCAAAAAATATTATTCACTAGAGTAATGATTATACAAGATTTAATTTTTAATCATTTTTGTTCGAAAGAGTTCATTTGATTAATATGTAAATCCAGAAAGATTTTAGAGAATAGTTTTTGGAGCTATTATTCATCTAGAGCCTTATTAAAAAATGATGCAAATTATGCGTATTTATAACGCAATAAAATTTCCCCAACTAACATTGATCATCAAAATTTGCCGAAACCATTATTCACTTACATCTGAGCAATAAACATTGAAAAAGTTACTTTTGTATGTGCTTTTCAATAGAAAGAAGGTTTTCATATGTAAAGCTTTTATTATCTATTATACAATTATTAAGTATTTATGAAAACAATAACACTTTCTAAATTCTGCATTTCAGTTATTCTTCAGCTTTGTTAACAGAGATCGTTACTACAACTTCGAAGCATAAGTATATTTACTTTAAAATTAGAATACAATTTCAGAATTTTATTCACACTAAAATACTCTGGTGTTAAAAATAAACATTGCTCAATCTAAAATCATCAACAAGTAATATAATTTGGATAGTCTCTGTTTCTGTACTCAAACTTTATAAAAGTAGTTGTCTTCGCTGGCAAAATATAATTTTCCATTTTTATTCTGTAAATTAAAATATAACTTTTTTTACCACAGAATTAAGTTTTCATGTTTATGAACTATACTTAATATTTGTTATGTAATGTATTTGCGTAATAAGCTATATTACTTTTTTTTAATTTAGTTTTCATTCCTTATTATTTAATTTACCTTCCTCAAAGACAATTTGTTTTTAAGATTAAATTAAATATTTCTGTAATCCATTCACGTAGGCTTCATGGTATAGAAATAGAAAAAAATTATAACAATTCAAAGAAGAAGAAATAAGTTCAAAATTTATACTTTTAAAATTTTTCAGATTAATCATTTCCACATTTTTTGGAGACAAATATTCATTTTCATCCTTACTAAATTAAAGCATTTATTCAAAAACAGTTAATCAAAAACAGAATAAAAGAAAGCAATTCGTCAGACAGCAAATACATATATATATCTTACAAACACATATAACTGAAGTAGCTACATAAAACAAAATACACATTAAAAATTAAAAACATAATTGAAACTAAACTTATGTATATAAAACAAATTCGTGTGTTCACTTATTAATGCAAAATATACTCTTTAGAAAATTTATAACAGACCAAATAATTACAGTGAATTATAGAACCAATCTAATTAGTTAGAATTAACAATTAAGGTGAGCATTAATCCATGACTGAAAATGCCTCACTAAATTTAACCATTAAATTAATGTAGATATTCCAAGCATACATATAAAACAATTATTTGTAATGTGTATTCTTTATAAATAAAAAGCTTATTTCGAGATGATTAGTAAAATGTATTTGCGACATTTACAATAGCAACGGAGAGAAATGCCAACTTTTAACGTTGGAATAATTGATAAAATAAGATATAAACGTTGTAAGAAGATGAATAATACGTAAGTATTTATATACAGGATAAATATGAATATTGAAGCTTAAAAATATGTATCTGTTATCTTCTGAAAGGTTGAATATATTTTCTTTATGAAGACACTGTTGTCCTCATAAAGTAAATTATATTCCACGAAAGAATATTTAGAATAAATGCTGATATCTTAAAAGTGTTACGTGGTAATTATGCGTCTGAAATTCGCGAATATGCATATTTGCAAGGAAGAATTTTATTCAATATTTTTTATTCTTGCTAGAAATGCACTAAAATAATTAATCTATTTAAAGGAAAACAATATATCATTTGATTCCTGACATAATTAAATTAATTACATAAATTATGTAATTAAATAAATATATAAAAGCACAAATAAAAATAAATTTAACTAAATATGAATTTCAAATAAAAAATATAATGGCTGTGAAAAATATTTACTTATTTTTCATTTACACTGATGAATCACTGCTAAAATAACACACTATGTTAAAAATCATCATTGTGTGTTATTTTTTTTCAAGTTTATCACCAATATATATACATTGTTTGTTTTACAATATTAAATAAGATTTTGCAGCTCTATTTATATGCGTGGATCAATGTTTATATACTTAAGGATATAATAAAAATATTCTTCATGTTTATTATTCATGGAATTCATCGGATTCCATCAGAAAGCAAACATCACTTTTAATATAAGAATAATCTTGTAACTAAAAGAAAATGTTCTTTTGAATTTTCCTTTTCTAGTTTTGCAAAAATTAAAAAAAGTTATGATTCATCTTTGATAGAATGGATTAACATATTAATTAAAAAGTTTGTTTAGCAAAATTTAAGATTCTTTATTTTTCCTAAATTGCTTCTATAACGTACATACTAAATTATCGTACACAACTTTTAACCCTTGGAACATTTTTAGTTCTATTTTTCTAACAGTAATTTATCAAAACAAGCATTAACCTCTGCCTCCATTAACGACTTCATTAATTATTTTAAGGCAATAAATGCTGTACAAAATCCTATATCCATTGATTGTACAACTTGCTGATATAGCGGAATTTAAACACTTCATAATTTCTTCTCAAGTAATGCTGAGCAGTCTTTGTTCTTCTAGAGTCTAATGGTTTTGTAAAATTATTTTCTGCTTGGTTTCTCTTTAATTTTGTTCTTTTGCGAACGTCCTTTTTCTCCTATGTGTTCGAAAAAGAAGCCGAATGATGCTTTTCTCTTTAGTGCTGGTTTATTTTACCGGATACTTCGAAAACAAATGGTGTGCACTTTTATTCCGCTGTTGCTGTTTTTGTCTTTTCACTGCTTTCACTTAAACAAGGCGTTACCCTTGTTTCAAGATGAAAGTTTCTGTAGATCACAGACAGATAAAGATATAGGAATTTTTGCCCGAGTTATCTTTTCGTTGAATCTCTTTGTGATTTTATTTGCTTCTATGTGAGGATTTCATGCTGAGATTCTGGAGAAATATATTGTATGTTGCCAAATAGATAAAAGTAAAATAAATGTATTTCCTCATATCAACTCGTAAGAAGTTAAATTGAGAGTTTTTAAGTATATGATTTGGTTTAATATAAAATATAATTTAAGAGTTTGCAATCATAATCTATGAAACAATGTTAAAAATATAAATTTAAAAAATAATATCAAACATTAGAAATTATTTTAATGATTTTTCTGATTCTTATTCATAATTTCAGATCGAGTTACAGCATATTGGGAACGATGCAATTAAAACCCATATTTATAAATTTCAGAATGATTATAAACATAAAAAATGTAAAATGCCAAATTTAAATATGTCACGTATTTATGAAACGAAAACAGTGAAAATGTTCTCTATAAGTATATAAAATAGACAGAAATTCAAATCTAAATTAGGAATAAAATTTTTTGCAAACAATTATTGTCAGTTGAAATCAAGCGTGGACGAATATTATAAACTGAATTAAACTTCTATCAACGCTATACGTATATATAGGTATGCTAGATCTATCAAATACAATTATTGGCTTTGATTCAATTAGAGGATTTTTTGTTATTAACATTCATTTCGTCGCTGTTTTTACTATCATAAAACCTGTTATTAGAAACAGTTTCGGCACAGGTGCTGTATAATCCATGATTCCAAATTCCAAATTTTTTTGGCGATGAAGAAATGTTGCCAAGAAGGTGTATCGTGACGTGCGCGATGATGTAAATTCGAGTGTTGCTAAAATAGAATTTTCTGCATAATTCTTATAGGTCCATATGACGAAATAAAAACAAGTTTACCATATACATTAGAAAATCAGCCAAAAAAATCGCCAAACGCAGAATTATACATGCTGGATTATACATTTACTATGCCACAGATTCTTTGATTTTTCAAGTTCAATTCTTAATATCCTGGTACACAAAACTCAATAGCTTTTGAAATTTTAATAAGCATCCCATTTAATGCATATGGTTTTATATTTTAATACTTTTATGTTCCGTCAAGTTGCATAAGAATTTATAAATTAGTATAAAATACATACTTTAGTAAATTTAAGGGCTGAAGAATTAAATCAGTTATTTATTAATAACTAAATCTCTTTTTCAAAAATAACAACTACTTTGCCTTCATAAACTGTCATTAATTCAATGAAATCATCCTCATTCAAATCTATTTTAAGTGCCAAACATTCACTGCATACTGCACTTGATAGAGTTATAACTTCGAAATACACTACGATTGCATATACGTAATTGAAAAAAATGGAAAATAAAATATTATTCTTCGCATATTATCCAATGGTAAAAATGATTGAGAAGCATGGAAAATTATTAAAAATACTGTTATTTGTTAATATAAAGCAGTAATTAATAAGATTCAGTAGTTAAACCACGATTAACACAATATTGTATTTTCTTATTAAAAAAATTATAATCAGTGTGAATTACATAGGAAATTTTTCTATTAAATTTAAAATAAAATTTCCATTTGAACGTTAATTTTTAAAACTTTATTAAATTATTCATTACATTATACAAACAGCACTCTTTAACACAAAATTCATTTATATTAAATATCAAAAAGCTGTATTCAAGTTGAAGTTTAATGAAATAAAATAAATGTGATTATAAATTTTGGGTATTTCCTGTTACTCCAGAACTCAAAGTTAACAAGCAATGCAATGCACCAGGTCACTCATTTATGTGTGGATCTAAATCATCTGTCTTCACATTACACTGTAACAATAAATTTATAATTTGTGCTAGAAAAAATTTCATGTGAGCCATATTATTTCAAAATGGTGTAAAATATGTTTTGTGTATATTGTTTGCTTTGAAATTTAGAAAATACCAATTAAATAGCAAATTAATTTTAAATAAATAACTTCATTATTCCAAATTGTAAGATATAGGACAAACTTAGAGATAAGTAATCTAAATTCGGTTTAGTATTGCATTGTTTTTAGAGTAAAAATATGAAAATTATGAGTATATTAACTTATTAAATGATAATATTCCTATTTTTTTTATTTAAATAATTTTTAACTAGCTGTATTGTTTCCTTAGGAATGTATACGAGGGGACCGTATCGTTGCCACAACTCCGTTATGAACCCATCAATGGCATCAGCAGTAAATGGTCCAGATATGAAAACAAAAGACTTAAAAATTGAAAAAACTGCTATAAATGCTCAACATATTTTATGTTCGCCACCAGGAAACAACATTCAATAAAAGATAAATCAGAATGTTTGCTTATTTATGGAATGTTACTCTGGCTTATGCATGCCAACTATATCAAACATTCGTGATCCCAGACGTATATTTGTTATATCCAAAATAAAAACAAAAGTTATATATATATACATATAATTGCTGTACAAAAAAAAGTTAAGGAAATTCAAAGTTATCCGGATGATATGTATAAATATATATTACTTACGGTTGAACTGATGCTCAATTTTTAATGGGTACTAAAATATTCTCCTTTTATATAAAGAAAGAAAATTATTTCTTCGAGGATTTGCGATGAGGAGTTTATTATGGAACTGTTTTTAAATCTTTGAACAAATGAAAGAAGACATTGTTGCTTTCTCTTGTTCAGTTAATTGGTTTCAAGTTAAATGAATTATCTGTAAACTACTTTTCTCCTGTGATTTGGAAATAAACAGGCCATGTACAGCCCTGGTACCCTACACAGTCCTGATGATATAAATGCGAGAAGTGGATACATTACAGGTAATGTATCACCGATGACATTCCTTATATTTTCAGAAATTTTAATTTCTTGAGCTTAAAATGTATTTCAAAAATAAGACTGATACCTTCTAAATTTTCAAAAATGTATTATTATATACACATTTTCAAAATTGAAATTAAGTGTTTAAAATTGATATTTCATATACAAATAAGTTGAATATAGATTTCATATTTTAATAGATTTTAAATGAAGCAATGTTAAAATAGAAATATTTAAACCATATCATTAAAATTAAAAATGTAGCAAAAAGAAATATACAACAAGGTAAAATATATAATTTTATTTATTATTTACACATAGAGTCAAGCTTTATCTTGTTGCATTTATTTTCCCCACCTTTATAAACTTCATATTTTTACTTTATAACAATTTTTAGCATTTCTTATGAAATGAATGGATTTTTAGAGCATGAGAATGAGATCATTTGTTTGAATACGATAACATCTAACATAATAGTAATATGTAGAAATTTATGATAAAGGATTTAATTTCGATAGGATGTTTGTGAATATTCCTTAAAAACCTTAATTTCATTGCTAATAAGCTACGTTTCATCCGACGAAGTTTATTAGTAATGAAATTAAATTTCATCTTTTACAGCTGTTATCATTTTAGTATATTGTTCTTAAAATATATATATTAAAAGTTTTCTTTGTATATAGTAGATAAATTTTCTCACCTAAGATTATTTAAATTGCACCATATAATGTCATTCATTTCTGAATTCAAATTAGATCAAAGTTATATGATGTTTTCCAAAAAACATAATTTGATTTATGAAGATTTAGTAATCATGCGAAAGAATAAAATGTAAAAATGCAAATCAGTCTAAAATGAATACCACAATTTAAATAAATTTCTAAAATGCATATAATGATACCTACTTATGTCTTCTTATGCCAAGGTATATTTACTTTTTACATTTTTTAAATAATTTTAAATATTATATCATATTTAACACATAACAAAATACTTAATGGTTTTCCTTTTGTACATTATGTGTTCTTCAAATCATATCTAGAAAAAAACTTAATTTTTAATATGGAAAATGGAATAAAATTATTAAACTCATAATATATATATATTTATATATATATATATATATATATATATATATATATATATATATACCCAAAATAAATATTTTTCATTTAAAATATTGAAATATTTTAACATATATTTTTAAATTTTTCTGACTACTTATTTTATATTTTCTAGAAAAATTTTCCATATATTTTTTTGCTCAAGTAAATAATTTTACAATACACTATAAAATAATATCTTTTGATATTGAATATCTTAATCATACTATTGTTACAAACATATATATTTTTGTATTCGGAAATAGACTTGAATTACAAATTCAAAAACTGAATCAAAATTATCTACTACAATTTAATTTATATCTTGCAGTAATATACTTTTACAAAAAAAAAAAAAAAAAAAAAAAAAAAAAAAAATTAGTATTATAGTCTATTTATCATATCAAAGTATCAGGATACTGAAGAACGAAATTTTAAAAATATCCTTAATGCTTACTTATTTATTAAGATAATGTAGATGAAATCATATATTTACCAGTAGAAGAAATAATATATCACTTCGAATTAAGCCTGTGGATCATCTGGTGGCGCCATCTATCTGAAGATCAAAGAGAGTAAAGTCGTACTTTTATCTTCGTGGTGCTCTAACAAAAGGAAAGACAGTTCTTATATAGTTTCGTAGCCTTCTGTTAACGATCTTGATTTTCCAAGTGTCATTAGTAACAATAACAAATATCAAGTGGGAGTTATAAAGATTATTTAATGATAAGTAAATGACACAACGCATTTTAATATTATGTGTATTTAAAATTCAAACACTCAGCTCCATAAAATAAATAATTGAGAAACACATGTTTTAAAATAAATTAACATTTACATTTAAACACATGAACTTTTTCAAAGTATACATTTTTTGTAATCTGCTACTAAAAGCCATCAATCAATTCCATAAAAATAATTCGACTAAATTTTGTGTAAAAATACAATTTTCAAAAATAGTGATGAATTTTTTATGTAATTTCTTCATAAATAAATAAATATATTGCGTGTTAGAATTTTAAAGTAAAATCAGCATGATGATTTTAAGCAATTTGAGTTCACAATAAAGTTAAATTGACATATTTTTGATTTCTTTTAATTGTAAAATCCAATTTTTTCTTACGTAAAGTATTTAGTTTTTGAAAAATCTTATATGATATTAAATTATTATTTCGTACGCACAGCGTTTTCAAAAATAAAACTAAAATGTACCAAGCACAAAACAGAGCAGGGAAATAATTAGTTAAAAAATAAAGATGTTTAATTTTAACGTGAATAATAACCATTTGATGTTGGAGGTCTTTAATGAAATTACAAGATAAGATGACGGCCATCTTCTGTATCCATTGTAATCGATTTATTAGAAAATATGAAGATATTCATTACATTTTCGATTGATCTTAATCTGGAAAATCTTTTGTTTCTGTCCAAATGGTTACAAAAGTGCATGATATTGCTAAATCTGGTTAATCGCATACTTCAAAAAATATTGCACTTAATTTAGATTTGTCAAAAACGAGTTATTTACTCCTCTTCGCTTTGTTCTATAAATTTGCCCATTAGTTTAAAATTCAGGTTATTGGTATCTGGAGCATTCTGCCGAAAATAAAAATCTTCTTCCCCTATAAAATTATACGGATCTACCACTATCCTCAGAATATTTTCTGATTTATTATTATTTATCTTATGCACACACAGTAACGCTTTATACCCATTGTTATTAAAGTGACAGATTAGTTCAGGAAATGATACAATACTTTTAAAGTAAACAAGTAATTCATTTGCATAATTATAATGATCTTATACTGACTTTATTATTTCTAAATTTCTCGGAAAATATAAGTTCATATTATAATATCAATAAAAAAATCATTGGTTAGTAGATTTTGAATATTGCTTGATTCTAAAGTAAAAACATATTTAGTTATTATTTTCATTGAAACGAAGCTGCCTACTATTCTCTTAAGGCTTTATTCTAAATCTATGAATGTTTTAAATTTTGCTTGGGCTATTATGTGGATATATATATATATATATATATATATATATATATATATATATATATATATATATATATATATATATATATATATATATATATATATATATATATATATATATATATATATATATATATATATATATATATATATATATATAGTTTAAATTCTCAAATATTTATGCTAATTTCTAACATTTCAAATACCCAAAAAATAAAAATCAAGACTCATTAGCGTTAATAAAAAAACTTACAATTTATTTATAAAATTTATCACCCCAACATTAAAGTGACACTAAACAATAACAAACCAACTTAATATTATTTGCAATATATTTTTTTCTTTTTTTTTTAAGTCCAGATTCCGCTCTAATTAAAATGGCCCTGAAGGCACTGCAACTTTTTAATTTTTCCATTTCGAAGTAAAATTAATTCTTATTAAATATGTGACAATAAGCCTTATTGTTGTTATGACACACAATTTGCATAATTCACTCAAGTGTGTTTAAATTTTCTAAAGAAAGAAATGATCGAAAATAAATTCTTGAGATTATTCGTGTCACTCAGGAAAATTTTTTTGAAATTACCTCATTAAAATATTCCACTGAATATTCTGTTACTTCTTTTAATTATGTTCATATATTTATATGTATAACAATTATGAAATCAGCAAAAAACATAGTTTTTTTTATCATTTTAAATAACTGTTCAGTAATATTTAATAAAAATTGCCATGTATTAAATAAGAATAATGAATTACAAATGTATATATTTCTAATACCTTATTCTTATTTAATATAATGCAATTATAAGTAATAATTAAATACCTATGATTTTTTTCTTTTCAAATAAATATAATCAAGTTTTATATATTGAATTACTTATCATGTATTTCAAATATGCTGTAGATTTATTATAAAGATAAGCAAAACTGCTTTGTTCTTGTAGGTTATGGGAATCGTCAAAACGTTTTCCACTGCACATCACAACCATGTACAAGTTTCCGTTTGAGGGAATAAAAAGGAAATAGCCATTTTTTTTTACTATACATAACTTGATGTATATAACATTTATTTTAGAACTAGAGTAGAAGTGGAAGCAAAGCTATAAATTTAATAACATGTATTTTTGAAGCATTTTATTTGATATAATTAAATGCGTAACCTTAATTTTATTATTTCTCGACTATTTTTAATTATTTTAGTGAAATGTTTGTAATTATGATAATTTCAAATGAAATGTTCAATTAGTTGCATTTTCAATATTTTAAAGTGTTTCTCTGATTAATTTCTATGCAATGAAAATTGAGTTTAATTATAAACAATATTTGTTGTTAATATTACAAATATAAATGATTTTCATTTTTAACAGATTTTCTATTGCTTAAGAGAACATATGATTATTTGAATTATTACTTTTATGAGAATGCTAAAAATAAGTTTGATTTAAATTTATGGATTTAAATCTTTAAAATTAAAACGTTTAAGCAAATGGAACAATATCAATATATATATATATATATATATATATATATATATATATATATATATATATATATATATATATATATATATATATATATATATATATATATATATATATATATATATATATATATATATATATATATATTATAAAGTTAAGAATTAATTACTCTTATTTATATTAAATTTATTTATGCGCCATTTATAAATATGGTTAATAATTTTTGAATATTCAATTTCCATTTAAAATATCCAGAAAAACATATTTTCTTATGAGTTTGTAGAAAATTAATTCAGAATATTAATCATTGTCATTTAAAAGAGGAATTCACTGATAGGCGATTAATTAAAATATATATTATATATAATTTTATGTTTTAATATAAAACATGATGTTTCATCATTTAATGACAAAAGTAATATAAAGTGGAAAAAATAGAAATGTAATTCCTTCATTGAAGACTGTCAGTGGGCTGCATGTTAATATGTACATTTATTACGATTTGAAAATTTAAGATATATCTAACATCACAAAAATAAAAATTTTATAAGAATAATAGTGTTGTTTATTTCTTGATTTGTTGTTTTCTCATTCCATTTCTATTAAAGTAATATTTATTTATCATTCCCGGGTATATAAAGATTTGATATGAAATTCTGCAAAACAAATTATCTGAATGTTAATTGTAGTAATTCTTAAAACGATGAAAATGGAATAATTTTTCATTTTGATTCAAAACTTCTCATACTACATCATTATAAAGTCTTTAACTGATTTTCAAAATGACACAATTTTAGCATGAGCTATCTGATAGATTAAATTGTATAAGAATAATTTTTAATGAAATGATTACACAGTGTTTTATCCATTGTTGTTTTCTATATTTAAGCTAGACAGATAGTTTAATAATTTATAAACTAATTTAAATATAAAAATTATAATCTCACCTTGAATTATATGGTTTGAAAATTATATAAAATTCTATAAATTTCCACGATGACATATAATTAAGAATAAACACGACTTATTTAATAATTTATAATATATAATTTATGATAATGCACATAATAATTTATATAATTTATTATAATATATAATAATGCACATTTGGTGAAAATTCGAGTTAAATATTTAATAGAAATATATTAATTAAGAACAATTTTACATGTTAGCTATATCTGACATCATATTTAAATTTTTTCCATACCTCTTGGTATTCAGTTTTATAATTTGTCATGTTAATTAAACACTTGTAATGCAACACTTTTATAACTATTTTACTATAAAGGACGTAAATACTTTTATTATATTTGAAAATTGTGATAATTAAGAAATTTAACGTCTTTTTAAAAATGCAATAACAAACTAAATAAAAATAAGTGAAGCAGTATAATTCCGTAGATACTTCGTACACGTTTACAGCTAATCTTAGACTATTTTTAACCGGTTAAACTATTTACCAACTTTTATTTATCAAATAAGTTCTTATTCATTTCCCATTCTAACATTTCATTTGAGCACCAGAAACTTATCTTCAAGAAATATCTAAAACATTTTTTGATGCATTTTAGATCCTCAATTTCCAAATAATAAGCATTTAGAATATATTATGCTGAAGGCAAAAATGCCTAAATATCTTTAATTAAATCTCTGGTAAAGCCTAGGTTGTTAATGGGTTTAACCTCAGAATTTCTTACCTGACATCATGCAGACTGGTACTGGAGCATGATTTCCTAATTCTCTTATGTGCCTAAGAATCGAAGTTGAAAAACATTAAAATATGCTGAATTGAAAGTACCTCGTTAAATCACTATTTTGAGGAGAATGAAAAAAATAAGTCAAAATACCTAAATGACTGGACATCCACTCAAAAACGTACAAAATTAATCTGTTTGGTTAAGTTGAATCTTAGCATATTCTTTCTACAAATGTTGATTCACATTTTGTACACTGCTGTTTGAACCCAATAGAAAAAAAAAAAACTTTTCAGGGTTCACTTGAACTACACACTTTCCACTCCTTTAAATAAAAAGAAATCTTTCCAGCAAAATAAAAGCATTTTTTTTTGGTAACGAAATTAACATTGAAACTCCAAAAATAAATTTTCTATATGCCAATATAAAACAGACTTCTGCATTTTTTGAAATGAAGTACTTGCAATTGATCCAGAGTCCTCTTCTAACTTCATTTTGTAATGTTTGGGTTTTGGAAAAGAAATTTATCTTCTCTCCCTTCTAGAATATTTTTTAAATGTCAGCAGATTTAAGATTGGGCTTCATCAGAATGGGTTGGATATAAGCAACGTCAACAACAAATTATATTTGTGAGGCACATTTCATGACAGTTACACACCATTAATATACGTATGTCATATGTAAACAAAACTATTAGCAATAATATTTTTATAATTTATTGCTTAATATTTTTGATTTTTCCTTTTACATTTATAATTTCATCATTTTTATATCATATATACATCATTTTTAATTTTTACTCTTTACGTAAATTTTTAATTATTTATAAAAGAACACATTTACATAGGTAAATATTTTACGAATATTTGATGCCACAGATGTTTAAATATAGATATAAAAGGAGAAAAATGAGCTCATTTGAAATTGAATTTTTTCTCGAATATAATAATAAAATAATGTAACTGTTTTCATTAATTATTTTAATCAGACAGCAAAATTTCACTCCAACTGTTGTTACTGTGAGGATGTATAGGACATTTATTCGACCAATGAAGTCATTATCATTGTGCAAGAATTCAAAACTTCTTTGTAAATGATATATTGGTACAATGACAATCCATAAAAAAGGAAAATAAAACTTAAGGTATACATTTGTTAATTAAATATAATTTTATACGTCATATTGAACATTCGATCTTCATACGTCATTTTCTACAAAAAATGGTGTAAAAATCCACATAAAATGACCAAGTCAAAACTTTATAGCAGAAACAACTTTTCAAAATATTACGAAACAGCTTGTTGGAAGTATTATGAATACATCCAACTATTAAAAATACAGAAACGAATAGTTTTTTTTTTGCATAGAAACATAGAACAAGATATTTTGAAAAATACTGCAGAATAACTATCTCTTAGTAATTAAAATGCGAAAGGGCCTTATAGAGATATAAGGTTTCATACGGAGTATCTAAACTTGGAATAATTATGATGTAAGTAACTATTATTATTTATTGTTTCTTTTTGGCTTCAAAAGAAGTGATCTTTAAAACTTACAAAATTTGTTTTATTATAGTCGATAATTTATCAGAAATATTAAATTATATAAATATATATATATAACTTTATGATATTAGTTATAATTAATAGTGAAAACAGTTAAGTTTCAGAAAATATGAACTAATATTGAAATAACAAAAAATAATATTTTTAGACTATTTTAATTTGACTGAACTTTGGTTCATAATTCTTCGGAATAGAAAATAATTAGCATAACATATATGTACTCTGATTCACAGATTAAAATTTAAAAAAGCAAAATCAAAATAAAATCGAGAAGTCAGTTAAAAGGCTCAATTTACAGATTGATATGAATTATTAATGTGTCACCCACACACACATTTTATAGTACTACTCATAATGTTAACATAAAATAATATATTTGAGTTTATATACAACAGTAAAACTTATATAACAAGAAGTAATAAAATTTATGAATGTAAAATTTAAAAGTAATGAAAATTAAAAGTGTTGCCAATCATTTAGTAAAAATAGCCATCTATTTGGATATTTAACTAGCAAATATCTTGACTACAACTAGCGCATTAATTAATGTATTATTCTTTGGAAACTAAAGCCCAATGAATCCTGTTTTTCATGTAAAACTTAATAGTTTTGAGTTTATTTTTTTAAAATAACTATATATTAATATAGCGACAAGCAAACTGTTATTTATTCAAGGAAGCATGTATGATATATTAAAAAAAGTATAAAATTTGCATATAAAGAACTCCTAGTGATTTTATAAAAACATTTATATGTAAGATATATTAAATTTATTTATGAAGCAGAAAACATAATTCCTCTAGTAGAAAGAAATGGGTTTTAAATGTCAAAAAATCAATTTTATTTTAACTTGAAATATAAAATACATTAAATTTGAGTGCAATATGCATAATATATTTATAACTGTGTCTTTAGAAAGAATTTGATTGGTAACACAGATATAATTAGTAAACTTACTATGATAAATGTATTTTTATAATCAGTCTAAATTATTTCCTTTTTCAAAATTACAATCTTTTTTGACAGTATCAAAAGCGGTATGCGATATAATATTAAAAATATCTTTATTATTATATCGCTTATTCATGAAAAATTATTTATCAATTCATATACTAATGAAATTATGCTGAACGAATGTAAAATGCCAGTCATTTTTAACTTTATGGTTTGAGTTATTTTATTATTTTTTATTTCAAAAGATTGGATGCACATTCATTTACGTGTAATAATAAATGACTAAATATGACATGATAAATTTGAGTTAGTTTTTTGGTTTCAAGTTAGGGATAATTTTCTCATTTTTATAAGTATTATAAGCATTTCAAATTTATATATATTTCAACACCCATATATCTTCACAAATATCGTTAATATAAACACGTCTACCTTGATAACCAAGTTTTGATAAACATATTGTAAAGTAAATCAAAATTCATGTTTCAATTGGAATAATTTTTTTCCTCAAAAATTCTATGTAGACAGATTAATTTACAAAGTGTCATAATTCTGAAAATATATGAAGGTTGTAGTTTTTTCAAATATTTTACATTATAATTAAAATATACGTTTCAGCACAAATTAAAATGCAAAATTTATAAGGGTTTTAGAATTATTGTTTTGAATTGTGGCTATTTAATCGATAATTATAAATCGATGACGTATATATAAACGCTAAATTAGAATAAGTGTTTTTTTTTCTTTCTTCTTTTTTTTTTTTTTTGATAAAATATAAAATGAAACTAAGTATATCATATTAAATTCCATATTAGACTGATTTGGTTGGTAAGAAATTCCTTATATTTATATCTCATTGATCTTAACAATACAAAATGTGTCTCAAACAAACATTGAAACATTTTATAAATATTTTTATAGTGAAATGTTAAAATTATTCATCATTATAGAATTATATTTTAATTCAACGTTTGTTATTTTCGATATTCAAATTAATTACATGTTATCACGAATTTACATAGGAAAACTTTAATAAACATTTTGATTACCAAACATTTAAATTAGGTTTATGTTTATTGAATTTTAATTTTTCCTTCGACATGTTCTTTAAAATTGGAAGAAACATTTCCATTATCCTCAGATTGAAAACTATGATGGTTTTGTTTTGTCAAATTTTGACTATTTTATATACTTAAATTAAGGACTATTTTTGGATGGCAAAGAGTTGTTATTTATTAAACTTATACTTGCATGCTCGTGATTGAATAATTCACTTACAGACCTCATAAATGACGAATAACTAAAATAATCTAGTCACTTTAATTTTATCTATCTAATCCCTATTAATTCTTATTCACTAACTCAAATTTGAGGAAATTAAATTCATTCAATGTTAGATTATGATTCATAAATGTTATTTATGAAACAATATGATTAGTATTCAATGTTCAATTCTATATTCAGGTATATATATATATATATATATATATATATATATATATATATATATATATATATATATATATATATATATATATATATATATATATATATATATATATATATATATATATATATATATATATATATATATATATATATAAATATACATATTTCTGTCTTTCGGGTAAAAGGAAGTAAATTTTGTATTTTCAATATATATTTTGTAGTTTTCTCTGCGTAGTTCAACAAATAAGAGTTTTTCATTCTTGATTAATAAAATTCTCCCTACTGTTTATTAATTAGTACTTAATATTTTTTTTAAATTGTCTTGTGTCGTGTGATCTAAGCATTTGAAATTTGCACAAAAATAATTTTTAAATCTCTAAATGTAGAATGTTTCTCACTTAAAATTTTTCAAATTTTTCTAGATAAATGTACATTGTCTATATTTTAATGAAATATATCTTAATATTTTATATCCTAATATTATTAAAAGAAATGCATTTCAGAATAAATCTACTTAACATTTATTATTTCATAGATTTTTATAATTTTCAAAATTTCCTTTGAAAATTGGTTTGTTTAAGTCTTTTCTTCAAAATTTAAATTAAGGTTATATATAATGAGGATACTATTTACATTATTATAAGGACAAAATCTTCAAATTTTAAAGATTGAAATGCAAATATTTGAGTAAATTGTTTCTACATTTGTTGCTTCTTATTCAGTAGTATTTTTCTAATCATATTCATCATTTAATATCAAATCCATTTTAATTTCTTTTTAATCTAGTAAATAGTTCCTGATTTTCAAAACAATAAATCAAATATATCTCTAAAATGAAAAATCGTTTATTTGTCCTTAGTTATTCATATAATATTTATAGTAGTACACTTTTCCGGCAAGGTTACGTATCCTGTTTATCACATGCAGTTTACATAACAAATTTTATGCTATCGTTTATTAAATGCGTAATGTACTTCATAAGCTTTAGCATAAAATTTGTATTTAAATAAATAAAACTATTCAACTTGTTAATAAATATTTAAATTGCTGAAAAGATATTATGAATCTCTATTAACAGATAAAATTATTTACTTCTCAAATAAACAATAAAATTCATGATGGTATTCATGAATATTATTAATGTCATTTTAACTGAACGTTTACAAAGTATTTAGGAAAGATAGGAACGTACGTGCTTTTAATTTACTTTGAGAGTTTCAAATATTATATACTTTAGCTGTAAGAAAAAGGATAAATTATTGCTAAATTTATGCTGAATATTCAAGTATGCATTTAAACAATTTACAATCATCAAATCAATAAAATCATCAGTTTTAAAAATAAGAGGAAATTTCACTTTTATTTATCATAGTAAACTTTATTCATTGCGTGGTGCTTAAATTCCAGTATTTTCATTAATTATTATTTTTACTTAATACATCAAATAACCATTTATTCATTATATGAAATATGATGCCTCAATTTCAACGGAATATAAAGGGTTTAGTTTACAGTAACTAACTTATTTTATTTCGGCTATTTAAACATAAAATGAAATGAATATCATCTGTATTTTGGAGGAAATAAAGTTATTTTCAAATCGCAAATTATATAGAACTAGAAATATCCAGGCACAAATATACAAAACATTTAAATGTGTTTCAAAATTATTATACATAAAAGAAAATATTCAATATGATATTTTTCTATTGTTATTATTTAATAATTCATTTATAACATGAAAGTTGCAAATTTTAAAGTTATATATGAATTAAAACTAATTTATAAGCAGATTTGTTCGTTCTATTTTGTGTTTTACATTTTAAAGATAAAAAGTAAAATTTTGGTTTTCTTTTATATTTCTACTTTCTATTTTATTTAGTTCAGTATCTGATAAAATGTATCCAAAAGATTAGAAAAGCATATTAAATTAAATAGAAAATTTCGTTGTTTTCTTTCAAAATTCAAGTATTAATCGCATGTGTTACTTAAATACATCGACGTGTTTTTCTCCTCCGAGCAGTTCTATAATCAAATCGTATCCAACGTCTCTAAAAGATAATTTAACCTTCAGTGAGGACTCATAAATAAAATTTATACTTTGGGTATTGGAAAAGAAGGTACAAAAAAACAAGATAAAGAAAATCTGATCAAGAAAAGGGAAAGTAAAAATGGTTACTGTTTTCTTTGTATAAACAGAGATTTAAATAAAATGATTCCAATATTTCAACATTTATTGCTAACTCCCTGCAGCAATCAGACGTAAAATATTCAAAAGTTCAAAAAATTGCAAACCATTTAAAGATTAGAATATATAATGGAGCAAATACAGAAAAGAAAAATCACAAAGTGATTTTTTTGGAAGTTAAATGCAGCTTCTTTATAGGCAATAGATTTTAGTTTGTTAAATTAATGAGTTCTGTGTGTGTTGTATGTTTTGTTACTTTAATGTTACTAAAGGTTGAATATTCTTGGAGTTCAAATAAAATAAAATAACATCCAAAATAAAATAAGCAAAAAAGTATTTAATTTCAAAATTTAATGCAATCATTATGTTACAGTAAATACTTGCTGATATGAAATATCTAAATTTAGTGTAAACGTTTTCTGTTTCATTTTAAATTTTATCACAAATTGTTCACTCGTTTTTAACTCAGCAGATTAATGAAATAAATTTGCAAAAAATTTTAAATAATTTTTTTCCTAAAATCTTATTTTTATGGTGATATTCGGAGAATTTTATCTAACAAATTTGTAAAAATTTTATAAAATTAAAAAAAAAATCGTGCTATCTTTCGAATGAAAATAAAATGCTTAATATACAAATTTTAAACATACCTCTTGCTTGAATAATTTAATCATTTTATATTCAATTGAAATGGAATCGTAATATTGATTTAAATACTACTGGGATAAAAATTGTCTTGCATTCAACACTTAAAATTTATAAAATTCAAAGCTTATTTCGATATGTTATTCGTAGCATTGTCAAAATGATAACACAAAAAAGTACATAGAGGCAATATAATGAGATTCTCGTGATATTCTTATGTTAGCCGTTATTGAAAAAATGTTCCACATGTTTAAACATGCCATTCCTCCCTTTTATAGACCATAAATATTTTTAATTAATTATATCATCATTCACAAAAATGTTATTTTATCATATAACAAACATCATAATTTGTTTTACCTTTTTGATACATAAATAATATATATATATATATATATATATATATATATATATATATATATATATATATATATATATATATATATATATATATATATGAAAAGCATTAAAACTAAAAAAGATAAAGTTTGAAATTGAAAATCACTGTGAAGGATAAAACAATACATATATAAAAAAAAGAGAAAAGAAATCACGAAGACCACTTTGTCATCACAATGAAGATTGTCAGCTATGCAAATTAAGAACTCTTTTCTGACATGCGTGAAGTACATATGCCTAAAATTCTTTAAGCGATTCCCTCCAAGAGTGTCTTTATTAAAAAATGGGATCATAAATATATTTTATATCAAAAATTAAGGTAAAAAGTAAATTATAAGAATTAACAAACTAAGGATATACATTAAAACTATCAATACTGGAAAACCAGAGCCTAATTAAAAATTGGGATGGAGATACATTTGCTAAAAATAAATTAGAAAATTTAAATAAATTAGAAAATTTAAGGAATAAATTCAAAATGTTGAATTAGTTAAGAATCCAAGCATTAAATTCAATGTTAAATTATATTTAAAAAGATTTAAAATAATTTAAAGTGAATGTAGCTACTTTTAGCTTTTAGGGTTTTTTGTAAGAATATCGATGTTTAGATGGCCTTTCTATGGTTGTAAAAATTACGCATTTTAACGTTTTAAACGCTCTTAACTAATTTAACGATTTAAATTTAACTCTTATATTTTTTTTCAAATTACTTCTGGAAACTCTCTCTCTATTTTTTTATTCCAATTTTTAAATAGGTTCTGATTTTCTGGTATTGAGATTTTTAATGTACATCATTAGTTCTTTCTCCTGTGGGTTTGTTTTCTTTGTTTTGATATAATTTTTACCTTAATTTTTGATATAATTACATTTATGATTCGTTCCTTTAATAGAATCCTACTTAGAGGGAATTGCTCGAAGATCAGTAAACATATGTCCTCCTTACTTGTCAGAAAAGTTTTCTTTTTTTTTTTTTTTTTTTTTTTTTTTGCATAGCTGATAATCTTTTTTCTGTTTATGGAGTGGTCTAATATCTATATAGACAGATTTTTCAAACTGTAATCTTAACTGATTCTTACATGATTGTCATTAAGTTTTATAATTTGTAGGAACAAATTTGCATAATATTCTAAGAAGCTATATTTAATTATTTAAGCATAAATTTAAATGTTTATATAGAATAAGCAAAGTACTTATACTATAGATTAGATACTTGTACATAATGACTTTTTCATTTAAAGTATCCTTTATCAATACTTCAAAAATTATTCTCAAGAAAAATATATAGTTTACCTAATGAAATTCTACACTTTTAATTTAATTTCTTTTTTTTTTCGAAACATTTTACATTATGTATAACTTCAAATAAATTATGAAAATTAATATGCATTATGTTTATATTATGATGAATAGTATAACCTATTTGATTATACCATTCATCATAATATAAAATATATTCATCATATTGGTGAATAGTGCACCAACATTGAAATACTATGCACCAAAAGCTTACGCTACGCTTGATATATGATTAAAATATCATATATAAAAGAAAAACATATTTTTGAAGTACCTACAACCTATTTTTGAAGTTTTCTTTAAGAAGCTTGTTTTTAATATCTTATATAATATTTTCAAAAGAAGGTTCTGCTCTTCATAAGCAAACTTTTATGTAATTATTTATCACATTATTGATGTAAAATTTGTTCACATTTTTTTTCTTTAGAAAATATCAATTTGTTTTATTTTTATCCAAATATTTCTAAGGATTTCTTAGCAATACAAGTATCTATATGTTTACTGAGATTTTTTTGTATATTTTTTTCAAACTTTCCTAATTTTAAAATAAAAATCATTAATAATAATTGTATTTAGTTATCATGAATCCAAGAAGAATAGTTTACGTTTAAATGTTTTTTCTATATGGAGCAAGTTATTAAGCATTTGATTTATGAAGCGATAGAGTTTAACACACTTTTTTTCATTAAAATTTCTGTAAATATTTTAAAACCCATGTATACAATATATAGAAATTTCTGGAGTAGTTCATTTTATTTAAAGAAAAATACAGCCTTTTACTCTATCCATTTCAGACTACTTTATACCTTCCTTGGCTGTAATTCCTTCTTTGACCTCAATTGTCTGGTTTCATTGTGAAAATATTTGTCTTAAGCAAATATTTCCTGCATTTGAGTTAACTGTTTAAAACTTTCCTCTTTAAATCAAGTTATCCAAATGCAGTCTTCTATTAAGGGTAGGGAATTATCTTTATTTATATAAGCTATTTTTGGGCATAGAATATAACATCAAAATATTCTGTATTTAGCAGATATTAACATACTTCTCACTTAATACAAATTTTTAATAGTTATATATTTTATGCTGCAGAAAAAAAACAGAAAAATTATTTAATCTTATCATTCAATTATTTCACTTTTTTATTAAAATGCAAGTCAAGAAACATCTCAAAGTATATTAACAGATTACAATAGATTAAATTACTCTTAATCAAATATCTTAAAAATGATTTAATACAATCACTTTGAAAATAAGTATATGCTTCTTCAAAATACATATTTATTTTAGTAACATATTTATTAAGTATTTTTCTGATGATATCTATGTTTTTATTTTCTCTTTATGTAAGGTAATTTTAATAATACTTCAAAGATGTCTTTGACAGATTCATTTTACTATATCATATATTCTATAAAAACGATACCAAGAGTGAACAAAGAGTAAATCAAAAAAAAAAATTAATTGCAAGTTTGTTACTGTCAGGTATATGTAGTCATGCATAATTATGAGAATAAATTAATTAATTAGATTATTATCCGAGAAATATACCTAAGAATCTATTTACTTTCTAAGTAACTAATTTCATTGTAAATTACAGGCTTGTTTAACATATGTATATTCTGTAAGCCTAAACATTTTTGCTAATATAATTTAATAATACACATATACACACATTATTCGGTGAAAATTATAATAAATATTTAAGGGTTGCAACAATGTATTTATTTTTATTTAATCAAAAATAAAATTTTTGTAATACTTTTGACCAATTTTTCGTGATTAATAATGTATTTTTTCCTTACAATTTAGAGATAGTTTTTCCCAAGCTTAATTGTTCAATGGTGTTTTGAAGAAAATCATTTGTAACAAATTTTGAAAAATAAATAAATATATATATATATATATATATATATATATATATATATATATATATATAGATATATAATATATATATATATATATATATATATATATATATATATATATATATTAATTGTCTCATTAAAGTACCATCAATTAAATTAAGTATTACACCTTATCAATTGATTCTTTTTTAATTTTAAAGTCTAACTATGTTATCAGCTGTACTATATTTACATATTGATTCTTAATTTATACATAAATATGAATATTTTATTGAACAAATCATAAACTTAAATATGAGTATATTTTCAACAAAATTTTAAACTATTTATTATCTAACTATTTCCTTCAAAAGAAAGTGCTCATTTATCTTTTAATGTAATATTTCTTTGCATGGAAAAGTCTGCTTTCCTAATTTTAAAACTCTTTAAATTAAGAAACATTTTAATGTGTCTTTTAAGGACTAGAGCAATACATTTCCTATCAATTTATAAATATGTGTTTTATAAAAGGAAGAAAGTATAAAAAGCATAAAATGATTAATTATTTTCATAATTATTTAATATATACACAATATTTCTCAGTCGCGCAAGTAATTAAGTTTTCAGTTTTATCAAGCCCTGAATATAAAAATAAAAAATCAACAAGTGTTTAAAAGCAGTGAAGTTAGTTTACTCTGAATTGAGAAAGAGATTTCTGGAATTTTCCACTGAAATAAAAAAATAAGGAAAAGACACTCTGTAATTGATGGATTGCGTCTCTATGGACGTATGAGGCCCTCTGGTTATGAAGATATCAAAAAAGAACTTGAGCTCGAAGCAATGACTTAAGTTTAATTTAGAGTATTATAAAAGAAACTATATAAAATAAAATTGTGTTTATTTCAAAGATAAAAAAATAAAATAGTTATTTTACTTCAGTAACATTACTGCTTTATGATCTTCTTCTGATTATTCTTAACAAAAAATTATATAAAGTAATAATTATATAAAATTAAAATTATATGATGTTAAAAATTATATAATGTTAAAAATTACATAAAATTTTATTTAGTCTCCTTATTTCCTTTCTTAATTATGTGTAATAAATATGATAAATTTCTTCAACTATTGCTAAAAATTAACTTTTTAAATTAAAAATACATGTGCATAAATAATTGAAAATATTTTAAAGTATCTAGTTTTAACATAAATTTTTTTATCTGTAATTATTGTAAAAAATTTGAAGGATATTAAATTTGAAAAACATTTTATAAGTGGCATTTGAATAGAATCTTGGCATTTTTTTATTCAGTGATATTCCAGATGAAACAGGAAAAACTGTTTACAAGTTGTGGGCCAGCAGTGAGAAATAAAGTAAAATATGGCAGAATTTTTTTTTTTTTTTAAATCAGAAATTTTAACTGACAAACTCAATTTAGTACCTGAAGCCATTTTGAATACTAAATCAAAGTGAAACAACTTGCCGTGTTTCAAAGAATGTTTAAGAGCTATGTATATTTTTCAATATCAGTATTCAATATCTACATAGTTGATAATATTTTATAAAAATTGAACAAAATTTTAAATTTAAAATTAGAAAGATCATTAGGCTGTAAATTAAAAAGATATTTCTTGAGACATATAACATATCTCTTTTTCAAATATGTGTTGTAATTCGTGTTAGTGTATTCTATTTAAAAAGTTTGTGAAATTTAATATTATTTTCTTGATATTAAAGTAACTTTTACAAGTATTTTTAACAATAATTTTCCATTGTATACATACCAAAAGGAAAACTTAACTTTCTGAAAAACTTAATGAAAAAGTATTTCATAAAAGAAAGAATTATTTCGATGTTACTGCGAAAAATCAGAGCATTCATCATACCCAACTTATTCCTAATACGTCTTATTTATAGTATTCCTTTAGCAATTTATCATCTTATTTATAATATTTCTTTCAATGTAACTGTCTTTTGGTTCTTGAAAATGTCTGCGACAAGTTACAAAGTATAAAAATGGTTCCCAGATCTATCCCTTAAGAATACTTCTTTTATAAGTACGAAATAGGAAACGTTTTTAACCTAAAACATGGGTACATAATTCTATCACTTTCACATTAATTTTACCGACCTATTAGATTAAGCAGATATAGTGATATTATTTGTCTACCTGTTCATATTTAGAATTGTATGTCAATTTAATTATTGCCAAAAAGTCATGAATAATAGACAAGTTTTGTAAATAAGTAGAAACAACTGTAGAAATTTTCCTATTTATCGATTATTTCTGATCAATTGTATATGAAAGTAATAACATGTTTCTGTTTAATGTTTTTGTTAAAAAATCTTGCTAGATTTAACAAACACATTAAAAGGAAACTTGAGTTTAATACATTGTTTTTACGAATTAATATTTTTAATAACTCACTAAAATTGAGTCAAATTGAACGTTTTAGGAATGGTAGTTAATACTAGAAGCAAAAATGCAAAATATAATGGTGATTATTAAATATTAATCAATATTATTTAGAATTAATATTTTAGTTATTTAATTTAACAAATTAATGTAATATATTAAATAAATACTCCATCATCTTTCTTGGAACTGAATAGAATTTGCATTAAATAAAAATCAAGCATTAAAAAATTTATACTAGCTCTTAATCAAATACAATTTTGTAAGCAAATCTTTGTAATAAGATCATGTGACTTACATTATATCAAAATCTTTATTTATTTTATATGGATTGAAATATATCTGGTTCAATTAAATGTTTAATGATAATATTAGAGCAAATATTTAGCAGAAAAATTGCAAATATTCGTTTCTATTTATATGACCAACTTCAATTTCAGATTCACCAGAATGCATTTGAGTAATTATATTATGTAAATATCATAAGAAGACTGGGGAAAACAATTAGGGAGGCTTTATATGAATTTCATATCATATCACTAGTTTTAATAATTTTCTTTTTGAGTTAGATAATGAAGTATGCTTGCGTGTGTTTCCATGAGCAAATTTCAGTTAAAATACTCTCGGTAAATATTTGATTTATCTATCATGGTAATTATGTTGACAACAAATATTATTTACACAAAGAATAAGTATAAAGTATTAAAATTAACCTTCGTGTATTCGAAAATAATATCTTTTATTACTTGATTGAATACTATCTAGGAATATTAAAATGCATCAGAAACATGTTTCATTTTTAGTTTTTTGGTCAATAATCTAAAGCATTCAATATTTCTTTTGATTTCTCATATATAATGCTAAGACATCATACAGACACCCACCATAATGTAAAACCATAAATCTATTTCATATATTTTAGTGCAAATAAAGTTAAAATAAGTTAATTACAATTTAATTAATTATATTTTATGTGTTTATAAACTTTTTAAATATTTCAGCATTATTTGCAAGCCATCTGTAATTTTTATATTTATTTTTCTTTTTGCTCTTCTATTTTGCTTTTCTATTTCATTAGATCTAAAAAATTTTAGTTAGCTCTCTCTCTCTCTCTCCAATTTCCCAAGTATAAGTCATTTTTTATTAAGAAGACACAGATTTATATTATTTTAAATTGTTTTCATTTTCTTATAATTTTTATCAACTCATATTTGCCTATTAACAAAGTTCTACAGATTTAACACTGATATATAATATTAAAAAATATTTATCAACTTATTTTAGCATCCATGGAACTAACTTATTAAATTAACCATCTTTTGCTTAAAGAATTACGTGCTGTGTAAAACATCTAATAGACTTAGTGCACAAAAGAGTAATTTATGTTTCATACAGTATTTTACAGATTATTTTTTAGGCATAAATATGTAACTTGAAGTGAATGAATAAAATGTTTTATTTGCAAATTAAAATTTTCTTTTTCTTAATTAATGATAGTAGAAATGAATATAATTTTAAGATTTATGTATAAAGAACTTTTAAAATTTTTATTATTTTATCATTAAAACAACAAAAGCATTGTTTTTGAATTAAGTTAATTTTTTACATGATATTGGATTCAAGTATTTCTTCAAATATTCTTGAGGTCTCAGAATGACTGGACAGGAAGCAAAGTCACTTATATCTTGAGATTCAATAATGTTTTGTAGTTTTATTTCATGTTATTGACCACTATATATTAACTTAAAACTAAACATTTAAGCGAATCTTATTTATATTATCCAAAGTAGAGGAAGGAACCACTTATTTAATTTAATTATTTTCTGCTTATCCATCATTGCCGTGACTCAAGTTTTCTTATTCAAACATTATTTTTACAACATAAAAGTAAAATGAATGCCTTGGTGTAATTATTTTTTTATTATCTAGATATATTTATTTAATAAATAATTTATTTAGCTAATATACTTTTTAGTTTAATAAATTAAACTAAAAATATTTATTATTCAATATTTAATTATAAATAAATTAATAAACTCTATGCTCTATCATTTATAATATTTCATACTTTTAAAACAATATTCATAATTAATTAAAGTGATGGTTACCGAAATCAGAGGAATCATATGAATCTATGAAATGAAAAATGATGAAAAAATAAGATGTATTGGTATATATGTTCCTTCTGACAAATCGTTAATATATTTGATATTTATTCAAAAGATTGTTAATTAATTAAATATTTTAAAGTTCAGTCAAAAATTATCTAAATAAATAAATGTTAGATACAATTTTTCATTAGAAATTACATCATCATGTATTGCCATAGAGAATTCAAACTGTTCAAAGTAAATGATAAAAGCATATTTTATAAAAAAATTAAATTATATTATTGTAAATAGTATATATTCGAAAAAAATCTTGTTTATTTTATTTATGATTATTAAAGATAAAATAAATATGTTAAGATAAAATCATAAGTAAATAATTCATAGGAATATTATTGCAAAAATTATCGTTTTAAATCCTCTAAGAAATGAAACGTTAGAAAGAAATGGTGATTTTCGTTTTTAAATTTACTGTGAAAAATGTTTAAGGGAATGATACATTAATTAATTGAAAGTCGTCATAATTAGACACTTCTTAAAGAAATGTCTTGTTGTTTCTGATGGCAACTACGATCTTTCAGCCTTACAAGGGACGGATATGATGACACATTACACCTTAGAGCAACCATGGTAATGTGTTTATCATCGTAGTCCTAAATGTGGATAAGCCTCTGTAATTTAGTGATGAAGCAAATATCACCAAAAATGTTTGTCACCAACACAATTAATTTTTAGTGGAGAACATTGTAATTACAACACACTGTAAGTACCTTAGATGAACAGGATGAAACCACATTTGGGTTTGCATTGAACTCAATGCTTCTTGGTAACAAAAATAACGCCTTAACCTACCAGGTCACGGCAGGATTTTTAAACTAATGTCAGTGTAAGGAATATGGATTTACATATTGAACTATTTCATTGAAATAATCAAGATTTTGAAGAGAAAAAATCTTATATTCTATTCTATTTAAAAAGTTTTCTATAAAAAATGTAACGGAAACTCAAGAGGAATATAATACTAGGACCTTAATATTGTTACAGAGAGAAGCAATTCTCTTAAAGAAAATTTTCAAATAATTCTAAGGATAATTTTCATTATTTTGTAGTAGTTAATGAGGTGTTGCATTCACAGTAAATGTTATATCTTATCTTATATAAGTATATCTTATAAAATAGGTTTTGAAACATCACTAATATCCTATAGTTATTTGCAAATATAAGATATGGGAAAAATTTAAACCATAAACAATGGGCACTAGAGGATGAACTCAAACTTACGATCTGTTCAATGTAAATACTGAGCTTACACTATCAAGTTAGCCGCTTAGCTTCAATTTCCTTTTGATGATTCTGATGAATTGATGTTAAATCATTTTTTTTTGACATTTTATTTTAAAAAAATATATTTTTGGGAAATAATATTTTATATTTATAAACATATTTTCTATTTACTTAAATAGATTTTGTATCTCATAATCCATAAAATTATTCTCATATTTTCTTTCAGGTTTAAAATTTATTTAAAATAAAAATTATTTATAATAAATTTTAAAATCTATTTTTACAAAATGTGTTACAATTAAAAATTTAAAAATTAGTTTTTGTGAAATTTCTTAAAACATAAAAATTTTATAACGTATAATAAATGACTAATCAAGGAAATCATTTTAATTCAAGCAAGTTAAAATTTTAAGTATTAAAATATTGTCATAAAATGTATGTGCATGTATTATATATTATATATTTATTCAAAATAGTTAATATGATATCATTCGTAAGATATGTGCTCAGAGGCCATAAATTTAGATTGCGATCCGAATAAATTTATTTTTAATCTGGTTAAATAGTATAAGAAATCTCACAGATATCAAGAACTTAAAATTTTATAGCCTTCAAATCATATTAAGCCGTAAGCCATGACTGACGTCATATACATTTACAATCTATACTAGAGACTTTATGTCATCAGATATGTAGATATACGTAGTACAACTTGATTAAAATCACGAACAATGTCTGAAACTGCCTAACTCCATATTAGATGGGTAAGTATACAAATGCTCTAAGTCTCGCCAAGCTAAAATGGCTATGAATAATATTTGAAAGATACGGAACTATATTTATTATTATTCGTATATATACAACATAAATAATAATGACATGTTGTGAGAGAATGGTAAAGCAAATTCCTGCTTCGTTTCATTTTTGAAAATTTTATAAATTATAACAAGGATTTTAGAAAATTGAGAAAAAATTAGTAAAATTGATGCTATTATATGCTTATCTAAAATGTATTAAACTTGTTAAAGCAATTTTCTCTTTAAAAAAATCAATATTTTACTTGATTATGGAGAGCACGATATGAAGGTAAGTGATTCTGAGATACTCAAAATATTGTTTGGAAAATTTGCAATATCAAAAATAATTAGCCTAGCTTAGAAAGAAAGTTAGAAAAAAAAAGATGAAGATAGAAAAATGTAAGGAAAAAAATAATCATTGAAACAAATATAGCAATAAATCACGTTTGTGAAACCTAGTGATGATCTTAATTTCTCATTCAGCTTTTCCTTCTTCACTGTTTGTTTTGTTGTGGTATACACATTTCAATTTTATGTTTCAATTTCAGGATTGTGCTTGCTTTTTATCAATAGATTATACGCAAATATCAGAAATTGTTTTCCTAATGGTACTAGTGCTTCTAGTGATTTGAATAAATATTTTTATTAGTTTGTAAAAGTAACCTTGGAAGTGTTAATTGTACAAAAATCATGCATAGAAATTACTTTTTTTAAGTACAGTAATGAATTAAAAATTGTCCCTAATGTCTTATTTGGAATTACTTGTGCATTTTAATATGGTTTATATTTATCAACACTGCCGTACTACCGGTTGCAGAATGGACTTGTGGTCATTGAACAGTGAGGACAATGGTCACTGGATATATGCTTACTTTTAACAATAATTATAAATGACTAAAATAGTACTAGTTATATGACTTTAAGTATAGACATTACTGGTTTTAATAAATTTATGTAAAATTGAATTTAAAATGTCTTATTTAAAATTAATCCAAAATATTTACCCACAGTTTCTAGTAAGATTTTTCAATTGTTACCTTCATCAAGTTGTCTGGCAATTTGATTCTTTTTGGAAAAAATTGATGCTTTTGATTATTTGATGATTTATTCCGTTTTGCAAACGTTGAAACAAATTAAGCTTATTTCAATTTTAATCTTATTAATATATAAAATTTTTACTCTTATTCTCTTCTGATAACATATTATAATCAGAAACATTTGCTAAAATTGTTTCTAACAATATACATGGGATATTGTTTATAATGATAGAGAGGGATTTTGTTAATGGAGAAATATGGGATTTTGTATATGAAAATTAGAAACAACATGAATTCTAATATGCTCTCCATATGACATGTCCATGACAATTGTAAAACTATCTTTTTATCTAACATAAAACGGCTTATTTATCTATTTAGCCTAACTGTATTATCTGAGATTCTATAAAATTAGTTTATAAGTGAATTATTGTGTCACTCATTTCAAACTTTATCAAATGTGTTTATGATGTTTAGTTGCATTACTTCTTGGTTTTCTATAAATTTTAATAAATTCTTTAAACATTCCTGATAAAATGAAAGTTGAAAAATTTATATATATATATATATATATATATATATATACATGTATATATATATATATATATATATATATATATATATATATATATATATATATATATATATATATATATATATATATATATATATATATATATATATATATATATATATATATATATATATATTATATTTTTTAATAAAGCTATATGTAGCTAATAATTTCATCATAAAAGCTTCTTCTAATTATTAATTTTACAATTAATTTATTGTCTTATCCAAATTTATTAAATTAAATAAATATTATTAATTTACTAAATATTAAAAATAAATAATTATTATGAAACTAGGAAAGGAAAGAGTTGTAGCATAACTTCTTGGTAATGAAAGAAAATAGGATTGACATATTAGTCCTAATTGTAAATTCCATGAGAAATTTTTGCATATTTTAATGTAAATGGGTAATTTTGCAATAAAAATTCATTTATATTGGTCATTGCAGAGATGTAATCAACATGAAATTTCAAGCATTGCTGAGAGGATGACAGAAGACCATTCACATAACTCATCGAAATTAAACGGTTAAAAATGTAATAAACCTCTAGTAGTCAAAGTATCTTTAAGTTTATTAAACTCTGTATTTTCGAAAATCCTTTCATCAATAAAGTCAAGCGTGCGAGTAATGAAATAGTTTCATAATCGATTTTAGGTGAATCATCCATTATTCATGAAATATAGTTTTAAGAAAAGAGCAGCCTTAGGTTCTTAAACAACCAATAACATGCAACAGAAAAACGTATAAACTGGAAGTTAGCAAATATTAAAAATAAAAACAGCTAAATATAGGAAGTAAACTGAAATGTGTCGCCTTTTTTTACTGCGAAGTTATTTAGGTTTTGCCGAAAACAGGTTTCATATATCGTATGAGGCAAAGAAAAATGGACAATTTAGGGAAATATTTTTAGGGAATAAAATCCGATTCATCATCGAATTTTCGAACTTAGCAGCGTCATCTATAATCTGGTGGAACGCATTCAATGTATCATGTGAATGATTGATGATTGTGAAGGCTTTGTTTTTACATAGTCAATGCTCTTATAAATAAAATCTCAGTTTATATTCTTTTTTCCATGTTATAAGGAGTGATGGTGTAGAAAGAAAAACTTGCATTAAACTAACATCTGAAACATTTTTTATAAACTACAGAAAACTGCTGTGATCAAAATATAACTTCAAATAATCATTTGAAAAATGAAAGTCACAGAGATATTTGAGAGTTAAATGAAAATGGTAGAAAAAATAATAAATCTTTATTTTTATTTTGTAAGTATGAAACTTTTTTTTTTTTTGAAATGATGTTTTTTTCTGAAATTCAAAATTTTCTAAGAAATGGTATATATTTACCGAAAAAAAGTTTCACGATTTAATTGCAGCTAAATCATAGATTATATATAAATTCTAGATAAAAAATTAAATAATCTCAGAATGTGTACATTAAATGAGTTTTATTCTTAAAAAGTTTGCATTCTTTGTATATATAAGAAATAAAGACATCAATATCAAAAAGATAAATTAATAATTTAGTTCACACAAATGCACAAAACATTAAGCAATTTAAATTTACGACATTACATAATCGTACTACCAAATTATCATGTTAAAAAGCTTTTTCAAAGGAAATTTATATACATTTCTCTTTCTAGATAGAAAATGGACAAACTCTCCTTTATCAGAATTTGTTTACAATACAAGGTTACATATATTGTCCCTTATTTTAATCTTGTATCATCATACAGTTCAAAATTGTCCTTGCCAAAATAATTTTTACATACAATACGCAGAAAATCATCCAATTTATAAAAAGTGCAAATTAACGCAAACAATTAAATACATAAGCTGCACAGAAAACAATAGGGAAAGCACAAAATTATCTTTTTATAAAGTATTTATAAAAAATGATGTCTAATATTAATAAAAATATATCGACAATGAAACTTAACATTCTTTATCTTAACATTGTTTAAATGAATCTTCAACGGAATAAATCTGCTCTTTTAACTAGTTAAAATATTTTATAAATATTAATAACAATCAAATAACTTTCATTCCAAGAAATGACAAAAACAGTGAGATTCAGCCACACATAGTAGGTACTTATATCAATTTTACCCTAAGATATCAACATCATTTTTAATTACTTTTGCATCACATGAACTTTTTACTTGGTAACATGTTCATGTATAAAACATCTATTTCAGACTTACGTACATTCAATTTATTAGGTACACCTGAGAATTACATTTATACATATCCTCATATGATTCCTACTTCAAGAACCTACTGATATTAGTCACTTAGGATCACACTTTATTAGTTTAAGAATAGCAATTATGATAAACAAACTCATAAAATTGATACAATAATTTTTCGAAGCTAAAATATCTCTGCAGAGGTTATGTATCACTCTCAAAACATGATGAAAATATTTCTACTGGTGATTATGAATATCGGAATGTTCTTGAAAGCGAATATATGCATATATAATAGTTAACATTTTAAACAACCAATGTTTTATTCTTATTCACATGGAAATTTAATTATTTTGATAAAAGGAATTATTATACTAAATTTTGTAAAATTATGACAAAATTCCATTTTTTAATAAGATAAATTCATATCAGATTAAATTTTCTTTATATCTTATTGTATTTATGTCTCTAAATTAATTTCGTTTTTAAACAAAAACCGTGTTTTTATATTCTATAATTAAACCGTGTTTTTATACGTTCTTTTTCGAACCTTAGATGTGATGGCATACTGTGATAGATTACCAGTCTTCCACACGACTCACCATTGCATCTAAATTCATTTTTCAATAAATATGCGTTATAGAGGAATTTGTCCTGTTAACCAAATGGGGCTCTATACTAATTTGAACATATGTACATAACATTTTATTTGGTTTTTGTAAATGTTAAACCATAATTAACCAAAATTTAAAACTGATATCTTATGAAATGAAATCCTCATTCATGTTATAAAAGATTTTATATTTCTTTCAATTATTGTAAAATGTTTAATGGTCATCAAAATGTGGAGAAAAAGTAATGTGGCTTTTTATAATTATAATCTTAATTGAATATTTCCTAGATTCAAATTATAAACTGAATTTGACTTAATTAGTTTTTTGGCACAGGTACCGTATAATCCAGGATACCAAACACTGAAATTGGAAATTTTTTGACTGATTTTCTTACATATTTGGTAACCTCATTTTTATTCCGTCATACATATAGAGACTAATAAGAATTATTCAGAAAGATTTTTTTGTTAACCCTACTGTTTACGTCATCGTGCACGTCACCATGCGTCATATTGGCAACATTTCTTCATCACCAAAAAATTCAAAATTTAGAATCATAAATTATTCATGGATTGGCACCTGTGGTAGTTTTTCTTCATTTATTTCAATTTTTTTTTACAACGAAAAGCTTTAACTATTTCGCATGCAACAAGGATATACCTTATAATTGTATTTCCTTAAAACAATAAGAATTTTTTTTAAAAAAAATTAAAAGCATATTTATCAAAATAATCATTTAAATCAAAATAGATTTGTAATAATTCCAAAAAAACAATTCATAGTTTTAAAATAACACCACAGTTTCTAAATAATTGAATAGTTACAATTGTACTTAATGGCAACAATTCAGAGCAAAATAGATCATTGTTTCTATATACTACTTAGGAATAACATATTTCTATGTTTTTATTAAACTGCATACGTTCCGGTATTTGTAACTCTAAACACAGCATACTGTATATTAAGGACTTACTCTATATGAACACACTCATACTGAATATGAAGGAATTTTTGTAGAATTATTGTCAAATGTAAAAATAATAATGGTTATATTTACATGCCATTAATATTCCTTATTTTACAAGCATTAGTACACATTTTTTAACCTTTTGATAATATTTTTAACAATAAAACCAACTTGTACAATTTACGTTAAGAAATAAAGTAAATTTCAAATGTTAACTTGTAAGTAGTGACATATACCAATGACAAGATCAACACATAGGTGATTTGGTTTGTTTGTTCCTCAACGGTATTTTTTTAACACGAAGACTAATTAGACTGGTACGTAATTTTTAAAATGTATTCCGAACCACTAAAAATTATTCAGCCTAAGGTTTGATTCAAATCCTACGAGTACAAAAGAGTTACCATTCAACGTCCAACTGGGCTTTCAGTACGAGAGATAAGTCTGAAAATAAATCGATAGAAAATTGAAAATACGTTATTGAAATTACTTGTCATTTAATCATCTGCATAAAGTTACTAGACTTATCTTGATACACACACTGTATCAGACTTTTGGGAATTTATAGAAAATTTGAATAACTTCTTTTTCCTAGTTAAGAAAAATTCGTGTCTTCATAAAATCATTAACGGAACTGCAATGGAGTAACACCCCTAGCATACTTGAACAGATAGATAGGTTAGAGATCTTTTCTTTGATTCCATAGTTCATGGCTTCGAGTCCAGTATCCAGTGTGGACACTTATAGCGGTTCTGAATCAACTTTCAAGTATATGCTCCCCCCCTTAAAAATATAATTAAAAAGCATTCTTTTTCAAAACAATAGGAATCTAAAATATATATAAAGAGAGAGAGAGAGAATATTTCAATAGTGCAGTAAAACTGGTTAGATGAAAGTATTTTTAAAATATCTTTGCTATATCATCAGCCATCATCGAAAAACACCTTATTGACATTTTTTCAGTGGAATATTCATTTAAGAAACATATAATTTCAGGGCATCAAAAACAAATAGATATATTTGTAAAGAAGTAAATTAAAGAAAAATAATCTTTTGAATCCATGTATGTAATTTTGTGCGCATTGTTGAAAATATTTTATTCTTTAGAAATGTGATAGTGATTGAAAAAGAACCCACAGAGAAATTTGTGTGGATAGAAGGGGAATATTTTATTTGTTTTAATTATATACAATAACGTATAAATATTTTGAATCGTGAAAAATTTTCCTCACCTCTGTCATACAAGTTATTGATTCATTATAGAAATGATTAAAAACTTAAAACTATCTAAACATGTAATCAAATTTTTTATAACATGATGAAAACATGTATGACAATATTGTTATTCTTAATAATTGCTCTGATAAATTAAGTAATTAAGAATTATGGAAAACACAATTTAATTCCTTAAAATCATCGATTTCTTCAGCGATAGAATCTCAAATGCACACACAAATTACAACCTTCTACACTTAATAGAAAGCTCGTTTTAACAACTGCACACCTTCCAGACGCTATAATTAACAACATTTCTATCCTTTTCAACAGAATGAAAATTAACCATTTTCTGAAGTCACCCTTTCCATTTGGAACCTGAAATAAAGGGGGTGTACTTCCAGATTACACTTGAATGGAGACTACGCGGTGTGGGGAGTCCAGATATATATGAAGAGAATTAATTCAAGATTTATAGAAGTTATGTTCATAGACTAAATATTCAATTCTCATTATTTACCTCCGGAAGCAACCGAGCGAATCTACTCAGACAATTTCTGGAAGCTACTTCCTATCGACCCGTTAATCGATATGGTGTTGGGAAAGCGCGGGAATCCGTTTGTTAAACATCACGCAGTCGTCTTTATTTAAATACCCGGGAAATGATTTATGCAGATAATCTCAAGATAGCCGCTTGCTTTCCAAGTAAATTTCGGGGCCGAGTCGTGATTATTTCCGTTGCTTCCCGAATACAAAGGAAGTCGGAATTTTTTTTTTATTCATTTCCTGGATTTTATTCCCCGAATTGTCCTTTATATAGAGAGTAACGAGTAACATAGAAGAAACGTGAATGAAATATTAATGTTTTTTTACTAGAGATGCCACAATTAAGTTCGGCGCATTCCCTCTGATAATGATTTCAAATGCCACCAAGAGATTAATCCCTTGATAGATTTCGTATTTTTTCATGCAGTGCATTATTTTAAATTTATTATTTCACCAACATGCAATAATTTTGAGAAATCAGATACAAATCACTTTTTTTTTGTTTTTCTATAATTTTTGAAAGTTTTAACCGTTAGTTTTATATTTCAATTAAACTGTAAAGTTATTATGAAAAAAACACTCTTTATAAGGGTTAGAACATAAGGAATCACGATATATCATTTTTTTTAGCTTTCTTTTCTGTTGATTCAAGGTAAAAATATCCAGGAATATAATTAAATAAGTTAATTCTATCTGAAGATTTTTCCGAATACAAACAGAAATGTTAAATAAGAGACAAAATTATTCAAACCGCAATAAAATATTTACATATTGCTAAAAAATGAAGAAAAAAGAATATTGAAATTCTGGATATCTGCTTGTTTCGAAGATTGTATTTTTAAAATAGCTAAAATTAATATTACTGTAATTTGTTTATATGTGTTTTCATATTATGGAAAATACTTTTTTTCTGACATAAAATTTTTGTAAAACTTCTTACAATTCAAATTATTGGTGATAAATTTATTTAAATAAAAATCAAAGAGGTGTGTTTAAAATTTGAATTATCAACTTTAATGAAATAAGCGATGAAATATCTATAAGTGATTTATAAAATACTTTAAGCAGCTGTAAATAAACAAGACATTAAATAACGCATTTCATTAAAATTAAAATGCAATTCTAACTATTTTTTTTAAAAAAAGTAAACATTATGGTCGAAAAATTGACATTTTAAATTGTTAGGGAATAAGGAAATAAACTAATGTCATCCTTTTAAAAAATTTTACCAGTACTTTAAATTTAATATCTGTTTTTATACTGTAGCAAAAACCACATACATTTCAATTACAAACACGTTTCATTAATTAGGAATTGAAAGGAATCCGTACCAATAGGTTACTCAAAATCAAGATTTTGAAGGTAAATTAGAAAGTAAGAATATGCCTTACTGTGCTTAAAAAGTTTTGCAAGGTTGAATTTAGGACAGATTATAATTTTAAGTATTTAACATACATATTTAATTAACACACACACACGCACAACCACACACATACACACACACACACACACACACACGCACAACCACACACATACACACACACACACACACACACACACACACACACACATACACACACACACACACACACACACGCACAACCACACACATACACACACACACACACACGCACACACATATATATATATAGAAATTTGTCTATATGACGCCATAATTTCTCTAGCCTTCCAGTATTTCTCAAACTCTACATTTTAAAAACATTAGTGTGGTGCTCGAGTCGAGATGAGCAGCATCAAAAATTTGATGTTGTCTGCGCAGAATAGATAAAGGAAAGTCACGAAATCCAAACATATACAACTATACAAGTATATGGGAAAGCAATCATGCCCCGTCGTAGTAGGAGGAAGAGTCGCTGAGCTTCAGGGGAAATCGGGAAATCAGGGATGGATTGTGTATCCTTAATATATATATATATATATATATATATATATATATATATATATATATTTATATATGTATATATATATATATATATATATATATATATATATATATATATATATATATATATATATATATATATATATATGTATATATATATATATATATATATATATATATATATATATATATGTATATATATATATATATATATATATATATATATATATATATATATATGTATATATATATATATAGTTTTACCCATGTGAGTGTGTGTGTATAAATATATGCATACAAAATTTGAAATCCAGAATTCCATAGAATTATTGACATTCTTAGGCAAATTGTGAAATAAGACAAAGATATATTTTTCGAATATCAGACTTTCTCTAACTTTATAGAATTATAGAAGCTATTTAAGACAGAGAGAGAGAAAATTATAAAAAAGGTGCTGATAAATTAACTATACACATCATATGAAGTACTCAAAGATAGGAATGTTATTCGTAAATTTAAATAATAAATATATATATATATATATATATATATATATATATATATATATATATATATATATATATATATATATATATATATATATATATATATATATATATATATATATATATATATATATATATATATATATATATATATATATATATATATATATATATATATATATATATATATATATATATACGTATGTATATGTATATAAAGTGCTAATGAAAAGGAAAGTTGAGAAAAATATTATATATGTATTTCTTCATACCTTAATAAATGCACCATAATATATTCGAATAGTATTTTGAATTATATTTCATTACATTTTTTACCCAAAGGTATTTCATATTTTGTGCACTTAATTTTACATAAACATTTTTATAAACTTTTTGCCACTTGAAAGCATTTGCAACTGACCGAAGAAAAATTTCATTGTCAAGAATATCTTAAATTCTCTACTAGTAGTTGCAAGTTTTCGAGTCGGTGGAGACCACCTACTGTTTTATGTATTACAAGTGTTAATATATTAAGCGAATCACCTCCCCTCTTGCTGCAGTCAACAATGGGATCTCGCCCAGTGATTTTAATAAATCAATTGGAAACTATACTTTCTGAATTTCATTTCGTTTTTTTTTTAACTTGTCTGCATCACTCATTTCTTTTAAAAACCCATAACAGTCATCAAGATTAAAGTAATCTCTTCCGTAAGTATGTCTTTCATCGTATTGCTTTTATCTGCTATCAATGAATAATAAGAAATGATAGAGTCTCATCCATATTTTATGAATTAGGCTATTTTTACTTGATTTATCTAATTAAATCCACATGATCCTTACCATGCATTCCAAACAAGTGTCGGAGAGTTTGCATTTCATACATTTTCAGTAATATATATATATATATATATATATATATATATATATATATATATATATATATATATAAAATTTTAATACCAAGAAAGAGAAAACAAATATAAAATTTTCGCAAAATGTACATCGGAATTTTCAAAAAATTGTTTTTAGTGTCATAAATAGTAATAAAAAGGCTTAACGAGTAATTTACTTGTAAACCAGTAGTGTGAAATTAATATACTTGAGTTTCGATGGATAAGTAAATTATTTTACTAGTGTTTTATATATAAACAAACACTGTTTATAAAACATGAATACACATTCTGGTTAGAATGAATGTTAATTCGATGTATATAACATTTGTTATATACATTTATAAATTATTTCTTGTAATATGTATTTTAACTGCTCCAAAAAATGACTATTTCTTTTTTAGTCATCCACTCTATTATCATGTAACAATTGAATAGATTGACTACAAAAATTCATTTGACCGTCACATAGTTTAGGAATTATCAAGTGATAAGCTTTATAAGTGCTGATGATTTCCTCTGTATTATATTCATTATTAGGTCTTCATTTCTATCACTCCTCACTCTTATCAAAGCTTAAGAAAAACAAACGTCAGTAGGGAATTAGTTTGTGTTCTCATGAAAAAAAAAATCTCCATAAGCATTTGTTTTCTTAAATAATGATCATGCTTTAATGGTTATGGTTTATTGTATGTATGATTCTTAATATTATGTAATTGACTATTTTAGTGAAATTATTAAATTAATATCACGTTAATAGCACCAGGAACAATTTTTAACTCTATTTTTAAAACCATGCCTAAATTTAAATTTCATTTTCAGTCATAGCTTGCTTAAAATCATGTGTTCTCAGACTGATAATCAACTAAATTTTATCTCATAAAATAATATTTAAAATAAATGCAATGGATTTTAAAATGCTGATCCTTATGTAAAATATCAAAGGAATACTCTAAGTAATTTCAAATTATTAACATTAATTATGGAATTAAAGTCGATTTTCTTAAAAGTAATTATTGAGAGAATTCTGAAATAAAAACATACTTTTTATTCATTTAACCGGAAACTGACGTCATTGTATTGTTCCTGAATCATAAAATATTACTTGATGAAGTTTATAAAAGTATATCTATCTTTTTTTAAAAAAAATACTGAACGCTATATATTTAAAGTGCATTTCACATAAATATAATAATACATAATCTTTGTTATTCAGCAAATACAAATAAAACATTTTTAAAATTAATTCATAAATTATTAAAATATTCAACAATATTCATGAATTCCCAATTATGAAATTTAAATAATGTTTAATTTTTTTTTAAAACATTTGAGTTTTATGAAATATATACATAGCATTTTTAAATGTAAATATTAGAAAAAAACATTTCCTTCAATTTATAGATTTTAATGGTATTTTCTTTAGGGCCTCACCATGGAATAGAACTTCAAAATTTGTAGAAATATACATAAAATATGTTGAATTAATTAAAAAATTTCATTAATAAGCAAATAATGCTACTCGACATTTCGTAAACTAAAATATTTAAATGTAATTGCTATCCATTTCAGCAGTTGGTTTTAAACATTTGGCAAATTCTGGGATTAATTATATGTTGCTGAATTGAGACTTAAACGTCAAACTATCAACCATGTCTAATGAGGAGAGGACATTTATAAGAGTGCTCTTCAAGAATATATCCTAAATTTTGGGAAATATTTATTTAAATGGTTATCTCCAGATAACCAGCTCGCTTAAAATGTGTGTGGAAGATTCATTTTCATTTTATGCATCCCTTGGAACAATTCTAATTCTTATGGGTATATTAATAAAACAGAGTTAAAGCTTACATTTCTGGATGAGAATGAATTTGAACATACGTTTAAATTTATATAGTTTAAGGATTTCGTGGAAATTCGATTTACAAGGAAAGTCTTCTAATTAGAAATCCCAAAAGATTCTTAAAAGTTATAATATATAATACGTAGGCAAGTTAATTAGGATCTTTTAAATTTATCAGATGGTTTCTATACATTATTTGCAATAATTGAGTTACTCAGAAGCAAAAGTAGTTAAGTTAAGAAATTAAAAAAAGAATTTAAATTTTTTTCGCATTCATTTTTTAAAAAAAATTATAAAATCTCAATTTAATTAGGATATCATATTAAAGTTTTATTTTCACTTAAGTGTAGGGTATCCGAGAAAATAGTATTCTGTCAACCAAGAAAAATGTAATTTATTCTGTTTAAATTTAGAAAATTTATAAAATTTGAAAAAATAAATAAAAACAGTTATAACTAATAACAAATATCTGATAGAAGTATGCATTCTTAATTAACAATTGAGTAGGAATCGCATAAATATGTCTTGAAAAAACAGTAATATTTATTAAAATGGTTTTTTTTTTTTTTTTTTTTTTTTTAGTTAAAAATCAAAAGTGTCAACGAAAAATATTAACATATTTCATTATTATAGTTTATTTGTTGAAATACAAAATATAACATTTAAAAGTTAATAAAATATTTAAGAAAGGTCAGCATAGAAAATGTATAAATAGGATAAGTAAACAGTTCTTTTGTGTGTAAATGAAATTTCTGTGTAAAAATTAATTTTTTTTACAACTTGTATATCTATAAATAAATTATGTATTTATAACTTTATGACTGAATGCCTCAAATTTATTCATGGATAATTCAACGGAATTCCGTAAATGCTTATAAGTGCTGTAAAAAACTCAAACGAGAAAAAATATAATTGTTATATTTTTTATTAAAATTTGAAATAATTGAAAATTACAAAAACGTGTGTTTTTCCGGTAAAATATGTAAAAAATATTTATTTCCCTTTCTCCCTCGGAACATATATCTTAATATATATATATATATATATATATATATATATATATATATATATATATATATATATATATATATATATATATATATATATATATATATATATATATACATATATATATATATATATATATATATATATATATATATATATATATATATATATATATATATATATATATACATATATATATATATATAATATATATATATACATACATATATATATATATATATATATATATATATATATATATATATATATATATATACATACATATATATATATAATATATAAATGTATATTAAGATATACATGTAATAAAGGGCAGCAAACACAATTATTGGATATTGATAGTAAACATTATTTTCTAAGGAATCAATTTTAGAAAATAGGATTTCATTTAATACATTTCTTTCAATGAAAGAAATCATTGGATAACTAGTCGCTTTGTTAAGCTCCACTTAAAATAATGAGAAAAAAATATTTGTCAGAAAATTTCTATTTACTTTCTGCAAAATGTTGATATATCGTGATGCAAAATTATTTTTTTATATTATTTTATGCATACACCTTAGCAAAGGATAAAGTATATTTGATTGTTTGATAAGTTGATATATTTGTTTGTTTGTTGACATTTACTTGGTCAATAGCATGAAAAATGTTATTGAAGTTTATCAAAATCAATATTTTTTAATAAATAATATCCATTATGCAAAATAACAAAATAACCGTCAAGTTATTTTAGGAATCAATAAGTCTAAATTTGGCTAATACATCACTTATGTATCCTTTACATTGAAATTAAAGCACGTATTGAATCTATTAAATATATATTATTATAATTTAATATTATAATTTAATTTATTAGAAATGTCGTTTCCAAGCTCAATATATCAATTTTAGTTGACACAGAAATAATAACATAGGTAAACATTAAAATCTTACATTTACATTCTAAGGAAAGTTGAAAATAAGCATTTTGTATTTCCAATTCATTTTTACTTTTATTCAATTTAAGATTGTAGTTCTATGATAATTTTAATTAATATATAATCAAACATTTGTATACGAAATCAGTTCTGTCGTTTCCATTACTAATGAAATCAAATTTGAATATCATGAAATATCTCTGTTGATATGTCATGTGTTTCTATAGAAACATTATCGATGAACAACAGTTAGGATCAATATTGGTAAAGATGAGCTCATACATAAATAGTTACTGTGTATTAATTACTGATTCACAGAATGAAATATGATACTCCCACTCTAATTTTCGAGGTGAGAAATTTCCCATTCACCATGAAACTGCTTACGTAAGGAAGTTAACGCCATCTATGAATGTAAATGAGAAATGAATGCATTCCTAGTTGATTTAGAGTATATGCCATATATTATAAAATCTGTATTACATATTTGAAAAATAATATTTTAAATTTTATATTAATTTTTACAAAGCTACAATAATATCATTCTATGAACTTATTATAATATATATATATATAAACACACAGACACACACTTATATATATATATATATGTTTTTTATGACAAAAATTTGCGTCAAGTAAAGATGTAAAGTTAAAAATTGCTTCTGTTATAATTCTATTCACTAAAATAAAATGTCTAATGCAGCGAGTTAAAAATCAGAACAAAGTATTTAACAATCTCAATTAACTATTTTCAAATTTCTAATAAATTTCTAAATTGGGAGAAAATAAAAAGAAAGTATAAATTATTTTTGTCAACGTGAAATTAAAAAAAATGATTTCTAACTATATACATACATTTAATTACTGTTAATACAAACATTCATTTATATAAACTATTAAGTTTGGGATTTCAAAAAATTATTACAAATAAAAATAATTGTAAACCCCAATACTATTCATCGAACTCGTCAAAATACGTCGAAAATTAAAACTACAAATATTAAAAAATAAGATAACACGAAATGTAATGCACCAACCCACCCGGTGATGTAATGTGGAATAAAATATGAGAGAAAAACGTAAGGTTAGAAAAATAAAACGCTTAAAAAATAGGCTTAATTTAGGAAAATGTGATATACCTGTAATTTATAGCGTAAGATAAAATAAACATTTCATAATAAACATACATAATAAAACATTTTTATTCCCATTCATTGTAGACTAATAGAGAATTGAAAGCAGCATTGGTCCAATAAAGATGCGTTGAAAGGATTCATTTTTATTGTTTTTTCTCTATTGTGTTCTTTATTATTTTGTTTAACAGGAAATGTGATACATTATTTAATTTTACAAGCTTCAAAGCTAGTTCTCTTACACATATGGAAGTTATTGGTAAAAGATTTCAAACAGATTTCCCATAATTTCAAAACCTCTTATCTTAAATCAAGAAATATTTTGGAATAGAGTAGACATGCAGTGGCTCTTCCTAGAACATCTTATAATTGATGTATACAAATGAAGTCTGAAGACATTATGGGCCACACAATGAACAACCTATTGTTCTGAATAATCGTCGGTAAAGTAACTTTCTCTGCACTCTGATGTCAATTTCCATAAAAACGAATTTGTCTCCCACAGATTATCCCGAAAAGTGGGAAAAGAAAGGCTTAAGATTCCTATCACTATAGTATTCCGTGGTCATTGTACTAACATATGGAAGAATTTATACCTGTACAACATAAGGGACTTATAAAAAGCCAGCAGTACAAAAGCAATCGATTTCTGTGTTTTTGTAAAATGATATTATCTGTCTGAATGAAACTCGCTCTCTATGTGTCTATCTTAAAAAAAAATAAGAAAAAAATCTTTTAAGATCCGTTTTATTTCTTGAATTTAAACTCGGTATTGAAGAAGAGATGTCACCACAATCTGATTCATTTGAGAGTCAGCTTCTTTTATTTGTTGATATTTCTCCTCGTTCATATTTTTCTAGCAAAATATTTGAGGGTCATTTTTATTTGCTTAAAATATTCACTATAACAACGCGTAAAATTTTTTTTAAAAAAAAAATTAATTAAATTTTCCCATTTAAAAAGCTTATAAATTAAAAATTAATTGATCATAAAATATAAAAGAAATCTATTACCTAATAAAGAAAACTACTTACAATCATTCAATGCTTAATTATTTCAAAATTAATTGTGCTTATTATTTTACTAAAATAATGCCCACTTTTTATTTTTGGAAGTATTTCTTATGATGAAAGATAAATATATTTTGTCTACTAAGGAAATATTTTATCATCACTGATCTAGTTCATTATTCTGTATATTTGTAACGCATTTGTTTTCGTTTCTACGTTTTGAGGACAAGAGACATTCTAGTTGACATTCATAAGAACATTTTAGTATTAAGCAATACAGTACACATAAAACTAATTCCCAGCTTATTTTTTATTTTTTCAGTTACTAAACTTTTTAGCTTTATTAAAGAAAAAATATGCACTTAATTTTATGGTAAAAATTTAAAGTGTTTCTATTCAATTTTCACTTCCCCCCAATTCATAAAACAATATCTTAAACTATTTAAAGAGATCACATTTTTAAACTGTAAAATATATTTGTCGACAAAAAGTGTAATTAAAATGAATATTTTTTATGAGAAAAGCAAATAAATTCAGCAAGTCATTTATCATTATTTCATTTTTAAATTTTTATTAGATCCTTAATGTTAAATAAGAAACATTCTAATAATATTTAAAATATTTATCGGATAAGATACACTTTTATTTTAACTATCCATATTAACTTATCCTTATTCCATTTTATTTTGACTTTTATGTTTCACTTTTATGTTTTCATCAAAACTTACAATTATAATGATTATAAACGTGGTAAAATTATATTCATGCTACTCCTGAAATGTTAAACAATTTGTATGAGGAATGCGCATTTTCTATTTTTAAGACAGAAAAAGTATATTTAAATAATAATATTAATTTAAACGTATGATACACAAAATTTGATTCTAGACTCGAATTTAGAATTCTTATATGTTTTTTTATATGTTTATTTTTTTATGTTCTTTTTTATGAAATTGAATGTGAGTGGAGTACACTTAAGTCTAGTAGTCAAGTTTAGTACTGGAACAACTTGAACTGAAAACAATATTATTCAACATTGAATATTTAACTTTGCCATATATTTTTATAGATATTTTATCATTGAGAAATCTTATTCTCAGTGCACGAAAGTAAACTTTGAGAGTAAATTAAATTTTTATCAGTTCCTTTAAAATCATATTTAAAAATAAATACTGAAAATATTGAAATGAAATGTCTTAATATATTTGCTTTCAAACACTTTTAAGCGTACAAAAGGGAAACAATGATAAAATTGATGATAATCTACGATCTTGCCTTTTAACAGGTGACAAAAGAAGTGTTTTTGGAGAATTTTATACTTTTTCTGGTGTTAATCAACTATATCACGCAAAACCTGTATCACTTAAACCTGAAAAGTGAATGTGAATTACTATTATTTTTAAAAATTTTATGCCAGATAAAAATTTAATCTAATATATTTAAAAAATATATAAAGATTCGTATTCATTTTAGCAATTAAATTTCATAAATAAGAGCAAATAAATGTGAACAATTTTACATTTACTTATGAAAAATTAAAAGAAAAGAATTATATAAATTTTAACACTAAATATTCAATAAATAAGGATTATAAATCCAAATTCTTGATGAGAATGTATTTTTAATTTAATTTTTAGAAAAACAAGGGAAAATAATCGTAGATATTTTATTATAAACTACACACATCCAAGAAACAGATTACAGCAAATAAAATTTATATTCAGGTTCAAATATTTATTATAATGTAGTAATCCGTTACAAATGTACTGGATTTGCAGTCCCCAGTATCAAGATAAATGCATTTTATCTGTAAGAATTTCGGCGTAAATGAGACGAGGCTGCAATTAACGTTTAATGAATCGCATAAACTAGGGATACCTGAGAGATTAGAACCTGCATTCCCTACTGAAATAAATGCAATACTTTTCCAACTAAAGATAGAACCATTACATTCTCTTTCCTATTTGTCTTTTAGCTATCTTCATAATTTTAAAACAAGTATAAAAAATTACAAATATTAAGAATTATTTAGCAAAAGCAACAATGAAACTGATCTATTCAATTAAGTTTATTTTTGTTTTATATATAACATTGCATTCCAAATACAGTATAATAGAAGCTAAATTTCGTTTTGATAAATAAAATAATAATTTTTATCCTAAATATCTTACTTATAAGAACAATAAGGGAACTAAATTTTGAGATTTAAATCATAATTGCACAACTGATATTTTTTATAAAAATTTTATATATCAAATTTATTTACTGTGAATTCTTTGAAAAAGTATATAGATACATTAAATGTTTCAAAAATATAGTTTTAACTTCCTCGTCTAGAGTCAATTAAAAAACATAGAAGTAAGTTACTTTTTTTATTTAAGGAACAGTACTGAAAAATTATTACATTTTATAAGCTTCATATTTAACAACAGGTTTATATGTATCCCTAATAATTTATTTATATTTATTTACATTTAAAAGAAGATGACAAATTAATACGGATTCAAATTTATTTCATAAATTTAAACTTAAAAACTGTTTAAGAGTTAAATTTGCTTATTATAACTTAAAGAAATTGGTTTAACTGAAGTATGCTTATAATAATCATGGTTTTAACAAATACGCAACTAAAATAATTATTTTGCAACATAATTTTGATAACATTTACTAGATTAAAAAAAACTTACGTAATTAATGAACTATCCTTATTTTAAATTTTAACAATATACTGGCACAAATTTTGTGTTAGGTTCTTAACACTTTTTTTTTGTAATCACTATATTATGGCGAATGAATATTCTCTCTGGTGTTTCTTAAAGAAAATTGATATACAACATGACATATTGTTGTTAGAAAATTGTACTTTCATTCAACACACACGTCTTGGAATCAAAATTAGCTCTTTAGATTTCAAGAATTTTTGAGTTATTCATTCTGCAACATCACTTATACATGATAAGTAATTATGTGTTACTTTTAAGATTATTTTTTCCTTAAATTGGAATATATTTTGTTTTATTCCTTGAGGCAAATATATCAAAAAAAAAGTACAAATATAAGTAAGAAATGTACTTGTACAGTTTAAAGTGTTAATTATAACATTTTATGAAATTAAGAGAACCTTAACAGAATTTAATATATTAAGCAGTAAGTTATTTTATTAACTATAAGTATAGTTATTCTTTAATATAAAATAAGAAATATTTTTTAATATTTTATATTATTTTGAATATTTTAATATACGAAATTATTTTATACTTATATCAACATAAACAATCCCTTATAACATACACAATTATATTATTTTCTGAATAATCTGCGTATAATATGATTTTTATCTAAGAAATAAAAATATGATGATATATAAAATTTAATAATTTAATTTTAATAATAAAACAGAATGTCATTAAAAAGTATTGTTACTGAGAGAATTATTCTCGAAGCTGATGTACCGTCTGAAAATCTCTGTATTTTTTTTAGATATTATATTTCTTATATTCTAAGGAAGATGCGTATAATTCAACATATATCTCAGAATGAGTCATGAAAGAAAAGAGAAAAAAATATCAAAATATTGTTTTCCTTTTTTCAGTAATATATGGATGTATAGGTAGAATTCTTCCAGTATTAAAATTAAAATTCAACATTCGCAACCATTAAATATAAAGTCATTTCTATAGCAGTTTTTCAAAATTTTATATTTTTAAATTAACACAATTTTTCTACGCATTTCCTTGAATAAAATGCAATAAATACTTTTAAATACAAGTTTAAGCCAAATTCTGTTATCAATTATTCTATAATAATATAAAGCTTAAATATTTGTTCAGAAACTGAAAATAGGTTCAATAAATAAAGTTAACTTTAAGAACATCCTTTAATTAAATATTTTACAAACTAATTATCGATTAATAAAATAACATAATTCATATTTAAAAAGTTAGTTAACTTTATTTTTTAAAATAAAATACATTTTTAATAAGAATGTGTTTTTGAACTTTCAGGAGTGAGCGAACATTTCCTTCAAGTCCTTTCTCTTACATATCTGAGCAGATATATTTAAAAAAAAAATTAAATGGCTCGTTGTATGAAAGTTTAGGAGAACAAAAACAAAATAATCTTACTTTTATTGGCCCATTATACGCATTAAAATTATACTCCCTCTATTACATAACTCTGACATTTTTGGGAAAGGCTAAAAGATTAAACTCATTAAACTAGCATGAGCAAAAGCTCCCTTAGCTCATTACATTTCGTGCGTGGAAGCGATATCTCTCCCTGGAAATGAGTTAATTTCCGAGCACATCATTATGTTCTTTCAGAATTCTGAATTAAAAATCCGTAGAAAATAAACCTGTAGAAGTAAGCCTCGTTTCGGGCAGGAAATATGGTGTTGATTGTTTTGTTTTGGGTCTTTTTGTATATTCCGACATTTTTTACAGTTTAAATGTAACATAATGAAAGTAGATAGAGCATTTCTAAGGCTTTGATATGCCAATGAATTCAAAGTGTATTTTTTGAATGTTGAAAAAAATATTTACAAATTAACTGGTATTGATTTGGAAGATTAACTCAGAGAAATATCATAATGAAATAATGTCTAATATGTATGAAATTAGTACAAATAAATAGATTTATGTTATCATTTACATAGAAAATGTAAATATTATCTGAAAACTTTAAAAACAATTCATGAGTTTTAATTAAACATTCCAAATGTAAAATTTTAAGTAATAATGTGAATAAGAAAGAGCATAAAATATCCGTTTATTAAAATAATGGAAAAATATTACAAAATGATATTCATTCTACAAAGTTATTAACAGTTAAGATAAGACTTATTCACAAATTATAATAGAGCATACTTTGTGAAATAATTAAGCGTTTTTTATATTAAAATTTATATTGTTAAAAAACTTTGCTGTTTATATAATTATTTACAGGATTCCATATAATTTTTTAAAATTTAATAATAATTTTAACAAATATATCCTGTCATCATGGATACATATCTTATTGGTTTTCTTAATTTTAGATAATTATTTTATAATTGTTTGATTAAAGAATGGAACTCTTATTTTTAACCATATCAAGTAAGAATTATTCTAATATATTGTTAAAAAAATCAACAACATACTAGAATTTTTAAGAGCAATTTAGATTTTAGTTTGTAAATATTATAAATAATTAATATATTTGCTTATAATTGGCATTAATTATTGCTAAAATATAATTGGCATTATATTTTAGCAATTAAAAAATCTGATGAATTTTTCACGCAATGTAAAATTTAAAAATTGAACAGCAGTTACTAATACCAATTTGATATTAACCATTCTATCTATAATAACTTACCGTTTCTCTTAAAAGGCTTGTTTCTTTAAACTTTTAGTTTACAGAGTTTCTGAGATTTTTCGGAGAATTTGCTTATATTGGCGCTAATTTTACTCTACTTTTTTAAATTCGAATTAATAAAACCTAGTTTTAATCAAACATTCAGAAAGGATACATTTATTTCCAAAAAGTAATTATTTTCCTGTCATAATGTTTTTCTCATAACTTAGAAGCATTGTTTTGTTTCTTGTGAAACTAGTTTTCTACTGTCATGAGCTTAATTACTCATTTTTTTTTAAATAAACAAAAGAATTAAAATTTTCATGACGCAATATACGCATACCTACTATTATTCAATGAGTTTTGTTAAAAATATTATGATAAATTTATTTTATTTAATATTTAAATTTCATGCATTTTTTTTTGTTAGAGGAAATTAGATGATATTCACACGTATAATTAAAATTAGTTTTCATATTTTTAAACTGAAAGTAATAATAGAAACACTTTCTATAGAAAGTAAAATTTTGTGTTTCATGGAAATGAACTTTCCTTTTATATTATTTTCTATTAATTTCTTTTTGTTCAAAATCATTTTCTTACAAGAGAAATTTTGAACATTCGGGTATTAAATTTATTATCTCTTTCATTACAGAATTAGAATTAGATACATATAATTAAATAAAAAGGAGAGTAAATTATGTGAAATATAATGTAATATAAATTATAAAATACATAACCACACAAATTTATTATTATTTTTCAAATGATATGAAATATTTTTAAAATAATATTTAAATAATTTACAAAAATGTATTGTATGAAATTTAGTTCACATGCTATGTTAAAAGACATGGAAATGTTATTTTTATTTACAAAATGATTTCTGACTTAATGAAAATGATTGAAATTAAATAGCAAAGAGTAACTAATATTTATTACAGAAATTGCATCTGATCTTGCTGCAACTATTTATGATATATGTCATTCATATTCATATATATACACACGAATACAATTATATTTGTATTAGTGTGTATATATGTGAATATGAATGACAAATATTGATAAATAGCTTAAAGAGACTAATAAATTATATTTGTCACTAAGTGCCTAACAAATGTTATTGCAACAGTAAAAAAATCTAGAAATAACTAAATGCTGATCCATAAAAAAAGAAAATACCAATGGTAATGAAATATTTAAAAATTAAATGTTGAACTCATAATTAGGACAACATATATGACTGATAAATTAATATATATGTCTGAATACATTTAAATATAATCATTTTCTCACTGTCTTGACTTATTTAACATTGTTTTCAGAGCATGAAATCAACATCAAAATTTTAAAAGGCATTTTTGCTTTTCTCCAGTAAATTTTAAAAAGAGAAACTATGCGGAAGAATTTACCTACTCCTCAAAGACATCATGTTTACTTAAGACAAATTTCTGTACATAATCTGTACATAGATACATATATATAATATATATATATATATATATATATATATATATATATATATATATATATATATATATATATATATATATATATATATAAATATATATATATATATATATATATATATATATATATATATATATATATAAATATATATAAATATATATATATATATATATATATATATATATATATATATATATATATATATATATATATATATATATATATATATATATATATATATATATATATATATATATATATATATATATATATATATATATATATATATATATATATATATATATATATATATATATATATATATATATATATATATATATATATATATATATATATTAATATATATATATATATATATATATGTATATATATATATATATATATATATAAATGTATTTAAATATGCACATTTATTTGTTTCTACTATTAATATTTAACTTAATGTTTGATGCATGAAACTATTGAAAAACATTGCAAACATTTTTACGCTCAGCTTTGTTAATTTAAAAGACAGTAATACTATGTAAATGATATACAGCCACTTTATGAAAAAAATAATTTACCGAGTCCTTATATCATGTTTGTGTAAGAGAAATTTCTTTTATGTTTAAAATATTTTATTCATGATTGATTAAATGAATTACTTATATCCGAAGGAAAAATAATAACATTAAAATATTCAAAGAAATCCTGTGAGAATAATTTGTAAATGATTTGACAACCTAAATCTAATTTCATTATATGATGTTACAAAAAGGTAGATTTCTATTGAATTTAATTCAATTTCACAATCTCATCCGAAAAAAAGGTTTATCTTTTTTTTTCTTCCAGCACAGTTCATATAGCTCAATTTTTATTATTATATATTGTATTCATTTTCTCATGATACCTGTTCTCCTAACAACGCACATTCCTTTTTTTATGCTCCAATTTTTCTTTTGCTTGCACCACTTTAGCTAAAAAAAAAATTGGGAATTGGAATCCACCAAGAACCGGAAGTCAGCCTTAAGGCATGATGAATTCCAATGGAATGCCACGAAAATCCATAAATTATAGATACGCTTGCAGAGAATACGGACCGAAGACCTTTTATTTATCTCTTTTTGTTCCTCTTAGAGAAACTGATGTCGCGATGGCAATTTGTCTATACGATGTTCATTTTCGATAGACATAGGTAAATCAGTATCTCATTACAAATAGGAAACTTAGTAAAGGAAAAAAAAGATCGGGACAGAATTGTATTGTATGGAAATTGCAACAAAAGTAGATCGAATCTTGGATAAAAAATAAATAAATAAATAATTCGCTTTGTTTGCTGTCTCCGTAGAGTTCTATTCAAAAGAGTTACGATTCCAGAAAAACGGTTTCTAAACCTGGGGTGAAATACGATGGTAATAAAATAAGAATTTGCTTTTGTATACAATTACTTGCATGTTTACATATACGGTTGCAACAACTTATAATAACGAACTTCTGCTGCTATCATTTTATTTGCTATGTATTTGGATTTATAGATATACGTAATCAAAACGAAAATAAATGTTCTAGAGAAAGCTTTTATGTAGAATAATTTACAACGATGTTAAATTTACTTATGAGTCATAAAATAAATATCAATTCTGGTAAACATGATGATACGTATTAGATATGAAACAATATGATGAATTTGCTATAAAATTTGCATTGTTTAAACCTCTAAATAAATACATTTACATACATTTGAATATGAAAATTGAAAATAATAAATTTCTAAGTTTGAAAATGTTTATGATTGTCACACTTTTACAGATTAGTGTAATAAATTATTCAACTCAATTTTTTGTAATATGTTGCATATAGAATAATAACTGGTCAAGTGATTTCAATAATATTCTAGCATACAATATATATATTGGTTTTTATAAATGAAATTCTTTGATTTTCAAATTTCTCATAAAACTTAATTTTTTGGTAAGATGTAATATAAGTAAACGCTAAAATCATAAAATTGAAAACAATAAAAAATTTTTATTAGCAAATAAAAACTATTTCATTTATCTCCTATACTTTTGAAAATTATTGTTGAAAACAAAAACGACTGTCAGAAAAGGAGGAATGTAGATTGCCTTCATCACAATTTACAGCCCATAATATAATAGTTTATAACTGTGTATCATATTGGCATTAAATAGTTTTGATTTTTATTTTTTCACGAAAAGGGTTCCAAATGTAAAATTTATGAAAATACTAAAAACAATTTCAAATAGCTTTCAAATGTATAAAAAGTTGTTTTTTATAAGCAATGGTTATATTTTATTATAATTAATAAATTTCATTCAATAATCTGAAGTGTGAAGATAAGATTCGTGAAAGAAATGAAATCATGAGGTTTGAATTATCAATAACGATATTAAAATTTATATATTTAAAATAAAATTGTGAAGAATTTACTTTACTTTTACATGAACGATGTTTTTTTCAGAATCTACGAAATTTAAAATAATAATTAAATTTATATATATATCTTATAAACAAGGTAATTAAGGACATTTATTCAATATAATAATACTTTTTTATTAGAAAAATAGAAAAATATTTGGTGATATATTATCTTTAAATTTTCTTAAAATGTGTTAATGCTTTTATATTAAGGTAGGAGAATTTTTCTTTAATACATTGATGAATGTAAAGAGCTTCATTGAGTATTTTGAGAACGTAATTACTAAGAACTTGTTTCCCATAGATGAAATATAAAAATAATAGAAGTCCTCCTTGATGCATTTTAAAATCTTCTCACAACTATTGCGCGAAATTATCTCCCTACTTAGTAGATAAACAATAAAAATCCCCAATCTAATGGTTAATAAATAAGGACTTTTCTTGTAATAATGAGAAATCATTAACGTGATATTAGTAAAGCTCTTTAAAGAATTGTTTTGTTTTCTGGGAAAATAATTCATTGCTATTATATGAAATGAAATCTCTATGCCTGGCATTTTCACTGTCAGTTAGAATATGAAGGGATTTCAAAGAAACTAACTGATTAGAGTTACAAGTATATTATTCTACAAAGTGTTAATTTGCCTCTAATATCTCAGATGTCAGTAGTAACCTCCTAATCGGAAAGTACTCGATCCATTTATGCACTTGATCGCAAGATTACCGGTGGTAAGTTTATTTCCCGCTGCGGTTGTCACGCTCATTAATTTTCTTTTTTCAAAAAAATTAAATCTAAAATTAATAAACAAAATAGAACACCTCATATACCTGAAAATTCAAATGCACATTTGTATTCCATGCTCTTAGAAGTGCCTTAAAATTTAAAGATCAAAAGTACAAAGAGTTAATACTCTAGGACATTAGAAATTAATGAAAGGTAAAATTCTGTAGCATGAATGGGAAACAAATTCATTGAGAATTTGTAATTCCAGATTGATAATTTTGTAGTTTTCAACTTAAAAAAAAATTGTAGCTATGGAAGATGATATTTATTAACGAGCATCCATAGTAAGATAATTTTTTTTAAAACAGTACGTCCTAACACTTCATTCCATAAATCACAGAATATTTGCATAAAAGTTTCTAATAAATGTGCTTTCTGAAGTTAAGAAGGATTTACTTATTAGTACTGAATTGAAAAAGGAAAGATTTTGATAATATATATATATATATATATATATATATATATATATATATATATATGTGTGTATATATATATATATATATATATATATATATATATATATATATATATATATATATATATATATATATATATATATATATATATATATATATATAATATATATATATATATATATATATATATATATATATAAAATATATATATATACTTTTGTTAACAGATGAAAAGACTAATTTTTCACTGATGTTTGTACACTTTGCAAAAGAGATCGAATCTATTAAAGATGGAAATATCTGTGGTATTAGATGGAAAGTATATGTTGTATTATTTAAATATAAATTATGAAAGAAAATTAAAAAACTATATTTTCTTAATGTTGTTCGCTGAAACGAAATGAATAACTAAAAAGAAAAAAGGATTAGCATATTTTAAGCTAAAATATTAATGGTCCTTAAAACAGAAAGAAACTTTTTTCGAGTGCAATTTGTTTTTAGTATAGAACATTTCCATAATCATCCTCTGTAGTTTAGTTATCTTCCTAGAAAAATATAAAGAAACATCATCAAATGATAAAATATAATTTATCTGTAAATTTCAGCTTCAGTTTTTGATAGCAAATATTTTACGGTAAAAATAATATTTGTTCTTTATATTGATTATTTTACATTTTAATTTCATATTTACGTTCTATAAAATACAAATATGGTGTCTGTAATATTTTAAATAATTTATTAAAATATTACAAATTATGTTTATAAGTACAGATATTCAGAGGAAATATATATACAATCTCTGGAAATTTTTCAGGAAATTAATAGTTTTCATGAAAACAATATAATAATTTAAAAACAATATAATCTTACTTCTTTGAGAAAATAAAAATAATATTTTTCTTACTTTTAAATTGATGAATTCAGTTCTAAAACAACTGGATATAATTTTTCTTTATCAAATAATCTTAATTTGCTGTATAATAAAACTAAATAGCTAATAAAAAATCAATCACAAGGTACAAAAATATATTATTCACATGTCTTAGCATTAGAAGGCTTTTATATGCTGCATATTCTTTCGTATATTTATTTTAATTTCTAATATATTTGAGCATGTCTTTAAATACGGATTATTTGCTTTGCTGTTTAGTTATCTATTTTTAAGGATATTTTGTTTTACATTAAAAATGTACTTTGAAATATCAACTAGTTTTTTCTAGAATATTTTCTGAAATTATATTAGGGTATCGGAAAGTAATATAAATTTTGTAATAAATTAAATAAGACATTAAATGCAAACTTTTTTTTCATCAACTGTATAATCACCATTGTTATCAACAGTCCTTTCTCATCTGGTGCGTACATCTTCAATACAAGATCAGTGAAAATTTCCTCGATTTTCAACAAAGTATTTACAAATGACATTGCCAAGAATTTCCAAGTTTTCAAGTATTTTTCACTGAAGTAAGTATTGTAGTTGATCAGAATAAAGAAAATCTTACGATGCATTGTATGGTGGGTAAGACAGTTATAATTGAGGGGTCACACTTGTAAATTCCGTTGGACATGCTGCGCCAGATATTTGGTTTGCCATTTCGTCTGAAACTGCAGAAAATAATTTATATCACTTGCAATTAAAACGAATGACTAACTATAAAATATATTTTGACATCTGTTAAAAATACAATGAAGTAATAAGTGATAAGCATATATAGAAGTTGGAAGATTTGGTATGAATATCCTGTCTCTCTAATATTCCATTAAATTATTAAGTAATTAGCAGAAAGCAAAAAATAAATTATTAATTAAAATTATGGTAAAATCATTAAACTAAACAGTTCTATACATTTAGAGATAAGAACACAATGTACATATTTTCGATAATACTTATATGTAAATAAGCTATTTTTTTATTAAAATATTTTCAAAACATTTTCTCTCACTTGGTCTTAACTGAAATATTTATTTCTGGCAGCTTATTTTATAATTAAAATTTAATTTATTTTCAAAGTCATTAGCAACTGAAACAAAATGGTAAATTTTAAATGTTTAATTTTTTTTTTATTTAAAGTAAAAAAAAAAAAAACTCTTGTTAGTTGGACAGAAGTTAAATCAAATAACCTAAGCAATAATACAACTGAAAAACTAAAATTTCATTTATTGTTTCACAAATTTCACTTTGATTGCGTTTTAGATAAATTTTTATTATAAAATCAGAATTAATAAAAAAGAATATTTGCTGTTGAATTCTAACCTGCATTTCAAACATTTACAAAATATTTTAAATTTTATTTTATTCCATTGTTAGAATTCAGAAGCTTTAGTAACGAACACAGTATGATATTTATCAAGATTAATTTAATTTTAACTCTAAATTAGTACTGGGATTTTTATTAGTATTATAGCTTTGTAAAGATCTGTTTCGAATAAAAGAAATAATAATATACTGTGCAATGAGTTACAACAAATACTAAATTTTACGAAAATAATTTTCTTCATTAAATAAGAATTGAAATGTACTTACAATATTAAAACATTCGCTTATCACCTAAATGTGAGGTTATTTAACATTTATTTAATAGCAAGTTTATTTGTGTAATAAAACACTTTTCTCTTTAAAACACTTTTCGAATTAAATTGTTTTATGAAATGTATCATTCAGCTATTAATAATAATAATAATAATAATAATAATAATATATATATATATATATACACATATATATATATTCTCTGTGTGTGTATGTTAAAATGTATGTCTTATATGAGTTTGTTTCAAAGAGATTGACTCAAAATAACAATTATTCAAAGTAATACTTATTTAATATTCTTGAGTTTGATTTAAGTAAACTTTAAATTTAGGAAAATTTGCAAGTTCAATTTTTTCTATTAATCAAGCTCATGTATTATAATCCTGCTGCTTTTTTCTAAAAATAACTCTCTTGTGTGCATTGAATTTGTAATGACTATTTTCTAAGATAATTAATTCACTAGATCAGTCCGCACTAGTTCGATATGCTTCTGATCCCAAGTGAATTCGCACATTTAACCCTCGTAATGAACTGGCATAATCTAACAGAAATTTAGATTTAATTGTTATAGGTATATTAATTGAATCTTAAAATGAACTGGGACCAATTTTAATATCTAAAATTACTTGGATTTAAAATTTAGATCCCTAAAATGGAAATAAAATTTCTGCCAACCCAATTTCCAAGGACATTGAAAAACACAAGAAAATAAATGTAAGGAACTCATATTCAATTTCATTATCTTGGGTAATCTGCTTTGAAAATTCTGTGCCAATATATATATAAATAAAAAAATAAAATTACGTAAGTGATGTCTGTATAATGTTCCAGTATGAAACCATGTACTATTTTATTAAAAGCTAGAGGAAGTAAAGGTAGTAAAGTAGAAGAAGTAAAAATGCAGTTTTCTTTTTATATTTGTCGAGGGCCTGATTAAAAATATGTTATACTAAAATTCAAAGAAATGTATATTATCTTCTAAGCATACACATTTTAGTGCAAGCACCCTATGCGCAATGATATTCTAACTTTATTAGTTGTTCGCTGTTATCTGCTGAATTTTGAAAGAACATGTCAGTCCTTACTAACAAGCACACCAAAAAATTAAGTAAAGTGAGATGAAAAAAGATGAACGAGCAGGACTATTTATCAATAACCGAAAAGTTATAAAACACTGTTGACAAAAGATACAAGTCATAAAATATTTGGAAAAAAAGTCTGATGCAAATTAAAAATTCGATTAATCAAAATATTTTAATTTTGTACACAGGTATAAGCAAAATATTTTATTGAGAAAACCTTTTAAATGTCTGAGTGTCCCTGAAATACTTGATAATAAATTCAGAATATAAAAAATTAATTTTTATTCATTACAATTATCACCTAATAACAGTACATTTTTAAAAATTTTCATAAAAAGAAATGATAAAATGCATTTATATTCCCCAACAACTGGTAAGCACAAAAAAGTTGCAATATTTTTTAAAATAATTCAAATTCTATGTTACTAAAAATTAAAAAAGTAAAACGACAATGCAATAAATATTTCAAAACTCGTACATTGTAACAATAACTTTTTAAAAACCTCATTTTCTGCTAGTCTCATGAAAATAATTGCTTAAAATAACTAGTAATTATAATCTTGACCGATGGTACCTTCACTGTGTCGTGGTGGGTGGGCTTGCGAGCTCTAGCAACCAAGAGAGCTATGCCGGTGGTATCTTAACTATTGGCAGAGTCTCCCTTGGTCCCCGGGCAGGTCTTCGTTGGGAAGGAGCCAGACCAAAAAATACCTAGGAGAAGGGAAATTCCGATGCAAACCCAAGAGACGGTTCTCAATATTAGGGGCGATTCGATTGTTGATCTGCAACCCGTAGACGTAGGATCAAAGTCAGATTTCAACCCTAAGGTGCTGCAGGTATTTTGTACTAAATAAAGTTGCTCATTTTCCCATTGGCAATGAATAGTTTGCTTGTATAACCCTTCGGTTTTCCAATGACGCAAATACTTTTTGGGGTTGCACCAAATGTCACAATCAAGAAGCCAGTCTTTAGCATATCTTAGACTGCGTTGGTCTGTATCGGGAGGATTTCCTAATGGAGTTTGGCTTGACTGTGTTGAAATTAAAAGCAGATGACGTCATGGATTTGATCTGATTTCAGATCAGAGGAGTTAGTAAGAAGAAGAGGAACAAGAAATTATTATAACATTTAAACTTTTTATTTGTCGTGATTAAAGAAATAATTCTATAATGAAATATCTTATTTACTCTCATACATGATATTTGAAATTCTATAAAATTATCTCTTCTTTACAGTTTAGAATCAGTTTTTGTACAGTTTAGAATCAGTATTTGCTGATTAAAAAAACATAGAATTTTTAAAGTTAAAAGTCTTGGTATTTTTCATAAAAAATATATTTATTTTACTGAAAAAATATACGGTAAAATTATTTCTCTTTTCAAATTTTTAATATACAATATACACATTAAAATATATGGTAATTAAAATACTGATAAATTTAATTATAATTTTAATTACCATTTGTGTGCACATATGTGCTGCAGGTTCCATAAAATGCACTTTTTACATATTTAAAAAAATTTATTTATATAAAAATGTTTGAAAACTATGTCAATATATATACAATCAACTATTAATATTTTTAGTCTATGGCTTAAACATTCATGAGTATGAATCTCACCTATGATGTACTTGTTTGCAGAAATTCGGATTCAACATTAAACGGAAATTCCAAATTGAGTTAAATTATATGTGCAAACATTTTACCATTGAACAATTCAGCTGTAATTTAAATTCTACATAAGTTTTCTAAATGTAAAATAAAGAATAAAATGGGTTGATATAATGCATTTGGCAGTTGTATTTTTGCAGGGGAATTTTAAAATATTCTTATTAGTGTTGAAAATTTCAAATATTTTTATATCATACGAAGCTATCATTTATTAATTTGTTTAAAAATATTTGATCGTATCCCTAGAAAGAAACAATATTTTAATTTAATGAAATGAAAATACATGCTTTAAAACTGAATTTTAAAAACGTGGACTGATTCATGGTGTAGATATATTTTCTTTAGCTTGAATTTTAACAGCAAAAATTAATTCATTTTGTAATTTTCTTTACGCATTTATTATGGAAGATATAGCGGAGGGAAATTGCTTTCGAAAGAAAAAATATTTATTGTGTGAAATCTTATTAAGTGAGATACTATATGCATTGCATTAAAGGAGATACTATATACACTGTGCATTATGTGGTGAGATACTATAATAATATTTAATATCATATTTTGAATGTAAAACTTACATTTTTTTGTAAAACATTAACAAAGTATTTTTCAAATGCATCTCATATGAAAAAATTTTTAACTCTTTTATCAGCAGGAAAATTTACTGAACGAAAATAAGATATATAATTTATTATTTTCTGTTAGTAATCTTCGTTGTTTTTGTATTTGTTAAGAGTATTAAAATTACTAAAAGATATTTATTTTTATTATGAAATGTTTAATTTCATTGCCTCAATAATGATAAAGTTAATTGTTTAATATCTCATGATGACAATTCTTTTGCATTTTTAAAAAACGATTTTTCTCTTAGTTCTTGAATGCTTATGAAAGTAACATTATCTGGGTGAAGTAAAAAAATGCTTTCGACCGACAAAAATCAAATTTCCTGACTCTGATTAAAATGATAAGGATTTAAAGAAAGTTTTTGTGTTTTAATGAAGTATATATTTACAAAATAAACCAGTTAAATTCAACAACAGTCATTGCATATTGGGGATTTTA